>CM038119.1:24361955-24387453 GCA_001642375.2 Mentha longifolia
TTGCCACGAGAAAACAAAACTGCATCTGATTCAATCGCATGATACATAATTTACCACATCTACAACATTAGAAGATTGAAATCAACTCTGGACAGAAAGCAATCGTTCAGAGTCCATAATTCAAATTAAAAAAAGAAAGAACCCATTCCCTGTTGCATTTAGGAGAAACATCACAGGATGGAAAATATGAGAAGGTCAAATGGAAGTCTACATTGGTAAAAATGAGCAAACTACAAGTCTCGATACATAATCAAAAGCAAATCAAATACAGAAACTCCGAGAAAAAAAGAATGGGAAACAACATTCAACAACAGCACCCAACCACTCTAGTCAGCTTCAGCATCCGGAGCCTCGCAGATAGCCTGCTCAGCTTCCTGAACCTCCTTCTCAGTCTTCCTACCTTTCTTCGACTTATAGTACAAGCTCATAAACGTTCCTACAGCTCCATACTTCCTCCTAGCATGCTCATAGAGGCCAGCATCGAACATTCTCCAGAAATTCTTCTCACTCAGCTCTGACACTGCATACTGTGGCTGGTATCCATGGTTCTCAATCAACCAGCTTTCCATCCTTCGGACAGCCTCGGATCCATCAAAAACCTCGCCTCTCAAAACTGGTCCAGGAGCATAATAAACTCCAACATCAGTGTACATTTGAGCATATTGAGTGTCACCTTGTCGGCGTTGAAGCTCAAAACCTGGCTCAGGGTAGACCATGGTTTTCACTGGGAGTTTGTACAGCCTGTGTGGGCATAGCCAGATGGGATATACCTACAGAAAAATCACTTTTTAGTATGAATAAAACAAATTAAGAACATCATCAGTTGTAAGATATAGGAAGATGTATTAAATATACCTCCATCTCTCTGTGGACCCATTCAAGAGCATCTCCAACCTTGTACAGCGGTACGAGCATATCCTGAATGACGTGCATCTCATGGTAATAGTTTCTTATAGCGTCACCTTGAGTAGCCTTAAGGAGAGAAACCTTGGGGGGCATCAACCAGCCAAAGAGGTACCTGAACCACCACTGGTCACCAAAGGGAAGAATGAGTTTCCCCTCCCAGTACAAGCACCTTGTGTGCCTGTGGTAGTATTCTCTAGTTGGGATATACTCAACAAATTCTCCCTTCTTCAATGCACTCTGAGCATGCTGGTAGAACCAGGGTTTGAACCACCATCCAACGCTGTTGGTTTTGTTTCCCTTCTGTTTGGCTTCCTCTTTCGAAGCATACCTACCTGTCATGAAGACAGCTTCTGTTGGAGAGTAGATCATGGTCTCAACAAAGTCTGGTACCTTTTCAGGGTTGTCCTGATCTCCATCCCTTGGTGCGAATGAATCGATATAACCTTGGGCTAGCTCCTTTAGATTACCCACTAAAGGCTTATATGTTAACCTCATGTATTCTTTAATAGGGATAAGCTTAATCTCAGCTGCAACAAGGAGTCCCAGGGTTCCTTGAGACCATGGGATAGCATAGAAAAGGTCGGAGTATTCATTATCTTTGGTAGCCCTAACCAATCGACCATCTGCCAAAACGATTTCATAAGCCACGACAGTATCAGAGAACAGGCCATACAGATGGGAGCTTCCCTCGATACCGTAGCCATTGATCAAACCACCAACAGTAAGATCATCAAGCTCAGCAACAACTGCAAGAGACAGATTCATGGGGACAGTGACTCTGGAGATCTGGCCCATATTGACCAAAGGTTCAACTCTGGCAATCATTCTCTCCTGGTCAACCTCCAGAACGTTTCTGAAGGCAGATAGGTCAACCTCAAAATGTCGAGCACGCTTGTAGTCCACATTGCGCATTCCAACAGCAATCCAAGGCTTACGGGCGGTGCAGACCAGACCATCCTTCTTTGGGTTCCTCTCCTTAAGTCGCTTCATGACTTTCTTGACATTTTCGTCATGTTCCTTCTGACGTTGCTTGAATGATTTGGACTCAGACCATACATCCCCAAGGTATGTGAGGAAGTACAGTGTGCAGGAGATAGGAAGGACAACAAAGATAACAATTATCCATCGGAATTGGACAAAGTAGTCCACCCAAATCTTCTTTCTCTTGGGACGTAGGGGGGCCTCAAGATCCGACATGGTGAAAAGATAGACGCCTACAAACATTGTAAAAAGTTCTAACGTGTGAGAAAAGGCAAACAATGCTGTATAGGAAATGATCAAGCATAAAAGCTCTCATGCAGGGGCAAATATACAAGAGTATGTATGAGATGTAGATCAAATAGGATAGGCCAACAACAGATCAAGGACATTTACGAAAATCCAAGACTCCAATTTAATCATGTAAAGATTTCGAGAGATGCAGCATTTACAGTCACAATATCAATTCAAATGGAACCGTGCAGTTAATGAAACCATGATGTTTTCTAAATATAATTAAAAGCATGCACAAGCACAACAATCTCACAAATTTGTCCCTTCAATTACATAGTAAATTTGCCAGCCAACAAACACACAATGAGACTATGAGAGTAATAACAAGGAAAGATATACACAATTCCAACTGTTATTGCGACATTTAATGAAAATCTAAGTTAGTCAAGAATCCAGATACAAACCACAAAAATTTATAAGTACTGAGTTTATTCATCTGAAAATTTTGACTCATCTTAACAAAAATGGAAAGCATCCGAAGTTTATCTACCATCTTCAGAGCCAAACAAACATCAAGGAAGGTGACACTCCACTCTCTAGCATAGCAACCCAAAACGGTAAAAACATACAAAATTTTCTTTCTCAAGGCGCGCACAAGAAAATAAGTTCGGGTAAAGAGAAACATATCCTCAACTACTGACTCTGATGCCCTTCAAAAAAGAAAAACAAAATATCTGGTGATAATTAAACATCCAGCCACTACCACATTATACCGGCGAGTCGGCGACAAGTGTGAATGTATTTATGTATTTATTCAGAACCAATTCACGTGCCGTGTTTCAAGTGCAATTTACAAAGTTGCATTGGCTTCTGTGTCTAAGTCTAGTAAAATAAAAATAAATATAAAGGCGTTTGAATAAAAACAAAAGATGCCTTAACCAGTCAGTTTCCATTGCAGAAAGTTGTAGCTTTAGCAAAAAGAAAATTTCCCAACTTCAAAGGCCAATTGACTCACAGATGCACTCAAACTGTACCGAAGGGGAAAATCATGCATGAATAAAGCTAGATCTGCAAAAATGAAGTATACACGTAGCTCATTGTTCATGGTCGAGCGCATAAACACATGAACACACCAAATCAACATCAGAAACCCCAAAGTCGACCGGATCGAACCAGAAGCAGAAGCAGTAGCAACTAAGGACAGTAGAAATGAAATCCAACGCCGTTTCTAAAATAATGGAAACAATGATATCATTTATTCTCAAAAGCACCACCGCCATTTCTCAGTAAACAGCAAAAGTTATTCAAATTCGACCAAAAAATCCAATACCAACCAACAATTCAGACCAGTAGCCATAAATAGCGAGAAAACTACAGAAATCCGACTGTTAGAGAGAGAAAGGGGAGAGAAAGAGAGAGTACCTGATTGCGAGTGGCGACTGGTGAGTGACTGAAAACGAGTGGGTACTATATAGTGAAAAGCAAAAATATCAGGGGCGTGATAACCGAAGATAAACGGCGATACTGGAAAGGGTATTTTGGGCAATTGACATACCACTG
The DNA here is from genome assembly GCA_001642375.2 of Mentha longifolia. NCBI lineage: Eukaryota > Viridiplantae > Streptophyta > Magnoliopsida > Lamiales > Lamiaceae > Mentha > Mentha longifolia. Next base: position 24,365,634 of record CM038119.1, read on the forward strand.
GGGTCGGGCACTGGGGAGCAATAAATTAATTAGAGGAGATGAGATTAGAACAGCATTGTCTAGATCTCAGATGTTGATTTATTTAATTAGTTTTTTTTATTAAGAGATTAATTTATTAGTTACAGTGTGTGATTTGAATTTTGCGTTCAAATCTAAATTGTCAGCATTTTATTATGAGCTGATATAATACTTCCTCTCCCACCTAATTATTTATATTCATATGGTGATTAATTAGGTGGGACAAAGGGAGTATTATTTTTCTTTCTAAACAAAAGTTTATTTCTGAATATTGCATGTAGAATATCTGATTCGATTGTATAATACATGCATTAGTTAAATTTAAATGAAATAATTGCACAGAGACGATTTAAATGGTAATTGGTCCTATTAGTATAAATTTATAATGACACTATAGTAAAATTAGTATATGTATTTAAAACTAGGGCATCTTATTGATGGTAGGTCATGAAAATAATTATCGATTTGTAAGATTTGTAATAAATAAGAAGGTGACCTGTCGTTAGGAAAAAAAAGTTTTTTGTTGCGAAAATGAAGTACAAATGCGTGATTAAATAACGTGGATGAGAAAAACAGAAAACAATTCACTAATAACGTGACGATGGGCTAAGCTGATGGTATTATTTAAAAAAACGATAGAAACTTAAAGATTAATACTGTAGTGGTGGTACTTACTAATTTAGTTCGCTAAATATTTGACTACTAATTCGATTAAATATTTAATACGAATTACTAGTATTTAATTAATTTTGAAATACGACAGATAATACTACAATGGAAATGACAAAATGAGGCGAAAATCTCGAAACTAGATCCCACATGATTCGCGGATTGCTGGCGGTCACGTTCTGTTGCAGACATCTGCACGTGACCTTGATTCCCAAATCGCCAATTACTACCCAACCCATTTAATTATTCTCATTTACTTTTTTGACTTTTCCGGCACGCATTTCCACCGAAACTTAGTAAGGGTTTTAAAATATAATTTTGAAGTATCGTTTTTTTACGGGACGGGATACTATGAGTCATAGTCCCGTAAAAAACGATACTTCAAAATTATATTTTAAAACTCGTACTAAGTTTCGATGGAAATGCGTGCCGGAAAAATTAAAAAAGTAAATAGAAATACTTAAATGGGTTGGAGGTAGTACTATTTAATTTATTATATTTGATGATTAATTATCTTTTCGGTAAGGTCAGGTATTAAAAAATTATCCACCATAGTGAGTGGTGACATCCCAATTGCAAAAATTAGTTTTGTAGAGATACAACTTTTTCTACTTTTCTTAATATTTTTACTTTCCCTTTATTAATGTTTTGTCTTTTTATCATTTTATATTATCCTCGTTTCAATGGATATGGAATTCTGTGGGTCATGATTTTTAAGGCATCTAATTTCCCATCTTAGATGTTCCAAAGATAATGACTCTTTTTTAAAATGGTGAAGATTAAAGTTTTCTAATCTTAATCTTCATTCACCCACTTACTCTTTACCTTTTTTAATTTTTTAATTTTTATATCAAATTAAAGGTATCGATATGATATTTCATTTAAGATACATCATCAATATATTTTTATAGATTTGTAATGTTCTAATTTAGAAAAAATGAAATTTACATTTAAAAATATTAAACAATACACTTTATCCACTAAGGGTGTGTTCTCTTTGATAAAAAATTATCATGAAAAATGAAGGAAAAAAAACATCACCCTTTAAATTTTTCCTTATTTCTCACATTTTCCCATTGCTCTTTTTTTCCCTTTTTTCACTCCAATAGAAGGAAAATATTTTCACTTCATGTGTGGTAGAATAATATTTTTCATTGAAGAAAGAGTAAAAATTTTCATCATAGATAAGGAGTGGGAAATGGTGTGAAATAAGGAGAAATTTAAAGGGTGATTATTCTATTTATTCTTCCTTTTCCATGATAATTTTCCATCAAAGATAACACACCCTAAGTAAATTCTCATAAAATATTGTACTAAAAAAAGAAGTCTTTATAAATAGGACAGAAGGAGTATAAAATAATAAAATGAGTTACTTTAAAAAAAAATTCAAGATAGTAATAAAATATCATCCAATTGTTGAGTGTGAGGATACATGTTGGTGGTTTTCTTTTGGATAATAGCAAGGAAAAAAAATATAAATATCAGGTAACGTAACTTATACTCCCTTCGTCACCAATATATATGCTAAAGTTTGATAGATATGAGTTTTAAGGAAAACGTGATAAAGTAGTTAGTACTAGTATATGATAAAATTATTAGGAGTTATATGGAAATGTACACTTGTTGGGAGCATGGATGAAGTCGTGGGTCCGAAAACACAAATTTATGTACTTAATACAATAAACACAAAATTTGAGTACGAATAAGTATTTGTATATCAAAGTAAACTTGATGTAGGTTGCATTATGTATTCTTCCACTGATTTTTATCTTCAATTTGATTCTTGAATAATTTTCAAATATTTATTCAAGATTTGAAAGGAATTTGGTTCCTTGATCTCTTGAAACTTGATATCGGGGTTTGTAATGTTAATCTGAAAAGGTTGTAACCTTGATTTCGGATTAAATGCTGGAGCTTGATAGATTTGACGAAGATCGCCTCAATGAACAACTTTACGCGGCGTCTTTGACGAAGACCATCTCGACACTTGCTCTTCGGACCCTTGCACCTCGAAACCTCAGACTCTTGCTCCTCGGACCCTCAGACCATTGAACTTTTTGAACGATTTTAAACAAGGTATTCTGCATTGTCACTCAAGTACCATCAATCCACATTTGAAAGAAAAAAATATCCCAACTAAAGTTCTGCTTGTCAATGCTTGACGAAAGCACAACTTTGACTGAGGCTACTTCAAGAGAATGTATAACTACGTGCACATTGATGATAAATGGTTTTACAAACAAAAAAAGACCAAACGCATTACTTACACCGTAATCTTAATCGGTCGTGTCAAAGTAAAATTTTCTTTGGGAACGTCATGTACATAGCAACCACAACTTGTCCTAGATTTGATGTGATAAAGGAAGGGTGATATTTGATGGTAAAATCGGGTGTTGACCATTTGTCACCTAAAAATCAGCCTAAAGAAATAGGATACGTAGACATACCGGTACTATGGAGATGAGGCGATTACATCTGTTAAGATGGAGAATACTAAAAAACTTATAGTTGGAAAAATTATTTTGTCAATTCAAGAAAAGTGACCAAAATCCATACACACAAATATTATTTTCATCCAACAAGACAATAACATAACACATATTCCTTCTACCGATCGCTTGATATTTTTCGCAGCAAATTCACAAAATGGGTTTGACATTAAGATTAATTTCCAGCCACCGAATTCTCTGGATTTCAATACACTTGACCTTTGATTTTTAAGGGCAATCCAGTCATTACAATAGAAAAAATGGGCAAGTACTATTCCATGAGTTTATTCATGTAGTAGAGAAGACGTTTTATGTCTATTCACCCATCAAACTAAATCATGGAATAGTACTAGCTTGTTTTTTCTATTAGAGAATGCATTTTATGACTATTTTCGCCCTCCAAACTAAATCATGTTTGGTTGACATTGCAACTATGTATGAACGAATCCATAAATTTAGGATTAGACAATCGATATAAAATACTTCACATCAACAAATAAGGACTTCAAAGATTAGGTTGTCTTCCCAGACAAATCACATGCAATACTTATACTTCACTGGTGCAGGCGTAGGGGTGGACAAATTTACCAAAATGAAAAATACCGGACATACTGTACCGAGAAATACCGTAATTAATCGTATACTAAACTTTTCGGTATGGTATTATACCGTACCGAAGATTTCCAGTACGACAACGGTATGAGTTTTTCGATACCGTGGTATACCGGTCAATATCGAAGATTCGAGATATCTAAAAATTTAGTATATACCGACATTCGGCATACCAAAACTTCGGTACATACTGATTATACCGAGATACCGATTGTTCGATATGTACAGATTTTCAATATATTATGAAAATTACCAAATAATTATATATATTTTTAATAATATTCTATTTTATTTATATTTTGAGAATATTTTAAATTTAGATACAATCTTAATAAATCTTTAATTAGTTAACTAATTTTCAATATGTTAGTATTATCTAAAAAACACTATAAATATAACATATGTAATTTGTCTTTTAATCTTTAGCGATCAAATATTAAAATACATGTACTAACAAAGATAACAATTGTATTGTACTATAATAAATAGTATTACGAAATTAATCTACATTTTTAAAGATGTACTATAATATAGGTAAATAATACTTCATAAGACACTAACATTTCATATACTTTTAGAAAAAAAATTCGGGTATAATATTCGATTTTTCGGTATACCGAAATGCCGAACTTCGGTACGGTATACCGAAAAATCGGTACGGTATTGGTATGAACTTTGTTCCATACCGAATTTTCGGTATACCGAAATGTTCGGTATGGTAACGGTATGAAAAAGTGTATACCGAAAATTTTCGGTACGATATCGGTACGGCAAAAAAATTTCAATATACCGTACCGGTCCACCTCTATGCAGGCGAGCAAAGACTTGGTTGCAGCACAAATTTGTAAGTTATTATTGAATAAATTCATTTCTTTTAGGACATAATATATGTGTGGAACTAATATCTTTAATAATATTTTTTATTATTTAAAAGGATTACAGTAAAGGAATGACTGAAGATGGACATGAACAAATACAATGTCGTTCGAGTTTTATTTGCTTTGGTTTATCTCTATGCCAATAGATCATTTTTTGTAGTTATACTTATGTTGTTGGTCTTCATCACTTCTTCCATATTTAAGCACTTGGCGATGAGCTTCTCTTCATTTTTTCCCCATCTTTTTGCGGCGGTCTCCAAACTTATGGAAAATTATAGTGGAATAAAATACTCCTCATTAGTCATCATCGTTTTTTTTTTATATCGTGGGAACTAGCATAATTAAAAAAGGGCTTCGTGGGCAATAGCGAAAATTCAATATTCATAACTGATACTTTCATTGGGTAATTTTGGCTAATATGTTTAGACCAACATTTATAATTAGGGAGTATTTTTTTTACCTATGGACTACTGCTTATGTAAATTACTCCGTATAATACTCCTATGAGATTATCTTTCCTTAGCTTATTATTGGTTTTGCACGTATAATTGACCTTGAGAATATATGAAGAAGGAAGACCATATATTCAAATGATGACGATGATTTGAATAAGAACAAAGGACTTAATGCGAGTTATACATTTTGAAATAAAGTTGTGCACGAAGTAAACTATACCTGAGTTATACCATCTAATTTCATGAAAAAGTTTTTTTTTTTAAAAAGTTAGAAAAAAAGTTTCATGATAAAAAATGAATAATGTTAAATGAGATATCTACCAAGTCCGATTAGAAAAACAAAAATGTCGTTCTAAGAAAAAGGATTCACCATACACTTGCATTATAAAAAAAAAAAGTGTCATCAAATTTTACATATTTCTAAAGAGTGCAAAATTTAGCCAAAAGAACTCAAATGTAATTTGTGAATCTGATATCTTCACTTAAAATTTCCTACATATAGAGACAAATACCTTTTGTTTATAGATACCCTTAATGTTGCTGATTTAATTATATTTTTAATACATGGTTGATATTCGATGGTGTTATAGAAAATACAACATCGAAATCTAATAAAGGATCAGAATCGCAATTTGTAACAATGTAGAATTTCGTTGGTAAAGGGGAACAAAATAGGACCACACCAAAAAGGACCAAAAAAAAAAAATGTTAGTATGGACGAGTCAAAATCATCATAAGTTGGTCTAAAAATAGAAAAGAAAAATGGCATTCGGCCTCATGTACTGTGCGCCTCAACGGGCTAAGCAAGAAAGCCATTACTTTCGGCCCGTCATTGAATCTGTTTCCAAAAACATGATGATTTTGAAGCAGACCAGCATGCCAGGTGTGAGATGTTTCCTCGTAGCCGTTACAACTTCCGAGATCTCCAAAATGCCCTCCTTCAACCATATCCATTCCGCCACTCACCAAAATTACCCAAGGTCATTTCGGTCATTCCGCTACCCTCCGCCTTCCTCTGTAGATTTTCCTCACTCGGTGCAAAAAAAATAGACTTCTCCTCACTCGCCACTCTCTCTCTCTCTCTCTCTCTTCCAACGATTACTTTCAATTTCTCTCTGCTGCCGCATCGAGGATCGCGGTGATCATGGCTTCCTCCTCGTCGGAGCACGCCGCCAAGCCCGAAGAGACCGGCGGTGGGAAAGCTCGGAGGCGCGCCCGCCGCCGCCGTATGGCGGCGATCAGCTTCTGCTCTACAGAGGTCTGAAGAAAGCGAAGAAGGAGAGAGGTTGCACGGCGAAAGAACGCATCAGCAGAATGCCTCCTTGCACCGCCGGCAAACGCAGCTCAATTTATCGCGGGGTCACCAGGTATTCAAATTCGTCGAACTTGTGGTGTGCGCTTAGCTTCGTTGCTTGTACCTTGTTCTTCCGATTATTCGTGTTGGATATTGTTGTGCTGGATCGAGTTAATTCGGTGTACTGATTGAAATTCGTGGCGTTAGAGCATGGTACAGGTTCTGAAGCGTGAGGCCTTACTTTTAGGAAGCCTAGTGTTAATTTGCATTTCTAATCATTATTTGGGGATGTCTCAGCTTTTAATTGCGATTATGTTGTTTTGAGAGTAGGCATCGTTGGACTGGTCGTTATGAAGCACACCTATGGGATAAAAGTACCTGGAATCAGAACCAAAATAAGAAAGGAAAACAAGGTGAATTAATGCGTGTGTATATTCATATTTATGCGCATATCGTCACTTTGTAGGGATGCTATTTGATATTTCACTTTTATGAAATGATGATCTTATCTATATGTCTTTGTTCTTTGATATATACTTCATTGCTCGGGAATTGAATGCTGGTGCATGGATGATTGTACAGTTTACTTGGGTAAGTTCTCTATTCACCTTTTGTATTGAAGCAGAAAAATGACTCAGTAGTATGTTAATATTTTTCCATCCGAAATTACTCTAGGTGCATATGATGATGAGGAAGCTGCAGCAAGAGCTTACGATCTAGCTGCTCTCAAATACTGGGGCCCTGGAACACTTATTAATTTTCCGGTATGAAGTTTTTTATATGATTGACTAGATGGATTCGTCTATCACCTTTCTCTTGGAAGTTTAGTTAGCATTGTGGAAGGGTATACAAGCTACTTTATGGAAGTCGCATTTTACTTTTCCTTACAACCTAGTGTGGCTGCACAGGTCACAGATTATGCAAGGGACCTCGAGGAAATGCAAAACGTCTCTAGGAGGATTATCTAGCATCACTTAGGAGGTCAATGTCTGATTTTTGTGTTGTTGCAGGTCACAAATGAATTTATCTCTTACATCCCAAGTCTTTTGCAGGAAAAGTAGTGGTTTTTCCAGGGGTATCTCCAAATACCGTCCGCTTTCTAGGTACACTTGCTTGTTTTTGGACAAAATTAGCTGGTAACTGCACAAATATGGGCCCATTAATCTTCCGTTGTGCTGTCTTAGTAGAAGAGCAATATTTTATGCTCGGATGATTGGAAAACTGAAGTTCAGGTTTTTTGTGGCATTTTTCTCTACATTTCTTTTCTCAGTAGTCGATGGATTCACAATATGGTCGTGCTCCTGGAAACGATTACAACAGCAATGCACTCTATGGTGAGAATGGCTTTAAATAAGATACTCGTCTCATTTCTGAATGCCTTAAATGTTTTATTTCTTAACTTTCCTAATGAATCGTGTCTGGCCTAAGTGCGCTGCTATTAAAATTGCAGGTGATGAGACAGCCACAGGAAGTGAAAGTGCAGGTCTCTACGGTGTTGAGAGGAAGATTGATTTGTCAAATTACATCAAATGGTGGGGTACAAGTAAATCTAGTCTGACAGATTTCCAGTCAAAAGCAGTAGATGAAACAAATCCGGGGTTTCTGATGACGTTGCTAGTGAACTGAAAGCTTTAGAATGGTCAAGCAGCCTACAGAACCTTACGAAATGCCACGACTCGGCATCTCTCCAGAAAGATTGAACCATAAAAAGATATCTGCCATGAGTACTTTGTTGCAGTCAGCAGCGTACAAAAGCCTTCAGGAGAGAATTGCAAAAAATAAAGGAAAGGATGAGAATGATGAAAATGAAACAAAAACAATATTAATAAAATTGAGCTGGGGACGACAGGGAAGACAGTTGAGAAATCATGCCATGATGGTGGAAGTGAGAGACGTGACGTTGCATATGGGATAACTGGAGGATTACCTATTCACAGAAATGCGTATCAGCTGGCCCCACTTCTGTCCGCTCCCCTTCTTACCAACTATAATAGTATCGACCCATAACCGACCCCCTTCTTTGGAGTTCTCTAGTGCCTGTTCTTCCTCCCGTATCATCACGTATGAATGAGGTCAGCTTCTCTTCTACACAGTATATATACTAGTTGTATATGTGTGCGAGTATGCTTCTTGAGATGTTCAATAAAATGATAATCTTGATTCGCAATAAATGGATATACGTATTCCACTGAAGTTCAATATGCCATTTTTTGGACTATAAAGCTCAGTATTATATAGTTTATCAGAAGTTCAATATTCCGTTACCTTGATACAAATTGCTCAGAAAATATCAACTTTCATCAAATTAAGCAATAAAAGGTAGAGAGTATCCAGAAAAGCTCATAATTCAATTTCCAAGTATAATTTTTTCTCAGTAGCACTATTTGATAGTGCCTTTCAACTAATGGAACTAGTAAAAAACAGAGCTTGTATTAATAGTTTACTCGACCGCTGAAGGTACAACATTACATGCAGGTAACAAAAAATGAATCTGGCTCAGGCTATACCTTCTTCCAGCAAGGGGAGTAACAGTAGCAATGGTGTCTATCCAATTTCAAGGTAGAATCCGATCCCTCTAAGATCTGGTGGCACATGAAGTATATAAATCCATAACTGCACTGTTTTGCATCTGGAATCGTACGTGCATGTGCCCTTTATCGTGTTACCTGTTGAGAAGCAGAAATTTGGAAATCAGTATATGATGGAGTTGTGCATATCTTGAAGGTGTAAATTATATAGTTTTAATACTTTACACGTTTCTCCTTTTGAGGACATATAGTCTAAAGAGGCAGACTTTTCCTGGCATGCTATACAGGCCTTCTCAATTTTCCTCTTCTTACCGTGCAACTTTGCACATTTCTTGTTTCTTCCTTCCTTGTGTAAACGTTATAGCAGTCTTCATCGTACGTTGATATAGTTATGTGTTACTTGTATAGTTACTTTCTTTGAATGGAATAGAATCATACTACTATACTACTATCCTTTGTATCGATGAACGCCATGCCTTCTTTCCTTGCTATTTCTCTTGCCCGTCTAGTTTGCAGAATCTTTCAAGTTCCATCGTCGAGCTTGAGAATTTAACTCGATCAAGTTCTGAATCAAGCTCGAGAGTAATCGTGGATGAGTCGATTAAACTGAAACACATGGATGAATATTTAGGTACAAGTAGTCAAGTACACATGCTTCTGGGTTTTTTGCTGGAAAAATCACAAACTTACATTTATTTGCAATTTTGAAATGGCATTCCAAGTCTAGAATAAATTGGAGTTTTTTTTTGTGGTATTATATTTATGTCAGATTTTTTAGAACGTTAGTATCGTAATTGAAACATTTTAAAAGTTGCATTGAGATTGCAAATAAGTGTAGTAAGTTGTTATTTTTCTGACAATCGACTCAGTTCTTAAACTGTGACTAATAGAACACAATAATCCTAAAAAAATTAAAAAAATAAGAGGACATAATAAATGAAAAAATATTACTAGTAAAAATTCAAGTTCGATTCATGCTCACCTTGATTTTTTAATTTTTTTAATTTTTTTATTTTAATGTTCATTTTTAAAGTGAAAAGAAGAAATCTGGAAAATTCATCTACACCTACCCAGCGGAGTCATGTTCAAGACGGCTATTCTAAAATAAAAATATTAACAAAAAAAAGAATAACAGAAAAGTTCCATAGCCGAAGAATTCTGCTCCTTCTTGGAAGGGAAAAAAAAGACTGCTACATGAACTTAAAAAACCGATAGTAATGCAATTAAAGCATCAATGTCGAATTGGATTGTCGTCAATTCATAACCGTTTTCTCCATTCAGCCGTACACTGTACAGCGAAACAATCATCTCATTTTCCTTACACAGAGGAGGTCTTGGCGTCATATATCGCACCGCTTCTACTACAGAAAAACCCCTCTCATTTTCCGTTCATTCTTCATCAAACGCAGCAAATACACGCCCAATTTGCAGTTAATGGACTCCTCAACAAGGGTATACTGGGGACGAGGATTCTGGGGGCGTATATCATCTGCAACAACTATTCTGATGCCAAGAAATTGTTTTGGCAGCTTAATTTGCGCTATGCGTCCCCTTGGAATTGGATGATCAGAGGGTGTACACAGATGGGCCGTTATGATCATGGGGTTTTGTTTTATTTCAAGATGCTGTGTTTTGGTTCTAGCCCTGATAAATACACTTTCCCTTATCTGATTAAAGCTTGTGCTGGCCTTCGTGCTGTTGATTTAGTGAAATATTTTCATGGAATGATTAGAAGTTTAGGCTTTGAGATGGATGTTTATGTAGGCAGTGCTTTGGTAAACTTCTACGCCGAGAATGGTTGTTTGGACATTGCGCGGAAGGTGTTTGATAGATTGCCTCAAAGGGATGTCGTGTTGTGGAATGGGATGCTTAATGGTTGCTTAAAATTTGAAGGTGCGGAGGGTAGTTTGATTGGGTTGTTTGAGCAAATGAGGAGAAGTGAAGTTAATCCCAATGCTGTGACATATGCTTGTGTTCTTAAATTATGTGGCTCGAAATCGATGTTGAAGATGGGAGCTCAAGTTCATGGTTTGATCTTCAAGTGTGGCTTTGAGATGGAGCCTTCCGTTGCCAACACCTTAGTTGCATTATATGCAAAGTGCCGTTGCCTTTCTGATGCGCGGAAGCTGTTTGATTCGGTTGAACAAGCTGATATCGTGACATGGAACAGTATAATCGGAGGATATGTGCAGAACGGGTTCATGAACGAGGCTTTGGATTTGTTTAGAAGATTGATTTACTCTGATGTCAAACCAGATTCTGTAACTTTAGCAAGTTTGCTCCCTTTGGTTCCAGAATTAGGCCATTTCAACTTAGGGAAGGAGATTCACTGCTACGTTGTTAGAAGCGGGGTCTGTCTTGATCTTTTCTTGAAGAATGCTCTAATCGACATGTATTTCAAGTGCAGGGATGTGGATATGGCGCGTAAGGTCTTTGAACTGTGCTCTGATGTGGACATTGTCATCTGCACCGCCATGATCTCAGGGTATGTTCTCAATGGGATGAATCAAGATGGCTTAGAAATTTTCAGATGGTTGATTAGTAAGAAAATGAGGCCTAATGCTGTCACATTTGCAAGCGCTCTGCCGGCTTGTGCAGGCTTGACTGCCTTAGCTTTAGGTAAAGAGCTGCACTGTAACATAATCAGAAGAGGGCTCGAAGGAAGACGTTATATTGGAAGCGCGTTAACTGACATGTATGCTAAGTGTGGGAGATTAGATCTTGCCCATCAAGTGTTTGTTAGGACACCAGAACGCGACTCTGTGTGTTGGAACTCTATTATCACAAACTGTAGCCAGAATGGTAAACCGGAGATGGCTATGAACATTTTTCGTGAAATGGGATTCGAAGGAGCTAAATATGACTGTGTCAGCATATCTTCAGCTCTCTCTGCTTGTGCAAGTTTGTCCTCTCTACTTCACGGTAAAGAGCTCCACGGTTTCATGATGAGAAGTGGATTCTACTCTGATGTCTTTGCTAGTAGTGCATTGATAGATATGTATGCTAAATGCGGAAACTTGGACTTGGCGCAGCGCGTATTTGACACGATGGAGTCAAGAAATGAAGTTTCGTGGAATAGTATCATTGCTGCATACGGAAACCATGGCCATCTACATGAATGCTTGGCCCTTTTCAATGCAATGGAGGAGGAGGGGCACGAAGCTGATCAAGTCACGTTCCTTGCTATAATGTCTGCTTGTGGACATGCAGGGGAAATCGAAGAAGGGAAGAAACACTTCAAGAAAATGATTCAAGAACGCGAAATTCCTGCAAGGAAGGAGCACTACGCGTGCTTGATTGATATGTTGGGGCGTGGGGGCCGTTTAGGAGAAGCTTTTGAAATAATCGGAGCAATGCCTTTCAGTCCGGACGCAGGCTTTTGGGGAACTTTACTCGGTGCCAGCAGAATCCATGGCGAAGTTGAGCTGGCGGAAGTGGCTTCGAAGGAGCTATTCCGGTTGGACCCACATAACTCCGGCTACTATGTGTTGTTGTCGAATTTGCACGCGGATTCTGGCAAGTGGGGGAGAGTTGATGAGATTCGGAGCATGATGAGAGAGAGGGGGGTGGAGAAGATACCGGGTTTTAGTTGGATCGAAGTGAAGAACTCGAATCACGTGTTTGCAGCTGCAGATAAGAATCACCCACAGGCTTCTCAGATTTACCGGGTGTTGAATGAGCTTCTTGCGGAGATCCAAGACGAAGGATATGTTCCTCGACTCGGCTCTCCAGTGCTTCCATCGATTGATGCAGAAGTGTGTTGATCGTGAGTTGGAGTAGGAGATTGAACTAGTCAAATTGATAGGAACATAAAAACTGTTTTGAGTTTGTTTCAAATGTTAATTGAGTTGTAATGTTTGTGTTTGAGTTTGCTTGATTACGTTGGGGTCGAGCGATTCAATCGAATAGAAAAGAACATGAGTTGGTTTGTGTTAATTGTGCCTTTGTCATAGTATGGGTTAGATGTTTACTTCGAGTCTGTGTAGACATACTAATATCCCACATCGGAAGAGAGATAAATGTGTTATGGTTGAAGAGTGTATAAAAAGGGAGGCTTATCTTTCAGTTAGCTCATACCTTTCTCGGCCTTTTGGCTAAGATCAAGTGTAGTATCTGTTCTTATCAGTTTAATATCTGATATGTGGGCCAATGGCCCACACGATATTAAATTAATTTTTTAAGGGGGAAGGCCCACTAAGGCAGCTTGCTGTCTGGGCCTTCGCGCGTCGCCCATGCGTTGCACTATTGCACGGGCCTGGCGCACCCCAACAAATTTAGTCTGATATTTCTATTTTATTTTCGATCCAAATTATGATACAAAATTTAATTATGTTAATGAATTTTATGATTACATTGACTTTCCTGAAGGTGGTGCTTTGAAAATTTTTAACGTGGCGAGACCTTCCAAATATATACGCTTAATGAAGGTAGGCTACAAAATAAAGTTCTAATAATATCTACATCGAATTTCAATTTATAAGGGCTATAATTGTGATAAATTACAGTAGTATCGCACCTAGGGATGGTTTTTGGATAAAATTAAATGGGTTTGGGACGAGTATGGGTAATAAAATTGATACTCGCAACAGGTTTGAGTTGGGTATGGGTAGATAGTTACTGGTACCCAAACTCATATATATAAGTATGTATGTGTGTGTGAATTAAAATATTAATAACTATTCATAATTCTAGTTTTTTTTTTATTATCAAAATTAATAGTATCTTATTGGTATTTATATTGAGATTTATTTTATAATTTTGTTAGTTACATTTATAATGAGATTTGCATGTTTAAATAATAATTTTGACTTTCGATTGGTATATATATTTAATTATACTTTTTGTTACATAAAATTTTAAAGAACTATTTATATTAATGTTGTAGAGTTCGAGTTTTATCAGGTAATTAGTGGGTATTACTCGATGGGTTTGGGGCGGGTATGAGTACCAAAATTAATTTTTAAATGAGTTTAGGACGGGTATGGGTACAAAAAATTTTAACGGGTCTGAGTTTGGGAAAGACTAAATGGGTGAGTACCCGACCGATTGTCATCCCTAAAAGAATATGTCTCAAACTTAAATTTATCATTTGATGCTTCATTTTTTATTTTTTATACAGGTTCATATAAATTCCTTGAGAAGCTACTTTATATTTAGATGAATATATTGATATTTTCCATGATAAATTATTCTAGTAGTAATTTATATTCATAAATATACAATTTTCTTTGATTCTATCCAACTATTACTAAAGTTGAGTTATAATTAGTGGATGACAGAGTCACATAAGTAGGTAGTTTTTATTTTTCAAAATTGAAAGGCGCAAAATATTTTTTTCTACTACATAATTATTTATTTTTATTTAAATCCTCCCACAAAAATTGACAAGCATTTCAATACCCCAAACATACATTATATTTGATAATATGAAGTAATGGAATTTTGTGGCGGGAAATTTTCTGGAAGCAGTTAAAGAAACACATTTTATCTCTATTACAATAACTGCGAGTTTGCACTTTTCATATTTCAAACACCATAGTTTAAAATCAAGAACATGCAATTAGGTTAACACCCTAAAAACAGTTCTATAAAATTATTTTGTCCACTCAAAATTTTACAAACGATATACTTTAAATAATTTTTATGCTTACTGAGGTAGTAAGCCAAGACAATTACATCTTCAATCTTTTTCAATCTCCATTCTTGCTCAAAACAAGAGCAAGATCTCGAAGCTCCTCGAATGCATGCATGGTTTCAGCATCAAATCCTCCGGCAAACTGAACATACATTTCAAGAGATCAGTTATATAATGTATCTTTTAAGACTTTGAGGCTCGATAATTGTAGTGAAAGATGAAACGAGACATGAAGTATGGAGATTAAGGGCCACCGTTCATTTGGAAAGTATAAACAAACCTGATGAATTCTGAAGGCAAATCTGACTCCTTGGAGCAGCATATAATCCAAGGATGAATCTTTCTCCGTCGTCCCTTTAAACTGCAGTTCCATTGCTACTCTTTTCATGTACATTTTTGCAAGTTTCACTGAGCTTAACTTTATCTGAAATCAAAACAAGGTTTAAGTTCTCAGACATACTTCAATGTAATATGATTGTATGCATGAATCCTTAAATATGTTCATTTATTGGAAGTAGAATTCTAAATATAGAAATATCAAACCTTGCTTAGAATTCCCATGTCTAGCATCCAGTCTGTGGGAATCTGGAACTCCTTGCAGTTTCTTATCAATGAATCTCTTGTTCGGAAAATGTTATGCACGGTGCGCTCCATCCTAAATAGGAAGTCGTTTATGTTAAACAGTGTCATTTCAAATGAATAAGAATCTTGAAGAAACTTTAACAGTCAAAAGTGTGTTACCTCTCAGACAATGCTGCCATTTTCTTTAATGCAATTTCACAAGGCAAACGAGGATCGTCTTTGTAAGTCGAAATCTCTTGCTCCAATATCTTTAGATCTCTGTATCCAAATGCTGCCTCTCTTAATGTATCCGCCTTCTTTTCTGGCCATTCGAAATGCTTCAGAACTGCCCTTTCGTCCACCTACACAGTCGAAGAATGAATTACTTGGCAATAGGTCTAATCAAAAAGGTGTAGTTGCTAAACAATTTCAATATATGTGTCTTGATTTAGTTTAAATTACTTCCTTGTGATTTCAAGAGGAGATTCATAATACACAATTACACGAACCGAGTTTACTGAAAAAGGTGGCATCTATGATAGAAAGGTACTTACAAGGAAGCAAAGTTCATCATCAAGCCATTTCACAAATGCAACGACGTCTTCAATATTTTGGTAAGCTGCATTGTTGACCTCTCGAATGAGGGAGTTCACAAATTCACCTTGAGTTTCTACATCTGCCTTTATCTGCTCAGAGAAGGAAAGATTATTGAGCCAAAGCTACTGACAAAAATAATATTATCTAATACAATAGCAACCAAATTTTGTGTAAATTAACTAAAATTAGATGATAAAAGAAAGCAAGCACTCACAGCTAGCAAATAGGATGATCTGTTCTCAATTTCACCAATCATACTGCTACGAACATTTGCAACATCTGATGCATCTACGCTGCCTGAATTTAAGCAGTCTTTCCTAGACTCCCTCTTCATGAGTGAGTGATAAAACTCGACTACTTGTGGAGCTCGTTGCACCATCCCATTTGAGGCCCTAGCCATAGATTTTGGAGGAGGTGGAGGCGGAGGTGGAGGGGGCGGAGGAGGAACTGATGGAGCGAGATTTGGTACAGGGTTTTCTTCTTTTAATGCAGTTAAACCGCTTGATGAAGGCCTTGGAGGCGGATTTGGGATTCTTAAAGCCCTTTTCTCAACATCCAACGAAGCCGTCACTCTACATAATTCTTGACAATTGCTGAGAACAAGAGGCCTATTGCTAAGTTCCAAATCATATTTCTCAGAAACGAGCACCTCGGCCCTTTTATCCGATTCCTTGGAACACATGAAACTATCGGATTGCCTTTTCTTGTTAAAAACAAGATCTTCTTGGGAGCAATTTATTCCACTAATCGAGTGCCTTCTTCCTGAAGTTTGTTGATCATCCCAATTACAACTAACGAAATTTTCTTTATAATTCATTTGCTGCAAGTCTTCATCGGTTATAGGCCATTTTTTGAACTTCTTGACAAGATATAACCTCTTTGTGGCAAGATCATCAGAATCCTCGTCAATCTTGAAAGGAGTAAAGCACATAGATTCCCTCCTCTTATCAACGGAATTCGGGGTAGATAACTTATCAGAAGTTATGTTAGAGAAACTGCGCAGTTCGTCTCTTAAACATGAATTTAACCATCTAAGGTAAGCAATCTCTTCAACTTCATTCATACGGCTTATTTGAAGACCTTCCACTTGCTTGCAAAGATCCTCATTTGTATGCTTAAGCAACGAGGCCTCAGCTTTAATCGTCTCAAGAGTGTCGCTCTACAATACAAGTACAACAATTTACTATGAAACAAACAATAAAGCAAGAGCAGCCTACTCAAAGAAGGGAAAACATTTAAGGAATATACTATTTCATGAATTGAGGAGGGAAAACATTTAAACATTTAAACAAAATAAGGTAACATATCTAACTCATACATCAATTAATGCAATTCTAAAGACACACAACCATTGAATACTTGCAATAATAAAGCAAAGTACCAATAGATATCAATACAAATAATATAAGGTAACTATCAAAAATAGAACTTCATAAGTGAAGAAATTGAATTATACCTCTGATACTTTGGCAGTGGTGGCTAACTGAGACTCCAATGAAGAAATCTTGCAAGAAAGATTTCTCTTCTGAAGCTGCAGCTCCATATTCAAGCGCCTCAACTCGACTACCTCGAGCTCGACTGAACCACCACTATCATGTCCAGAAGGATTGGTCTTTTCCTTCTCGAGCAACTCCACTCGCTTCAAAAGGCCATCGATTTCAACCTTCTTCGATTCAAGCTCCTTCTCAAGCTCCTGATTCTTTGAATTCCTCTTCAACTCAGACAGCTCAGCTTGCAGAGTCAGCTCCCTATCCTTGGATTCTTGCAGCAGATTCCTCAAATGATCGATCTCATGAAACAAATCCTCGGAAGAACCGATGGACTTGGTTTTGCTGTGGCTAAGAACAGCTTGTGGATGAACTTGAGTAGCATTGATCGAGCAGGTGAGATCAGCAATGAGCGATCTCTTGATTCTTGAATTGGGAACTAGGGGTTGATTCTTGGTGTTGGAGAAATCCGAGGTGTTGAGGGGCGGCTTCTTCACCTGAGCTGTGGTTTGCAGCACTCGAGTTTTAGTCTTCTTTTCCGCAGCTGAGAATCCCTTCACTATTTGCGAGCCCCACGAAGATTTCATCCTCGAAAAATTGATGTTCCCTTTCACATTGCTGCGGTTTTGATCTTTGGGGGCCTCGTTTTGATCGGCGAATCTTGATGGTTTTGCTCTTTTCTCAGATGGGATTTCCTCTCTCATCTCGAATAGCTGTCGGGGAAATCGCAATTTGTTGCCTTTAACTCATCAAGCAACCTTAAAACCCTCAAAAACCTCAGCCGAAACAACAATGGAATCCGAGAATCGTAAAGAAGGAAGAAAAAAATGGAGTCTTTCCCTCGACAGAGTAGGCCAATGGAGATTCAAATGGAGTTCGAGAATCAAGAAAGCCAGAAAATTTTAATTTTTAATGTGTGTGTGTATAAATATAAAGGTACGTATATAGCAGCAGAGAGAAATGCTATGTTAAATTCTTGAAATACAATATTGTATTGATATAAAAATATAAAATTGGTTCGATGTTTCTGTTCTGGTGTGATTCTCTGAACTCGAAAGAGTAAAAAGTGGCACGGTGTCGCAGCTTTCACCTCTGTTCTTTTTCCTTTTCCTTCAGCTGCCATTTTGAATTTTGAAAATTTGAAATGGCTGCGAATCCCACGTGTCTAATCGACGGCTGTGAAGGCAGAGCCCAATCCCCAGCTTCGCGCTCCAAGTGTAACAACACCAACGGTCGTATTTCCTTTTTCTTTTTCCTATTTCAAACTACCATCATGTACTAATTCTTTTGATTAAAACAAAAAAGGTAAACAATAAAGGTTCAGCCCTTTTTTTTTAATTGATTTCTTTCTTTTTTTTTAGAGAGAACCACATTTAAGCAAATAAAAATGTTACGAGACTCAATTTTAACTCAATAAAAATTGTATATCTTTTGAAATCAAACTTATCGTGTTATAATATCATCATAGTTGAAGCAATATAATCACTAAAATCTAATATTCTTCTTTATAAATAGGAGGAAAAGTATGGGACATAGAGAAACTGAAGAACCAAAAAAGGAAGAAAGAAAATGTCTCACTATTTCTTAAGGCTCCGTTTTGTAGGCAAGATGAAGCAAGATGAAGGCAAGATGAGATGAGTCATCTCCTTTCATCCGGCGTTTGGTAGCATTTTACAAAAAGTGAAAAGCCTGAACATCATCTACCCGGCCCGTTGCTATTTACTATTTTTCCCACTTGACTCAACTCTCCAAAATGGTGAGTTGAAGGGAGATGACCCTCTTTTCTCACTTTGTAATAATAATAATAATAATAATAATAATAATAATAGGACTCAATAATATTTTAATAATATAGATTGCAGTTGTTGTTAAATAATAATAATATTAATAATATTTTATAGATATTATCGGTTATAATTATATAATTAATAAATAAATATGACTCAATAATAATAACAATAATATTATTAATAATAATTCATTATTATTGTTATTATTATTAAATTTTTTTTATCTCATTTTGAAAGATTTGCTACCAAACAACATATGATTCATTTATCTTGAATACTATTCATAATTCATATGACTCATCTAGAGATGAGTCATCTAGAGATGACTTAAAAAATGTACCAAATACTGCTTAAGTGGAGCATTAATTAGTTAAATATGTTCATAGATTTTCTTGGTTCACTTTGAAGACCCGACGTGGATAGGGACGCGCCAGTGCCACCCATACGCCCCAAGATGCGACCATAGTCGCGGCCGCGTCAATTTGGACCCAAACCGCACCTCAATCCATGTTTCAATCGATTTTCTTCCTTGAATGATATTTTTTTTCTTTATTTTGGGTTATTTCCTACTCTATTTTGTACTCAATTTTCTTTGCGGAGTATAAATATGTCCCTAAAACGCATCTTAGGAAGAAATCATCAAGACTCGTGATTTGTTTAGTTTTTATATATTTCAAATTGTGGAAAATAGAAGAAGAGATCAAGATCAAGGAACTCTAGATTGAAGCATTCAAGACTCAAAAGCTTTATTTTGGAATTGGTCTATATGTTAATTATGTTTTCTATGATCTTGAACTATTGGTTATTGTAAATATAATGACTATATTTCCTTTTATTTATGTTAAGAAGATTAGATAGATTTTCGTTCAAAAAAGAGAAGAAGATTAGATAGATTTTATGAATTCCAACTATTTGTTTTCAATTTTTAAAATATTGGGATGAAGTAACGACTTTGGATTCTCTATTCCCAAAATGGTGTCTCAATGATGTTCCAAAATTCAATTTTTACAAGTTTTATGCATTTTTTTAAATAATTTTTTTATAATGATTTATTTTAATTTTATGATTATTTTCAAGGGTTCACCCACCCCCATTAGAGTTTATAATTATTTTTTTAACATTTGATTTCACTTTTATTAGTATATTATAGTTGAAAAATTCAAAATTAATGTATATAATAAAAAAAATCCAATTTTTTTTCTTATAAATGTCTATTGTGATTTACTATATCATAGTATTTTTATTTTTTATAAAAATAATTTAAAATTAATAAAAATTAAATTTTGGAACACTATTTTAAGAATAGAGGATACCATCCCTGGAGTAACATGCTCTATTCACTTAACAAAATGCTCTAACTTATAACTACCAAAAGCACAAGTCCATTACTGATCCTACTTATAAAAACAATAACTAAAGGAAATGATGAACCATCGAGTTGTTTATTTAAAGGCCCTACAAAAGAGAGAAAGAAAGAAAGAAAGAAAAGTTATTTCTTCAAAGAAAACACTTGATTTGAAAAAAAAAATTATTTTTTTATTTTATGAAAATCAATATTTCTTGATTTTTTTTTTTAATTTCTTGATATTATAATTAAATTTAACTGTATATTAATTGACTAGGGTTTACTCATTCAATTAGAATCCATTATTTATTTTTTAATATTTAATGTTATTTTTACTAGTTAAAATATAAAGAAAAATTACTTAAAAATAACAATATATTCTAATTAAATTAATGAACCATTGTTAAATAGTGGAGTACTATCTCCGTCCCACATTTGTTGAACTTTTTTTTAAATAATATTTTTTTAATATAGTGTGATGATGCGTTAAGTTGTTAAAGTGTTTATGGGATCATCTAATAATTTTAATTGTTTTAAAATATTGTAGTGTTAAAGTATTTTTATTATGTGGCTTATGTCCAAAAATGGAAAGGTTCAACAGATTTGATGCGTTCAAATATAGTATTAGTATCAACAAATTGAGGACGTGTATAATATAATACTACCTCCATCTCGTTTAATTATACACATTTGCCGTTTTAGTCCGTCTCAATAATTAGACACAATTCCTAATAAGGAAATAACTTTACATCACTTCACCCCTTCCCATCATCCTTAGGGTGTGTTTGGTAAAGAAGATGAACCAAGATGAACCAAGAT
Source organism: Mentha longifolia (assembly GCA_001642375.2). NCBI lineage: Eukaryota > Viridiplantae > Streptophyta > Magnoliopsida > Lamiales > Lamiaceae > Mentha > Mentha longifolia. The sequence goes on from CM038119.1 coordinate 24,386,811, forward strand.
GAGAGAGATCATCTTGGTTCATCTCACTGTTTGGTAACCAACTAAAATAAACTGGAGGGCCCGAGATGAATACAAGGCCCGTTGATATTTCACTGTTCCGCCTTGTTTAGTCTCTCACGTTTTTGGTCGGATGAGGTGAACTCATTAAAACAGTAACACAATACTTTCGTCTCTCTACCATTTTACCCTTATGTATTTATACGATTTCAAATAATAATAATATATAATAACAATAATAATAATGTAATAAAATAATAATAATAATAAATAATAAAAACAATAATAGTAATAATAAATAATATAATAATAAATCAATAATATAATAATAATGTAATAAAAATAATAATAATAGTAATAGTAATAGTAATAGTAATAATTATAATAATAGAATAATAATAAATAATAATAATATAATAAAATAATAATATTAATGTAATAAATAAGATAATAATATAAATAATATCAATATAGTAGTAATAATAATAATAATAATAATAATAAATATTAATAATAAAATAAAATAATATAATCTCATATAATAGTAATAGTAATAGTAATAGTACAATTATAATAATAGTAATAATAATAAATAATAATAATAATTTAATAATAATAATAGTAATAATTATAATAATAACAAGAA
>CM038119.1:24387553-24513351 GCA_001642375.2 Mentha longifolia
GGTATCAGTGCCGCAGACAGTGGGAAGTTGGAAGGTCTCTTTCTTGGGCGGATTGATTGTGACCTTCGCCTCTGCAGCTTTCGCACGAACTCTTTTAATGAATTCGCGGTCAGGAAAGGATTGCATCCAGTTGTAGAAGGCGGTCCTGGTATCGCCAGTGAAGCGAGTATCAATCTGCAACCAGTAATGATGTAGGATGAACTGGTTCAGAGACTCGTCCCACAGAGGTTGATCATCAACGGGTAGCCAATCTGTTGGCTCTCTGTTGTCCGCTTGCTCCTTGCAGGTTTCAAGACCCTGGAAGCATGCTAAGCGAGCTTTGTCCTTGGCTCTCTGTTTCCTCAGATCTGCAAGAAACAGCTTCTGCTTGCCTTCATTTTCGCATTCATCTGCAGTGTATCCAGCTTCTGCCATCATCTGGATAAGGGTGGCAACACCCAGTTCCTTCTCTTGCTCAGACAGCTTCTGGACAGCAGGTTGAGTAATAGCTGTCACAGGCAGAGCAGCTTCTGATTGAGTGAGAGGAGGTTGTGTGACCTTTTTCTCCTTGCCCTTTGCTTTGGTAGCAATGCGCTTGCCTCTCCCTTTCCCCTTTTCGGCATTATCAATTAATTGCTGAACAGTGGTGTTGAGGGAGGCTTGCTCGTTGGAGAGTAAGGACAGGTCGGTGCAGATCTTTTCATTAAACTGCAGGAGGGAATTGATATTCCCTTGCATCTCTTCTTCTGCCTTCAGGGAGCTGGATGAAGCATGAGCGAGCTTTGAGGAGAAGGTGTTGACAAGCTGATTGAGCTGTTCGAACTCATATCGCAGGTTGTCAACCGAAGATGAGTATAACAATAATAATAATAATAATAAAAATAATAACTCAATAATAATAATAATAATAACAATAATAGTAATAATTATAATAATAATAATAATAATAATAAAAATAATAACTCAATAATAATAATAATAATAATAATAATAATAATAATAACAAGAATAATAATAATAATAATATAAATAATAATAAATAATAACAATAATAGTAATAATTATAATAATAATAATAATAATAAAAAAAATAATAACTCAATAATAATAATAATAATAATAATAATAATAATAACATAATAAAATAATAATAATAATAATAATAATAGTAATAATAAAAATAATAAATAATAACAATAATAGTAATAATTATAATAATAATAATAATAATAATAATAATAATAATAATAATACAGAGTAATAAATAATAAATAATAAAGTGTACTATTTAATCCCAACGATAAAAAGTGAAATCGGTAGGGGTATTTAATAAGGGTAATTTGGTAAATCTAAGCCTTCATCTAGAGTTATGCATATTGTACCAAACACAAATATAATGTCATCTTACTTTTAATTTTTTACTACCAAATGGAAATATGAACCCCTCATCTTGACACTATTCACATGACTCATCTTTAGATGAGTCATCCTTCCACAACTTGAATGAATCACCAAACACTACCTTATTAGGCCCAAATTCTATATTTGACCCATTTAGGCCCAAAATTAACCCTAACCCAATACTACCCCAAACCCTAATTATTTGAGATGGAGAATCATCTTCTCTCTCTCACTCTACCCACTCGAAAACCTCTCTCTCTCTCAAGCTTCTCGAAACCTCTCAATCTCTCTATCAGTTTCAGAGAGAAATTCTCTCCACCCTCCATTATCCCCTTCATTTCCGATCATGAAAATCTTAGACCCTATCTACAAAGGTCGAAGGGGGGCGAAGCTGGCGGATTATGAAGAAAACTCCTCTGAAAACCCTAGGGTTTACACGCCGCCGCCTCCCCATAGCAGGAAAACCCTAAAATTTTTGAAGCCGACGGGGCAGAAGCTTGCGTCCCCTAATTCTGTCCCCCGCAAGCGTAAACCCATCCCTCCCCGCCCTTACCGTGTAACTCACCGGCCGACGGGGCAGAAGCTGGCGGAGGAAGAAGACCTAAGCCCAGAAAAGCCCAGATCTGTAGCTCTTCCGCCGCCGCCTCATCCTCGCCGGCGTTGCCCGTCCCTGCTGGCGATTCTCCAGACATATCTGACCCGAAGAGGTTCTGACGCCTCTCCCGTTCCTGGTTCTAGTACCGAACTCTTCCGAATTGGATAATGGTCGGAGTTGCTGCCGCAGGGAGCTCTGAGGCGGCACCATCGGAGGATAGTGCCGGCCCAGAAAACCATACCATGATTCAGAAGCATTGAGAGGCTTTCATGCCTTCAATTCGGTGAATTATACTTTGTTTTTTATTTACCTCTCTCTGTCTAGTTTCTAGTTTGTAGTTTCGGTGATTGGATGAATGAATCCTGCTCCTGTTTGTTCTTTTGTTTGGTATGAATCGTGATCTGTTTGTTCTATGATGTGGTGGAATGAATATTGATCCTATGTTGATATGTTGAATGAAAATGTTAGATGCTCTGAGTATTGTGGAAATTTGGCTAACTTGATCTGCGATGATGACAATTACTGTAATTTTAAGAACCTGATTCCTCTATTTGGAGTGGTTCTCATATGCTTTATGTCGGTTATTTGTTGTATGTGCCTACACTAAAAAACTGCATCAAAAAACTATTGATTAGAACACTTAATACTGATTTCATACTGCATTACATGTCTCTCTGCACAAAAAATTCTAACTAATGTTCATTGAGAAATTACATCAATGGAATGCATGCCCTATTTGCTTCAAAAAATGCATTTCATAGCATTTGCACAAAATAAAAACCATCATTTCTTCTCTGAAACTGCACAAAAATCTACTGCTTATGTACCCTAAGCATTCAAGTCTGGAACCCCACCTCCATTCTGTGGCAAACTGATTCCCATGGCTTCCATAAATCCTTCAATTCCTTCAGTACATTCTTCTCCAATCAAGTAATCAATTGTCTCCCTCACCAAAAATTCAGGCACTTCAAGATTTGTAGGAAGTGTACCCTGTCTAATTAAAGCATCTTTTTTCATATGTGGTAGCTTGGAATTGTTAGTACCCTTGGCCTTCATGATTTCTATGAGAACACACTGTAGTGATAAGAAGACTTTATTCAAAGTCATTGAATCCAACTCATTGAAACTGCTCAAGACTGTATCTATAAGTTGATCAGCAGTCATGCAGTTCTTCCTCTGTTGCAGGGATTGAATTGCACAGAAAAACCTTGGGTCATTTGCATTGCAATCAGGGGACTTTGCTGGCTGTTGAACCAGCTGAATATGAAATCCATCTGAATTTGCAATTTCTTGAAACTCTGCATCTGTGTTTGTTATGTGTGTCCTGGCATTATCCTGTTGAATGGCGATGTTTTTGCTTAAAAAACTTGGCCACTTTTGCTTGATTGCTGGAACTATCTGAAATGAGAATTGCATTATGTGGTTGCATTAATTGAAACATAGTGTGTGAACCCTAAACTGCAAATACTTAATGGAAATATAAGCATGTTACCTTTTTGATTATGTAATCTCTTATAACATGCCCTGTGATGCATTGTATATGTTTCATTTCTTTAGTCCCTCTAGGTCTTTTTATGTTGTTCCTTTTTGCTGTTACTTCTTCAACAAGTGGCCAAATCCCAATTTTTCCATCAAACAAAACTGTGCCATCAACATCTAACACAGGTCTGCTGACTGCACATATAAACATCACCTTAGGTATAAAATTCTTTGACTCAATTACTCTAAGTGGATCTGCTTCCATTGGGGTTAGATAGTAGTTGCAGCTCTTCCTTGTTAACATGAACCATTTTTCATCAATGTGTATTGTGTTTTCCATGGCCTTGAACTTTAGAGAATTTAGGGCATAATCATAGTGTAAGGCTTGTAGGCAAACCTGGAAAACATGTGATGAGCTGCCAAAAGAGGTTTGATGGCATTTGAATGATGTCTGAGCAGCAGTTTAGCCCATCTTCCCACAGTAGCCCTGGATATTCCAGGTCCAAGAGCATCTGACATTGAACTGATTGTACCTCTTTGTTCCTTTGGAATTTGCTCTATTCTTGCATAGTCAATCTCATGCTTCTTCTTTCTGATTCTGGGTGTGTTATTCCTTGAAACATTAATAACTTCACTTATTACTCTTTGTTGCTTTAAAGATTTCCAGATTCTGCTAACTGTTTGCCTCCCAACATTGAATATTGTAGCTGCCTTAGTTATCTTTCCATGTGGACACCTCTCCTCCATCAATGACCCCAGCAAGAACTGCATGATGGAATTTCTGGTTAAATCCGATAGACTTTTTTTCTGGCCCATAGCATTCCTCTTCTTTCTCCTACTCTGATTCGAAGCTTTTTGTGTGGTGAGGGCAGACAAATGCTGTTGTTTCAAGCTTTATGGAGTAGGTTTAGACAATTTGGAGGGAAATTAAAAAAATTTAGAGGCAAATTTCTGTAAATTTAGCTCATGTTTCTGTTTTTAAATTTTTGGGAATTTTTTTGTATTATTTTTATTAATGAACAGTTTAATGAAGTGAACAGTAACCCCGCTACAGTAAAAAAATGAACAGTAATCTCGTCTGCAAATTTTCTGCTTTCTTGTTTTGCTAAATGTGACTTTATCCCATTTCCTTGGTTCTTAGATCTATATCTATATAAAAAAGAGCCTTGTGGTAAAATGTACACCGCCTATAATATCCTTATAAAATCTTTTAAATTAAGGGTAATAATGTAATATAATATTCTGATTTATTTGGAGTATAAGTTTAGTTTTTACCTAATTTTATAATATCGAAACTCTAAATTACCTATCTTATGGGAATTACGTGTGGCCCCTACGTGTGTAATAATTTATTATTATTATTATTATTATTATTATTATTATTATAGAATTTAATTGAAGGAAATGAGATATTCCATGCTGGAAAATACCATATGGTAAAATAAAAATTACCAATATTTATTTATATCTTATTTTACAAATTTGATTTATCTATTTAGTCTATATAATTTTAGTTTAAGGGCAATAATATAATATCATATTATTATTATACACGAATTTATAAAAAATTCAAACAAGGCTTAGCAAATTACATGTTTTTATGAAAACAAAAATCAAACATGATTTCATTATAATTAGATATATACATAAATTTATAGAAGAAAAAACAATCAAACATATTATTACGTTTTTATAAATAAAAAAGTCAAACATGATTTCATTGTAATTAGATATATACACGAATTTATAGAAAAAAAAAATCAAACATACTATTTAAATTAATTTGAGAATTTTATAAGGAAAAAGAAAATCATATACAAAGTATTTTTTTAATTAATCACTTTAATTTATATCCCAACCTTTTTTGGATCCTTGCTATTCAAATTAATAAGTTTTATTATTGAAACCTTAAACTAATTAACTAAAATCACAATATGTAACAATATGTTGTCTTTAATTACGTAAACAAAGTGTGTACATAATAAAAGCTGCTAATACAGAATATTGAAAAGAGGTAATAGTTTCCTATCAAGTGGAACCTGGATTTTGTAGACTTATAGTTATTGTGGATAGATATATGGTAAGTTGTTGGTATAAAATTGGGAGAATTAATAAAGCGGTGGGCACAGTTAGATTTTTTTTTTTGTTTTTTTGTTTTTTTGGTAAATGTAGTGTAATTTTAAAATTAAAAAAGGTGTATAAGAATTATTTCTATTTTAGTTTAAGATGAATAGGGGATGTCGTAAAAAAGAATTTTTCACACGAAATGTAAGACAAATGGAGTAATATTTTCGATCGGACACGATTGAGACATTGAAATATTAAAATTGGGATAGAAAATCTGATTCGGGATTTAAAAAGATCGAGATATAAATTAAAGTAATTAATTATAATAAAAAATAGTCTACATATGATTTTCTTTTTGTTTATAAGTTCTCAATTTTCAATAATAAATGAAATATGTCAAATTTATATGTACAAGTATCCACTTGATAATTCACTAAGCTTGTCATAATGATTTTAAAATGCTTCCCCATTTTTTCAAAATTAATTGAAATTTATATGTTTCCTTTGATAATATTGCATCAATGATATTTTATTTGAGATTTCAAATGAAGTATTTTATATTAAATTTAGAAGAAATAAAGTCACTTATTAAATGTAATTTTGTCAAATTAAATGTATGAAAGACAAAAGAGAAATTATAAATCTGATAATAAAAAATAAAAAATAAAAATATTCTAAATAGTGTTAAAAAAATTGGCCTAAGCGCTAGGCGACACTCAACTCACCGGATTATAGCTCAATTGTTAGTCTCTAGGTGTTGATGTTAAGTCCACCCGTTGGTTTGATTGAAGAAAATTGGGCACAAGTTGTATTAATCTATATAGTCTCAACATTGAAACAATAGATACTTTTGTCAACTAACTACGTACTATTTCATTTTTAGATTGTTTTCTAAGGATATACGTATATTACATTATTTTGTTGAAATTAGAAATTAACATAAATGAACAATTAGAGATTTTGTTAGCATCTAAAATATATTATTCTTTTCTTAAAAGAATAAGATAAATGAGAGATTATACGTGCAATGTGACAAAATGTACATCGCCTATAATAACCTTATAATATATTTCAAATTAAGGATAATAAAGTAACTTAATAGTTTTTATATTTAATTGTATAAGGAAATTACATATGCACTATAACATATATGTTGTATTTATGAGGAATTTAATGCCTCGCCACGAGTTCAATTTTATAATATATTATTTTATAATATATTATAATATATTTTATATGATAGTATACGTTTATCATTAGATTCAAATTTGAAAAGTAATTCAAACAATTAACAACAAGTCAATTTTCATTTTTTTAACTTTAATATTAATATTCATGGTTTCGATATCTTAAAAAAATTCGCATTAATTGTTGACAATATTTGTTAGCATTTGTTAATGAGAGAAGAGTCGTATTATTGGAAAAACTATTGATTATTCATATAAATAAAATAAGACTTCCACATTTTTCCATGTCTATATATCTTTTCATTTTTTTGTCTTTTTTCATTAGGAAATATTCTAATTTATGTATCATATTAATTCTATTTTTTTTCCCGCCTAATTCTATTTCTCCAAAATACTACTTCATTCGTTTGTTAATATTGTCTTATTTCACCAACATGGTTATTAAGGAGCGTTTTGTTAGCGATAAAATTATAGTATTTAATAATTTTATACATACGATGAATCATAAAAATATACTGACGATGAATCTTATATGAAAGATCATATCAAAACTTTTTGATTTGATATAAAAATTGTAAAAGTTAAAAAAATAATCGAGCAAGTTGTGATAATTATAATATTGACATTCAAGTTATATCGAAGTATGTGCAAGTTATATTCAAGTTTAGGATTTAAATTGATATGAACCCAAAAAACTACAATAAATATAAATAGTTCACTAAGTAAAGTGTATATTTTAATTTAATGTTTAAGTGTCATTATAAAAATATAATATTGACATCAAATAAAATTCTCAACACAAATTTCAATATATGAAATTGTGGAAATATGAGTTCGGTATTGTTTATATATTATATATATGAATGTCTCGATAACTATGTGATCTGAGACTTTGTCAAGTTTTAATAGTTATGAATAAAAGATGAATTTAAAAATTATAATTAATATAAAATTTGTCATTAAATTTTGGTTCCATGATGTTAGATATTAATTAGCTTTGAATAGGAATACTTATTATCAAAGTCTCCATATCAAAGGAAAAATCGAGTTATTAAAATTTATTAAATAATATTTTAAATGCATTGTATGAAAGTGGTTAGATAGTATAAAATTTATTTGAATCAGATTGTACTTGAATATTTTGTCTGAAAAATAAATTGGATCACACAGTTTGCAAGGGATACGACATAGATTAAGGAAAATTGGTTATTCAAACAAAATTAATATTAGTTTTGTCATGTTTTATATAAAGGTTATTTTGTGCATATCTTTCGTGACTTGAATGCTTCGAATAAATCACATTCTTCAAATTTAGTAATAAACGTGCAATGCACGTTGTATTTGCTAGTCTATAGTAAATGTACCTAATTAAATGAGATGGAGGTAGTATTAGACTAGATAATATCACATAGAATTAAAGAAAAAATTAAATAAAATAAAGAATAATTAATTTTGGTACAAGATTTATGTACCGAAGTTGGTACATAATGTCCCATCCCATCCCATCAGGAAAGAAAAACGTTTTTAAGAAGAAATGAAAATATACTAAAATGAAAAACGTTAAAACACAATAGCAACTCTACTAAAATATACTGCTCGAAAGAGGATAGGATTACAGGCTTACAGCCACCGGGAAACGTTCATCAAAACCTCTTCAGCAGCTGCAGCCATTAAAACTATCTTTCTCCAACATTCATTATCTGTTCTTCCTTTTACAAGTAGCGCGAAATCTTTGATGTAATGTCGATTTGAAGACAGTCGAGATGCTTGGTGGCATATCCGTGTCCGAATCCGCCGCCGAAATCCTCTCTTTGAGCCGGAATTCGTTATTCCCTTGTGGGTTTCCGATATTGCGGAGGCCCGTTTCCGTCGCTGCGCCGAGGAGAGAGAGGCAGAGAATAATCGCGGCAAGAAGCGCTTTGAGCGATGACGCGGGCGGCGGCGTCGTTTTGGATAAAGAGTTTGAGTTCACGCCGTCGTTCAGCGAGTATCTGAAAGCGATGGAATTTCTCAAGAATGAGAGGTATAACACCGATAGAAGTAGTGATGGTAGCAGCCTTAGTAATAATATCCCGAGGAGAAAGAAGGTTTTCAAGAAAAGTTTGCGGGAAGAAGAGAAGAGCAGTGATGATGAGGTGACTGATGTTCGAGAAGATTCAAGAAAGGGGAGAATAGGTGCGTTGTATAAAAAAGATTCGAGGAAGGGCGATTTTCGAGAAACGGAGATGGTTGACAAGAAGCAGAATAGAGATTTGAAGATGCGATGTAGAAAGATAAGTGATGGCAGTGAGAGTGAGAGTGAGTCCTTGGTTATGGATAGAGCTGCATTTAAGCCGTTGGAAGACGGCGATGAAGTTCTAGGCAAGCCAAGAGTCACAAGGGTAGACATGGAGGAAAGAATACAGAAGCTTGCTAAATGGTGAGTAGCCATTTGTTGATAATTAGCATGATCAACTGGTTGTACAAGTATATATATCTGTTTTGTATTAGTATTTATTCTTTTCTTCTTTTGATTGCCAATCTTGCTTAAAATGCTAAAGGAATTCCATAGGTGTTATACTATGCTAATTGTGAATCATGGTTGTGTTTAGTCTGTTGCATTAGTAAACCTAGACGAATATGTCGTATCATCGCACAAATGGATGATAAATATAGATTATATTCTGTAAGGTGCCACTAGTTTGATAATTTTATCACCTGTTGATTTTCCTAATTTAAGTATTGATTTTCTTGAATATCTTATTTTATAGTAATACTAGTTATATAGGGGATGCTCTCCAATATCTGCCTAGCACCTGAAGGATTAAGCGCATGTATGAACTATAAATTGTAATGACTAGGCAAAACTTAGTTTCAGGAAGTCAAAATTTGCAATTACCATATTTTTAGATGGCACTTAGTACGAGTTTGTTCATATATGAACTCTGTTTAGGAAATTAGGGGCACCTTTGAAGCACGTAATTCCATGCTTCACTAGCCTTTGCTATGCTGGTTTTCTTTTTTGAATTCTTGTTTTGGAAATTAGTGTCACCTTCGTCTATGCTGGTTTTCTTCTTTAAGATAAAACTTCCCGTATGTTATGTCTTAAATAGCTGCAACAGATTCTGTATAATATTGTGAACCATCAATGTTGTTCGACTCATAGTAAAGTAGTTTACTTTTACAGTCTGAATGGTGCAGACATTGACATGCCTGAGTGGAAGTTCTCTGAAATGATGAGAAGTGCTCAAATTAGATTCTCTGATCATTCTATTTTGAGGGTAGTCCAGATATTGGGTAAGTTGGGAAACTGGAAGCGGGTGCTCCAAGTCATTGAATGGCTCCAATCCCGCGAACGCTTCAAATGTCACAGGCCAAGGTACTTCCTCCGTAATCCTGAGTCATTGCATGTTAACCAGTTGTATTCCTTTTGAATTTTCTAGATCAAGGCTTTGATCAAAAGTATATTCATAGGAAATACAACTATGTTGAAGACATCTATTTGTTCTTTTGTGGATAAAAGATGGTTTAAGAAAGAGAAGTTCTTTAGGGCTTCGCTAAACTGAATATTTTGATCAAAGTGATGGTGAGGTATCTTGTGATATTGAAGAATTCTGTTATTAGTGCTTATATCTAGCTTGTGATGTTCCTTATCAAATGTAATAGTAAATTTATGGCTAAAATGTCAGTTTGTAAGAAACTAGTATAAGTGAAATTTCGTAACCAGAGTTGCTCTGTTTTGGGTCCATTCCAGGTACAATAATGACCGTATTCAGTTATAGAGAAGACTAGACTTGGGAGAAACGATCCTTTTGCTTCTATTTTATTGTTATTTTTATTCTTCTAATTTGATCTTGTTTTCCAGATATATTTGTACTGCAGCACTGGATGCTCTTGGAAAAGCGAGGAGGCCAGTAGAGGCTCTCAACCTCTTCTGTAGGATGCAGGTAAAAAAATGTTGTACTATGCAGGATTGCATTAATACCTAATAGAGACGGTTATATACATTGTAATCTGATTTTCTTTTTCTTTTCTATTTGATCACTTTATGCAGGGACAAATTGCTACATATCCCGACATAGCAGCTTATCATTGTATTGCTGTCACTCTTGGACAAGCTGGGTATATGAGGGAACTATTCGACGTGATTGATACTATGAGGTCCCCTCCCAAGAAGAAGTTCAGAACTGAATTGCTTGAAAAGTGGGATCCACGACTGGAACCGGATATTGTTGTCTATAATGCTGTGAGTGGCATCTAAGGAATTATGCATCTTTCTGTTCTGCATAATTGTTTTTGTAGTCTCATGATGTTGCTGTTCAATGCCATACGCAACATTATATGCAATCTATAGGGCTTCGTCGTTATTTATGATTTTTCGATCATAGAAGTATGTATCCCTAGTTCAGAATATGCACAATAGATGCGGCGGTTCTCATTTCTTTTCTTTTCTAGTTAGTCACCATTCTTTCGCTGTATAATACAATGAAATGTGAAGTTCCATAGCCTCCAAAAATTATTTGAAATTGGAAATGTTTATTGTCGTAGACGCTTGTTGTTTCTCTCTCTATTTTGGCAGTTTCTGTTATTTCAAGATCTATAACTCACACTCCTTTGTTACGCCTGAATCTTGTAGTTTTGTAGTAATTGCTCGGACAGAAGAGAGAATTATGTGAAGGTTTAATTTGTAGTGTTGCTATTTGTTGTCTAGGTCTTAAATGCTTGTGTTCGTCGTCAAAAATGGGAAGGAGCTTTCTGGGTTCTTCAGCAACTAAGCGAAAAGGGCCAACAACCTACAAGCACAACATATGGATTAGTTATGGAGGTAAGCCATTACTGTTTCTGCCATTCTCAGCATGTTAGTAAAATACCATTGTACCCGCCTCATGAAACATTGTTTATTCTCGTTTTTCTATGCTGCATTTGCTATACGACCTATGCTCTGCAGGATGCTGTCAATTTATCTTTTTAAGTCAAATTTTTTTGGCAAAATGTGAACTTCCTCGTCTGAGCTACTTATAATCGCTCTGTTGGAGCAGGTCATGTTGGCATGTGGCAAGTATAACTTGGTTCATGATTTTTTCAAGAAGGTGCAGAAATCATTCATACCGAATACTTTAATATATAAAGGTAAACATGTTGAAATATCCTTCAAGCCTACCGCATCATAGATATCACCAATAAATCTTTTTCTTGTTTTCTGTAGTTCGTGTAAATGCTTTATGGAAGGAAGGCAAAGTCGATGAGGCCATAATGGCTGTTAATGAAATGGAGAGAAGAGGAATAGTTGGTAATGCTGGTCTATATTACGACCTTGCTCGTTGCCTTTGTAGTGCAGGGAGATGCCGTGAAGCACTAAAACAAGTACATATTTTTCATTTGTCATAAACTTTGGTTTACTATCTTGCTTAATTTCATTTACTTCGATGATAAAGTAGGTTTAGTACAAGTGAGCATTTTCATTTTTCTTTCCTATTTTGCAGATTGACAAGATCTGCAGAGTTGCAAACAAACCACTTGTGATAACGTATACTGGTTTAATTCAAGCATGCGTGGAATCAGGCAACGTTGAAGACGGAGCATTTATCTTTAATCATATGCAGAAGTTTTGTTCGCCAAATCTAGTCACGTGTAACATAATGCTCAAAGCTTTTCTTGATCATGGAAGGTTCGAAGACGCCAAAAAGTTATTTCTGACGTTGTTGGATAATGGCGATTCTATTAGCCGTGAAGAGGATTACAAAGTTAGAATCATTCCGGACATCTATACATTCAACACGATGCTAGATGCATGCGCCATGGAGAAAAGGTGGGATGACCTTGAGTTTGTATATGAGCAAATGCTGAGATACGGTCACCACTTCAATGCAAAGCGCCATCTTCGCCTAATATTGGAAGCACGTCGTGGCGGAAAGGTACACATCAACCGACTCGAGCTTTTCCACTCGTTATGTTTCATTCTTTTAAGGAAATATTTTGTCATAACGATTGACCTTTTTCTCAATAATGTCGGCCTCGTGAATTATTGGCATTTGCGTGTTGTCAAAATGGTTAACCTAAGGTGCTTAAACTTTCATTTCCCACTTGATGTGAGACGTTACAATCTGAATTATTGCTCTTCCAGGGATCGATTCTTGAAATGACGTGGAAACGCCTGATAGAAACGGAACGGCCTCCCCCTCCTCTGCTCGTCACAGAAATGTTCTGCACGAGGCTGGAGCAGGCCGAATATGCTTCTGCTCTCTCTTATATTGTAAACTTTGCCGTTGACGAGTCACAGGTCTTCTCGAGAAAGACATGGTCGAAATTCTTGGTCGAGAACGCCCACCGGTTTCCGGAACACGCGCTTGACGAGCTAGTGCATGATGGAAGCATTCTTCTTCAAAGGTGCGAAAACCCTGCTCTTGAGCATCTATTAGATTCTTGCAAAGAACATTTAAGGAAGCAAACATTTATACAAGTAGGAAGTAGGTTTCAAAGTAATGCTGCTTTTGTATGCTAAAGTCGGCCTCTGTAAAAATTTGAATTTTGTTTGTTTGTTCGTTTACTTTTATTTTGTAAATATTCTTTTTTTTGAAAAATAAAATAAAAAGCAAATTGACTTGGCATCTATCGTTCATGATTAAAAAAAAAATATTCGTTTTCTCTATTAGTTTATTAATGTATAGGAGCAAAAAGATACTTGATGAAGTGTATAATGTATACCAACAATTAATAAAAATAAGTGTGTAATAGCATTAATAAGTATTATGTAGAAATTAATAATAATAATAAAAAAAAAACATATATGCATGTATACATTAATATCTTAATAATCTATAATTGAAATAATTTAGTTTCATCTGATATCTATTGTATTCTATTTTAATCGTTTTAAAGAGTATATGATAAATATCATAATAAACTTGATTATTTTGCTAAATTTTCATGGTTTTGAATTATAATTAATAATTTAGTTTAATTAATTTATAACAAGGACTTCAATCCCACATTGATTTTTATATAAATTCAATAATAGAGCACTTATATAAATAGATCTATATCTTACCAACAAAATTCATTTTTAATTTGTAGATCTTCAACATTAATGTACATATCTCAACATTAATTAGGAGAACTCATACTCCCTCCGCCCTCCATTTAGTAACACTCTTTTTTCGGCACGCGTGGCACGCGTTTCCACGCTTATCGTTCATGAGTTTTAAATTTAAAATGATTTTTTGAAATATTTTTTTACGAGATACTACGGCAAATGGAGTAATAAATTTTTCAACAATAAATATCTCTTGAAAGCAAAAATTATGCAATACGATCCAAAACTTTTTTTTAAGCACAATAAAAGACAAATAACTAAGAATTAAGATTTTCTCCAATTCAATTCGTGCAACCAAATATAAATATTTCAAGAAATAGCCAATTAACTAAATAAAATCCTAGCAAACTCAATATTTAAAATACTTATTAAATTATATTATATCAATATCAATATATAATTCCGCAGCGGATTCGGAGCACAACATTAATTCATATGCTTACGTGGCATCACTTACGGCCTCCATTATTATTTATCTAAAATCTATATATTTATACATATTAATTATTATCTATATTATAAAACCTCAAATTTAAAAATTTAATTATGAGAATGAGGCAGCGGATTCAGAGCACCACATTAATTTATATGCCTACGTGGCATCACTTACAGCCTCCATTATTATTTATCTAAATTCTATATATTTACACATATTAATTATTATCTATATTATAAAACCTCAAATTTAAAAATTTAATTATGAGAATGGGGGGATTCGAAACCTATGACCTCCCACATAATATGTTATGTCCTAAACCACTACACCACATCACTAATTAATACTTAAAGCTTATTATACATATATCCATTATGTTGCAAATTTGAAACGCTATAACAATCAACGTGCCTACGTAGCATCTCCTACATCCTCCATTATCTATTTATCTAGAATAGATATACTTATACATATTAATTATTATTTAAACATATTTTAATATTGTCTTGTAGCAATATAATTACGATAATATTAAGATCAATGCAAACAACCAAGTTTTACTAAAATTCACATTTTATTAAATACGTGATTTTTATAATATTAGCGATGGACATCTTATTTGAATTACAATAATATTAAGATCAACGCAAACAACCAAGTATTACTAAAATTCACATTTTATTAAATATATGATTTTCATAATATTAGCGATGGACATCTTATTTGAATAAGATCAACGCTAACAACCAAGTATTACTAAAATTTACATCTTATTAAATATGTGATTTTTATAATAATGCGATGGACATCTTATTTTTATTTTAATGGAAGAATAGCCGATTTAATTATTAGGATATTACTAATCTAAGTAACACTACTCTTATTTTTCTATTCTTCAATCCCACATCCAATTTTTATCAAAATTTGTTGGTGGAGAACCTATACAAATATATGCATCTTTCTAATCCAAATTCTTATTTATTTTGCAAATTAGTTGATATTCCACATTAATTCACATGCCTATGTGGAATCTTCTAAATTTAGTAGTCTAAAATTTCTAAATTTTTCGATCTGACATTGAATTTGTGGAGAACCTATATAAATAGATATATCTTTCTAATCCAATTTTTTTTTTATTTTGCAACTTAATTAAGATTTATATCATACAAATTATATCAATATATTCAAATTCAAAATAAATCAACTAGACAACGAAATACATATGGATGTTAAAGGGGGAACTCAAACATTTATGTTGGTTTTTTATTTTTTTTCTTTATTATTTCTTATGGTTGAGTTTTTTTTTTTTTTTTTTTTTGGTAGTGTTTAGTATTTTGGGTATTTATTTTAAATTAGTTCCATTTCGGACTCGAAGCACCATGTCGATCGATATGCTTACGGGGGAACTCAAACGTTTATGTAGGCTATTCTTTTTTTTTTTCCTTTATTATTCTTAGTGTTGAGTTTTTTTCTAGGGTTTTTTTTAGTAGGGTTTAGTATTTTTATTTGTAGGTTTAGTTTTTTTAGTAGGGTTTAATATTTTGGATATATATTTTTAATTTTAAAATAGTTCCGTTGCAGATTCAGAGCACCACGTCGATCGGCATGCTTACGTTGCGCTCTCTACATCCTCCATTCCATATTTATCTAAAAATCTATATATTTGTTCTTTTAAAATCAATTATAATAATAATAAAATAAGCAATGTTCTAAAAGTCGGGTAAACTGCAAGATACTACCCTGTGTTTTGGGAAACCTATACGAAATCTCCTTGTGTTTTCTAATTTGCATAAAACACCCACTTGTTTTAAAAAAACCTGCACAATTAACCCAAACCGTGAGCACATATCGCTGTTTGCTCATATTATTCGTTTTTTAAAGTTTAATGGAAAAATTGCAAATCGAATGTCGATTTTTATAAATTTGGAAGTTTAATTATTGAAATATTAATTTTTAAGGGATTATAATATAAAACAATGGAAAAAATCGAACAAAATAATGTTAAAGTGAGCAAACGGCGATAAGTGCTCACGGTTTGGGTTAATCGTGCAGAGTTTTTTAAAACACGTGGGTGTTTTATGCAAATTAGAAAACACAAGGGGATTTCGTGTAGGTTTCCCAAAACACAGGGTAGTATCTTGCAGTTTACCCTCTAAAAGTCACTAAACAGGAAAAGGGGCCCAGCGGCTACACGGCCGTGCTTTGGAAAATTAGAATTATAATGTTTATTTCCTACAATAGTTACACCTTGGCCTGATGTACAAACTATATCGACATATTTCATTCATAGAATGTTAGTTTTGCAGGCACAAGTGTGTGTAGAGGGCTGCTTACTGCAATTTAAGACCAAACAGGAAGCCATGGACTATAATGCTTCTATGTACCTCATTGAGCCTAATCTTACTAAAACAGGTAGGTAGGTAGGTATTACTGCAAGATGTACTGTATAATTTAATGTGATTTTGTGCATCTACATATGTAGTTGATTTGTTTCTTCTTCTGTCACAGTATGGGAGGCGCTAGAAAATAGTCATGGGGAATTCTGCAGGAACTACAACACTAGGTTGGATATGATGCGTGGAATAAGGAGATTGAATTCGGTGCTTAAGTCACAGGATTGGCGGTGGAGATGGTGCAGCTCGGGCCAAATCAAGATGTCGATTCTCAGTCAAATTCGGTGGAGCTGATGCTTCAAAACATTCGGCTCTGTGACCTCGAGTCTATTAGTGACCACCCCCTTTCTGAATGGTAGGGAGTATATTATGCATCGACTTCTTCTTCCACAATATAATAATGCGCATCAGCACAATGATGTGGAGGAGCTGATGATTTGTCACAATCTCAACATCCTTGATCTTGCAAGTAAGACCAGACCCTACTCCTTTATAATGCTTGGTTTTTGGGGGTGAATTGCAAATTACACTTTTATGTTCAATGAAACTAACAGAAGACAACCTCGTGTTTTTTAAGTCGCATGAAATTCCCTTGTGATAAAACAAACCACGCACAGAAAGAAAGCCAGCATGTTCTCTAAATACCCCTGTATTTTTTTCTTTCCAAAAGCATGCATAGAATACCTCTTAGTTTTTTTAACCCATGTGCTTCTTAGAACATGTAGAAATCGCCATTTGTTTTCTAGCTAGCTGTACACCTAACACTTTACACTGGATTTAGAACTAGCCAACCGTACCGTACGCAGTTCTCATTTTTACTTTTTGCCACCCCCTCTTCTCCTTCCTTGATCAAAACATGCACAAAGCAGCCATATTATTACTAAGAAATAGTCGTGTGTAAACTTTCAAGGATGGGCTTTCCATGCAGAAGGTTTTGAAAACTCGAGGGTATCTCATGCTTGATAGCAGAGGAGTCTTGTGTCATTTACAGAGGTAGAGGTGTATATTGAAAATTAACCTGGTTTATTTGTTATGGAATTAGATAATTTGCTTTTCTTATAATTTGGTATCTTTCAATTGCTTTCCTGTGAATAGCAACTTGCTTTTTGATAACTATGATGCATTGCATCTCACTCGTATTTTACTATAGACTTTCCAGCAATGGGAGATGCCTTGGCTGTTCAGCCCGATGAACTCGAGATCGAGCACGAGTTTGATCTAGCCAACAGTTTAACTAGCTTATAAGTTGTTTCTTTTTCTTGAAAGAAAGCCTATATAAGTTGTTTTAAGGAGTGGGCTATTATTATTGTTATTGTTATTATTATTATTTTTTATTTTTTATTTTTTATTTTTTTTGGAGATAAATGAAGGACCTAGTTGAGGAGATACTTTTGTAGTTATGTTGAATTGATGGAGATACTACTGCTTAAGGTGGTCTTTATTCTAATCTATTTATTACCAGTACTTGTTAGAAGAGCATGTATGAGTATTATCCCATTTCTATTATTGAACTAAAAGTAATAGTTATTGTACACGTGATAAGAAATGAAAAACAAAAAACGAAAAATACTGGTTAGACTGAGAATTTTTTTTTTAATTATAAATTAAATCCCAAAAATATTAATATATATAATTTTGTTTATCAACATTTATTTTTATTAATTTTCTAACGATTAATTCTTCTATTTAAAAGGTTAGAAAGTTGAAAAGGTAAATATTCTTCACTAGAATTGATGGAACCCGATTTAAAGCTGATTTATCAAATAATATTAACGATGATTGTTGATTTGTTGTACATTTGGAGGGAATAACGTTTAAAAGATTGTAAAAGAAAAAAAAAAAAAACAAAGCAATGAGAATTAAGAGGTGAATATGAGGATATGTTACTTGGGTTTAATGTATACTCGATTCCGTACATCTCATGGTAATGTCATATATAATCGGTCTTGTTGTCTATCATCTAATTATAAATTTGATATCCTAAATGTTCCCTACCTTACCAAAGAGCCAACATTACAACCAAAAGAAAAGTCATTTTTGATCTTTGTCTAGAAGCACACATTTGTACAATGGAGAAGATAGACGATATGCAAGCCTATGGTAGGACACTGAATTGCTTGAATTGAGTGAAAATTGTCATATTCATACACTTGAGAGTTGAGAGTCATTTAAATACTTCCCATTTTGTGAGGATTTGAATCGAAGAGGCTATGTTCGAAAGTTGTTGAAGTGTGTGAGATGCTGATAGTGTCTTGATGCTTGTTTGATTTTTGAAAAATTTCTGAGGCATATATCATCGTGAGCTTTGGTCAAAACCAAGTTTATTTGATTCATTTCTCTATTTTGTTTGAGGACAAACAATCGTTCAAGTTTGGGGGGTTGATAAATATGATTTTTCTAGGATTTATAACGTTGTTGGGCGTTCATTTAGAAAGAGAAAATCATGATTATGAAGGTTTTATGCTTAAATTGCATTTTCTTGTGAAATGTGATACTTGCTCGTTGTTTGATTGAATTTGCAGAAATATAGTGAGAATATTTGATATATTGGTTGGCATAGGAATGAAGTTCGGTTCGATAGGAGTTCATAGCAACAAACGGTTCAAAAATCGGAGTTGAAACGAGAAAGAACGAGGGCGCCACCATCACAGAACATTGTGAATTTCGGAGTTCTGGGCGCAACCTGGGTGCCACAGCGCCCTGACGCACGTTTTCTCAAATTTTTACGGGCGTTTTGATTCCTAACACCAACACTTCATCCCCTATATATATCTAAATCCTTAGAACGAATTGGACACTTTTTTTTTATCACTTTTTGGAGGAGAACAAGAGCAAGGGTTTGAAGAGAGAGCAACGAACTTCCGACGGTTTTATTGTTTTATAATTTCTTCTCTTGATTTTGATGCCATGATTATGTGTGGCTAATTTTGTTATTCTAGGGTAGAAAGTAGATGAACAATTTGTGAATTTGAATCTTATTTATTTAATTGCATCTTTATTCCTCTTCTTCTTATGTTTTGTGCTTTATTATATTAAATTGATTGATCACCTTTTTATTATTCTTTGGTTTTAATTCGAGATCCGAGAGGGGAGAATTAAAATTAGAACAATGGAACATAGGACATGTTAGAAATCAACACCCAAAATGTTTGAACTTAATGTGAGAGTATTTAATCTTTGGTTCTGTTGCAAGTTGCATGTTTAATTGTTACTTAGAGATCATTTCAATTGCATGTGAACTTAAGGTTTAATTGCACCCAAAAGGTTGATTAGGCTAATTAAGTGATTGCTTCAGAAGAGAATAAAGAGTAATTAGATAAATAGGAGTCGAATGTTAAATTGTTCATTGAAATCGATCCCAAAAATATTTGTGTTTATTGGAATTCAAATTGTGTTATTTGCTTTGATTTTATTTATGTATTTTTTTTATTTGTTCATTAGAAATTAGTAATCAAATCCTTATTATCATTAGTCTAAATAGAGTTGGGCGAATAGGTTAGATAATCACTAGAATAATTTAGTCTCCGTGGATTCGACCTTGTTTCTATACTACTACACCTGTACACTTGCAGCATGATAAAAAAAAATAGCGAACACCGTTGCAGTAAGCCTCGTAGCAGTTTCAACCGGCGACGGAAAATCCGTAGCCGAATAACCCGCGACGGAAACGGCTACGGAAATATATGTCCGTTGCGGAATTGCTACGAAAATACTGTCCGTCGCAGAACTGCTACGAAAGTTATATCCGTCGCCAAACGGCTACGGACAATCCATCACTGAACGACTACGGATTAGATGTCCGTCGCAGTTCTGCCATGTTTTTTTTTCCCCTAATTTTATTTGTTGTTTATATGCCCTACTGCTTGACATAAATAAATAAAAAATTAAAAAAAAACAGCAATGCAATCCAAAACTCATAAAACAAAACCTTACATATCAAACAAAATAGTTCATAATCCCGCTTACATAAAACATCATAGCAATACAATCTATGATTCGTAATATATATTGGCTACTGTTACAGAATTCATTTCATACGTAATAATTCACAAACTAAAAGAGAACCTTACGTCATCAAAAGTTCACAACAAAGAGTAGAGTACGTACAATGATCTCGCAACTCGCATCTTCACTCTAACTAATTAATACCTTCAACGTCCCGAAGAAATTATCTTTTGCTTGGCTACACTCCTCCAATTGTACCCTTCTTCCTTTTGAAATAGCTGAAAGCTATATATGGCAGCAGCTCGTATTATAAGAAATAAAGGTACACTTACTATACAGTGACCGTCATGGAGGCAAATGGCTTGACATCTTTTTTCTCTATGAACTTTAAACCTCATCTGCAACCAGACTAAATAACCTCATCATTTCTATCAATTCCAAGTTCATACCTATCATCATTGTTCCTATTCAAATTCAAGTCTTAGCAACAAATATTCCAAGTTAATACCTATCATCAGTGAAGTGCTAAACCAACAAAACTAAAACTAAAACTAAATCTACACTCACATTAACTTTAAACAATTCGAAAGCAGCATTCTTGGAACTGTAAGTAGCATCTGTGATCCAGTTTACCCTCACACTTGTAGTTTTGTCACTCATAAGTCCTGCAAATTGCAAAAAGAAAACAAAATCCACAAGCACAAAATGATGAGTATTCATGCGAGTTTTTTTTTTTTTAACCCAGTATTCATTTCATGCGAGTTAATATCAGCAATAGTAAAAAAAAATATATATATATTATTAGTCTCAAATAGAATGTTTATATAGATGGTGAGAACATTCATACTTTGTATAAATTTGGATGTTAAACTTATCATAAATACACCATTAATAACTCAAAGATGCATAGTATATTGAATAGTTATGATTTCAATTGTCATTCTCATTTGCAAATCAAATGTTTCTTCATAATTTTTAGTGTAAAATGCCATCACAAAAGAAGATGAAACAATTTCTAAGCTAACTTTACAAAGAGAAACAACAAAAAATGCTCAAAATACAAAAACTAAAACCTCAAGGAAAAAAAGGCCATTTACCTCCTTGTGGATTTTTTTTAGAAAAGTCGATGGCAGCTTCCGGTAGTAAGGAGTATCTGGCGACGAGCTTGGCGAATCGATGTACAAGGGAGAAAATCGAGAGCCTGCTTGTGCGAATCGATATATCGATTCAGATCGGAATAAAGAGAAATGGTTGCTTCGGCAAATCGAGATGCTGGAATCGCGAGAAAGAGTGAGAGAGAGCGAGTCACAGAGAGAGAACTTGAGAGAGAGAGAGAGAGAGCTGGATAGAGAGAGACCTGCACCAAGCACCGGAGACGGCCATTGCGGAGGCGGTGGTATGCTGAAGGGCGACACCTGCCGACGGCGTGCTGAACGGCAAAAGTGCAGAAGTCCGTCGAGTTAGAGTGAGAGAGAGACCGAGTGAGAGGGAGAGATAGGAAATTGGGATTTAGGGCTCTGCTGAGAGTGAAGTACTGAATTTGGGGGAGAATCCTCTTTACATATAGTCGTGAAACAGCTACGGAATGGAGAAATCCGTCGCCATTCTACTATGGACATAAGTTCCGTTGTTGATTTCAACTACGGATCATGCTTTCCGTCGTCAATTCTACTACGGAATACGCAGGACGTCGCCGTTCCTACTACGGAAGCGGTGTCCGTCGCCGTTTCTACTACGGAAAAATGAGGATGTCGTTGTTTCTACTACGGAAACGGTGTCTGTCGCCATTTTACTACGGAAAAGGTAGGCCGTCGCCGTTTCTATTACGGAACTCATGTCCGTCGCCGAGTCTACTACGAAAATCATGTCCGTCGCCGATTCTATTACGGAATAGCTTGTCCGTAGCCGATCTGCTTCGGATTTTCATGCCGTCGCCATTTTCCGTCGCTGTTTGGCGATTTTCTTGTAGTGTTTTCTTTCGGATGTGCGTCCTAGTACTAACCCTAAGAAACAGCGATTTTCTTGTAGTGTTTTCTTTCGGATGTGCGTCCTAGTACTAACCCTAAGAAGGTTGTGGCCTCACAATAGTAGTGTTTTGTAAGAAGAACGAAATCTATGAGTATACATGTCAAATCTCATTTGGTTTTGTTACAACTTAGAATAATTTATGACTTTAAACTTAAATGAGCATTCATTCATATATACAGTATGTAGCAATAATGTAATGACCAAAACCATAACACTAACAAACATAAGTAGTAGTAGTAGCAGTAGGAGTAGGAGTATTAATATTAGGGTTTTTTTTTTAATTTTTTTAAAAATCATTACCACTAATAAGGGCAAAGTAGTATAAAAATATAGAAAATGGCTATTTTTTTTTTAAATATTTTTTTATAAAATTGGCTAGAATTTATTTTTCTTTTGTGAAAGTGACTAGTTTAGCCTATTTACACCTTTTTATTTGGAAGAAAATCAGAGAGAATCTCTCAGATAATAAGAAATATAGATACACACAAAAGAAAAAAGGTTACAAACAAAAACTAAGAAGAAAAAATGGATAGAATATTGTGATTGCTCGTATACAAAAATATCACCCTCTCCAAGTTAAGCTAAAGTCCTCACCATTGTTGGCCATTCTGATTCAGTCGAGAGAGCAAACAATTTTCGACTTAGCTAGGGTGCGATATGATGACTAATGGCGGGGCGATGCGAGAGTATAACAGATGATAGGAGTGAATTGACGGAAATGACCTTTTCCTATCAACCAAGAATGGCTTAAAATAGTTAAAATAGTTGGCAGCGTAGGGGAGAGAATGGGAAGTGGAGGGACAAGAAGGCGAGAACAAACTGAACAAACTGCATGCTACAGTAGGTTTAATTATCTTACCTTTTCGTCTGATTCGTCCACTCTTAGCCCAACCACCACTGCCTTCCCTCTCCTCTCCTTTCTATTTTAAGTAACAGCAGTATTTGTTTGAAACAATGCGCATGCAAAAATGTCAATGAAATTGCACCCGACCTTTTAATTTCTTTCCCAACTAATTGTGATATTTATAAGCTTATCATATTATGATTCTAGAGATTATTATTTTCAAAGAAAAAAATAAAAATGGAAGACTCCAACCGTAACAAATACTACTATTTAAAATTAAAATTAAAATCTTAACAAATATCCACGTGGAAGTAACTTATTCGTTAGCGTATGACTAGGGATGGCAATGGGTCAGGTACCCACCCATTTAGTATTTCCCAAACCCAAACCCGTTAAAAATTTTCGTACTCATACCCGTCCCAAACCCGTTTAAAATTCAATTTTGATACCCGTACCCACCCCCAAACCCATCGGGTAATACCGACTAATAACCCAATAAAACCCGAAGTCTACAACATTAATATAAATAGTCCCTTAAAAATTAATATAATAAAAAATTATAACTAAATATAGATACCAATCGAAAGTCAAAACTATTATTCTATTTGGACATGCAAATTTCATAATAAATACTAAGAAAATATTAATTTTGATATATAAAAAAAGACCCTAGAATTACGACTAATTATTAATTTTTTAAGTAATATACATACATATATATGAGTTTGGGTAGTGGGTATACCCAATCCAATCCCGTTGCGGGTATTAATTTTATTACCCAGACCATCTCAAATCCATTTAATTCTACCCAAACCCATCCTATTAAGGTCTGGGTGGGGCAGATACTCGCAAAAACCTGACCCATTGCCATCTCTACGTATGACATTCGATATTTAACGTTTGGCAGAAAAAAGAAATTAAAGTTTGGACAACGTCGTTAGAATTACTCGACTCATTGTTTATGTATCTCTTAATTAGAATAAACGCCTAGTTTGAATTACTTGGATATTATTAATCCACTTAGTTAATGAAGTGTACACTCCATAAGAGAAGGGCCGGGTAGGTTTATTTTGTTTCTAGCTTGTTATTTGATTTACTGTTAGTTTATTGAATTTTATTTCAGAATCTAGTGAAATTCTACCAAAAATTATATTTGAATAAGAGCTCATAGTAACGGATTAGGATTATTAAACAAATAAGAAATAGTAAAAATTAAGTTCGTAGAAATATTATCACAACGGTGCGCAATTATATCTTATTCAATCAAATCAACCAATGAACTTAACATCAACACCTAAAGACTAACAATTATGATATAGTATTGCCCTCTAGCACTTGGGGCAAGTTTTAAAATACTATTTATAATTTCTCTTTCATACATCTAATTTTAATTTCAAAAATACATTTGAAAAGGTACATTTATTATTATAAAATACTTCATTTCTAAGCATATGTGCATGCCGTATGATATTATAATCATAAGATGGAGGGTGTAATTAAATATATAATAATCTTTAATATATTTAATAGATACCATTATCCAATCTTTAATATATTTAATAAGAGAAAAAAAATAAATAATAAGAAAATATTGCACATGGAGCTTTATTTTGGATGAATTGGTTCCGACACAAGTTTTGTGAGTGTGAGATTTTATTGATTTTTGATTTTGAGACAAAGGGCATCAAATATTAATGCAAAGCAAAGCTATAGTATTATCATTACAAGGTTTCAGAAGAATAGCCGCACTCTGATAGCGATGTTCGTGTGTGTGTAATGTGTGATGAGAGAGAAACTAACAGAATTAAGTGGGGAAATCATTACAACGTCCTAGTACAAAATAGTTTAGGTGGTCATTAGAGAGGATCAGAAAATGTTATGCTATTACTAGAACTAACTTAATTAGTTTAATTACTCTTTTCTTGTTAATACTTCCCACGTGTCATCTTCTTCTTCTCACTTGTACTATAATTTCTACTCTCACCTATCAGAAAGAAAGGAAATTGAGCTGACCCACCTCACCTACCTCGTTTTCTATCTGTATATATACTGCGTATTATCTCTCTCTCTTTCTATATTTTTCATCACTTGAAAATTGCAAGAACTTGTTGCAATGTTGCAAAAGGTGTCTTCTTCTTCTTCTTCTTCTTCTAAAACTATCAATTCTGGAGAAACCACAGCTGATAGAGTAGAACTTGGTAGAGCAGCGACGTTTCGAACAAATAACAAAGACCGGCGCCTTGTCCAACAAGGTCAGCGGCGATGAGGCTGAGCGCGGAGGACTTCTCCGTCGGCAGCGGCAAACTCGAGTTCACGGGGTGTGAACGAGAAGAATAAATTAGGGCAAACTTTGCGTATATTATTTCTCCCCTTCAAAAATATTTGATGCCCTATTTATATAAACTAGACCCTAGTGTTGGTTCGACCTATTCCTAGTCCGGGAAAGAACCAACAAAGAAAACCCGAACGGAGCTTATAATACGCTCGACTCCAATACATTAATTATTGTATTTAAAAATAACGAAAATAACCACTAATTAATCTTACAACATCATAAATAAAGCTATTCAGTTGGAGAATCGCACGGGAGGCTTGATTCGGTCTCTCGGCCGAAGTGTCCTCGACATCGTCTCTTTATCACTCTCCAACTCATCCGTTCTCTCTTCATATACGTCGTCCGAATCCTTCACCTCGACGGAGTCCTCATCATTCCTCTCTATTGCATTAGGCGTGGGTATTGAGTCCGTATCAACTCCCCCCCGTTAAAATCCGCCTTGACCGCAAGGGGAAGGTGTGGAAAGTGGCGACGAACATACTCCGAAGGTTCCCAAGAAGGAGATGTGGCAGCATCTTGCCAACGGACGAGGACATGCTCCACAGCTTTACCTTCACGCCATAATATCCTGGTATCCAGCACTTCGATAGGTTGCACAAGAGGACGATCACCACAAAACTCCGCAGGTAAGGGCGTCGGCGGAAAGTCATCACCTAGAACAAATTCACGAAGAAGACTAACATGAAAAACATTATGAATGCGGCTACCTTCCGGAAGTTTCAGACGATATGCCACGGATCCGACTCGCTCAAGAACCTCGTATGGACCATAATACCGCCTAGATAATTTGGCCGAAATCGGACGTGCCACCGAGTGTTGACGATACGGCTGCAACTTTAACCACACGAGTTCACCAACCTCAAATTCAACATGCCGACGATGTCTATTTGCAGTATCACGCATCCTTTGCTGTGCCAGTTCAAGATTCTTCCGTAACTTGATTAACAAGTCACCTCGTTGTGCAATCAATTCCGCAATCTTTGGTGGAGTCCGCGCGGAAGGTGACGCAGCTATCAAACGCGGGGGTTCCCGTCCATAAAGAGCTTGGTATGGAGACATGCCGAGACCGGAATGATGAAAACAATTAAGGGCTAACTCTGCCCAAGGAAGAAAATTGCACCACTTCGAAGGTTTTTCCACCGTGAAAGCCCTCAAATATTGTTCAAGTCCCCTGTTACGGACCTCCGTTTGGCCGTCGGACTGCGGATGATAAGCTGTGGAGAAGTGAAGCTTGGTGCCACTTAAACGATGCATCTCCTCCCAAGTAGCATTCAAAAAGACCGGATCACGATCAGAGACAAGAGTCTTGGGAAACCCATGGTGTTTAACCACAGTATTGATGAACAAGTGTGCCACGCGAAGCGCATCGAACTGAGTGGGAAGAGGAGCAAAGTGAGCATACTTCGAAAGCCGATCCACGACCACCATAATAGCAGTATAACCTCGAGAAGGTGGTAATCCGGTGATGAAATCCATAGATACATCTTCCCACACTTGGGCTGGAATGGGTAATGGTTGTAACAGACCCGCCGGTTTTTGAGTCGAGTATTTGGTTGCTTGACAAGTGACACAGGCGGTGACAAACTTTTTCACCTCCTGGCGCATCTTAGGCCAATAAAAACCAACAGCCAATAACTTGAAAGTGCGTTCATACCCCGGATGACCCGCCAACGGGGAACTATGGTGCTCATGTAGGAGAAGTGGCTTCAAGGCCGACTGTGGACTCAAAAAAATACGACGATTAAAGAAAACCAAGCCATCGACATAGGAGAGATGCGGAGAAGCTGTACCCGCCCGAATGGACTGCACCAAGTTCTGAAGATCGGGACGTACCGCTGTTTCCTCTTTCAGCCGATCAAGTAAGTCCGGAGTTGGAAGCGAGAGAACCGACAGTCGGGCTCCTACCTCAACTTCGTCGGTTGGCTCGAGCGATCGTGTAACTTGTGGCTGTAGGGGATCAGCATCACGACGAGAAAAAGCGTCGGCGGCTTTATTCGAGCTGCCCGTCTTGTATTCGATGCGAAATTTATAGCCCATTAATTTCCGAACATAAAAATGTTGGTCCGGAGTCTGCACCACCTGTTGGAGGAGCTCCTTCAAACTCTTCTGGTCACTACGAATAATAAATTCACGCCCCAACAAATATTGACGCCATTTCTGAACAGCTTCCACAATGGCGTACAGCTCTTTGTGATATGTAGATGCACTCCGACGGCGAGGGCCCAGCTTTTTACTAAAATAAGCGATTGGATGCTTATTTTGAATCAAGACCGCCCCGATGCCCACGTCAGACGCGTCTGTCTCAATGCAGAAAGGTTGCTGAAAATCCGGAAGACTCAATACAGGTGCGGTGGACATCGCCGTTTTTAACTGCTGGAAGGCCAATTGCGCGTCCTCATTCCAAGAAAATGAATCCTTTTTTAATAACTCCGTAAGGGGTGCCGCCAGCATGGAGTAGTGTGTGATAAAACGCCGATAGTATCCTGTTAAGCCAAGGAACCCCCGAAGCTGTTTGACCGTTGTAGGGGTAGGCCATGCGATCATTGCTTCAATCTTGGCGGGATCCGCCTTAAGAAGACCATCAGAAACCAAATGGCCCAAGTATTCCACCGTCGTGCTACAGAAAGAACATTTTGATAATTTGACAAAAAATTTGTGCGCTCGAAGCAACTCGAGAACGGCGGCTAAATGCTTACTGTGGTCGGCCAAGGACGAGCTATAGACCAAAATATCATCAAAGAAGACAATCACACACTGGCGCAGTAGCGGTTTGAAAATGTGGTTCATTGCGGCCTGAAAAGTTGACGGAGCATTTGTAAGACCGAAAGGCATGACCAAAAACTCAAAGTGGCCGTCATGAGTTCTAAAGGCGGTTTTAAAAATATCCAAATCATGCATACGAATCTGGTGGTAACCTGAACGGAGATCAAGTTTGGAAAAATATATAGCACCACCCAATTCGTCAAAAAGTTCATCGGTTGTGGGTATTGGAAAGTGATCCGGCACCGTGGCCATATTTAACGCACGGTAATCAATGCAGAACCGGAACGTGCCGTCTTTCTTGCGGATGAGCAGTACCGGAGAAGAAAACGGACTCTGGCTACGCTGAATGATGCCTTGGTCCAACATGTCGCGCACCTGGCGTTCAATTTCATTCTTTTGAAAATAAGGATACCGGTAGGGACGAACATTGATGGGTTTTGTGTGTGGCAACAAATGAATCCGATGATCAAACTCCCGCTTCGGAGGCATCCCCACGGGCATGGCAAACACACTGCGGAAGTCCTCAAGGACTGAACGGATAGCAGGCGGGAGGTCCTCCGAAAAGACGATCTCAGTCGATGATGACGCTGCGGAGGCTAACCCCTCAAGTGGAACCAACTCGTAAAATTCATGTGCTGAAGAATGTGCCGCCAAAAGAAGCAAGGATTGGAGCGAGATTTGCCGAGGAGGCGTCAGCGAACCTCGAATAATGTGGAATCCCCCATTTATTTGGAATTCCAACGTCTTTCCCACGAAATCAGCAGAGACCTTTCCCAAAGATTCGAGCCATGCCATCCCCAAAATAACGTCGGAACCATGGACGTCCAGTATATGAAAATCGATGGCAAACTGAATATCCTGCATTGTTAGTTTGGTGGCACGAGCGACATGAGAACACGTTAACGAAGCACCGTTACCTACATACACTCTGAATGGCCTGATCGGTGTCAGAGGCAACAGTAGGCGCTCCGCGACACGAGAATGTAGAAAATCATGGGTGCTACCCGTGTCAATCAAAACTGTAACCGGGCACGGACCGATGGAGCCCAGCACGCGAAACGGTCGCGATTGCGCACTACTCTCTAGGGCCTTGAGGTGTGAAAGATCATCGGTAATAATATCCTCGTCCGAAGCACGTTCGTCATCCTGATTCTGAAATTCCCCGTCCTCCTCTCCGAAATACGCTAACACTTTAGTCTGACAAACATGACCACGAACCCATTTCTCCGGACAGTAGAAACAGAGGCCCCGTTTAGAGCGTTCCGCTTTCTCATTGTTAGACACGCGTATAGGTTTGAACATAGCTCGGTCGCTATCACGGCTGGGCGTTGGGGCCGCTACAGTGGAAACTGGGATGATGGCGTTGGACGCGCGATTATCCCTCCAACGAGTGCGATTAAATTGGGCATTCCGTTCCTCTTGCGATGCGGCGAGTCGCAATGCCAAAGCCATGGTCGCAGCCAAAGAGGTGGGCTGCTGTAACTCCACTTTTTCTTGAATCGGTTCCTTGAGACCCGCAATAAACATCGGAATGAGGGCAGTCTCGGATAAACCTTCAATCCGATTCGAATAACGTTCAAAAGTAGCCTGGTAATCGGCCACAGTCCCCGTCTGAACTAGTTTCGATAATGGTCCAATGAAGTTTCGAAAGCTTTGAGGATCGAAACGGTGGCGAACATCTTCCAAAAAATCGTGCCATGCCACAATTCGATTATTCGCACGATAATTGAATATCCACTCGGAAGCGGGCGGATGAAAGAGCATGACTGCGTAGTGTAGTCGTTCAGCATCCGGTAGTCCCAAATGGTCGAAGTAATATTGCACGCGGGCGATCCAACTTGAAGCGTCGGATCCATCAAAATGAGGGGCATCCATTTTAATTCCCTTCGGCAACTCAGCGTGCGCATGCATGCGACGGTCTCGGCGAATAGGTGCAGCCCGCCATGCTCCATGGCGAAGATCGTCGGTATCATCTTCCTCCGAGTGTGGGTGCGAGATCGGGCGATCCCACGAAGACAACTGTGGCAGCTGTCGCGGCGGAGGGCGAGCATTAACTGTGAAAGGGCGCTGCTGTGCGCGACCGAACGCGCGACGATGGGTACCCAGAAATGCCCCTCGTCGTGAGCAGCTGTCCTCACGCCGAAAGTGGTTGAAATCCGGTGTGCCAAACTCGTTATTTCGCCCATAACGGTTGCCCCCACCACCTTCAGCGTTGAAGTCTGAGGCAGCCACTCCCTTATTCCTCCCTCGGCGTGACTGCAAATCGGCGAACGTGAATTCCTCATCGGCGTCGTCCTCGTATGGTGGGTCCGGGTCGAGGTCGAACACATGTCGCTGGTTATCGCGACGGCGATCGTGGCTGGTGAACCTGAGTTCGAGCGCGTCGAGTCGCTGCATTATCCGTTCCATGTTTAGGGTTAAGGAGTCAACGGGATCAGCGATTGGCTGCCTGGAAGATTGCGCGGTGGGATCTGGTGTCAGGTGGCTACCGGGCTGGAATACAAACTCTCGGGGTGTCGATGGTGGCAGACAACGCGAGGGCCCGATGACGAACTCCTGAGTGTTGGCGCCGGTGAGGATTCCTTTCGCGGATGGTGTAGTGTCGGTATTGGCCATGAATTCGGGACGAGAGCACCAGTTGATAGAGTAGAACTTAGTAGAGCAGCGACGTTTCGAACAAATAACAAAGACCGGCGCCTTGTCCAACAAGGTCAGCGGCGATGAGGCTGAGCGCGGAGGACTTCTCCGTCGGCAGCGGCAAACTCGAGTTCACGGGGTGTGAACGAGAAGAATAAATTAGGGCAAACTTTGCGTATATTATTTCTCCCCTTCAAAAATATTTGATGCCCTATTTATATAAACTAGACCCTAGTGTTGGTTCGACCTATTCCTAGTCCGGGAAAGAACCAACAAAGAAAACCCGAACGGAGCTTATAATACGCTCGACTCCAATACATTAATTATTGTATTTAAAAATAACGAAAATAACCACTAATTAATCTTACAACATCATAAATAAAGCTATTCAGTTGGAGAATCGCACGGGAGGCTTGATTCGGTCTCTCGGCCGAAGTGTCCTCGACATCGTCTCTTTATCACTCTCCAACTCATCCGTTCTCTCTTCATATACGTCGTCCGAATCCTTCACCTCGACGGAGTCCTCATCATTCCTCTCTATTGCATTAGGCGTGGGTATTGAGTCCGTATCAACAGCCCTTACCTCCGCTGCACTCTTTCTATCTCTCTCTCTAGTTTCTCGCTCCTCTCACCCATCCGCCACCACCACCACCACCAATTACAGCGTTCTCACTCTCCTCCTCCTCCTTCTTCTTCTTCTTCTAAAACTATCAATTCTGGAGAAACTACAGCCCTTACCTCCGCTGCACTCTCTCTCTCTCTCTCTCTCATCCATCCGCCACCACTACCACCACCACCATTTACACTGCTCTCACTCTCCTCCTCCTCCTCTTCTTCTTCTAAAACTACCAATTACTTGAGCAACCCCAGCCCTTACCTCTTCTTCACACACACACACACACACACTCACTCTAGTTTCTCGCTCCTCTCTCCAATCCGCCACCACCACCACCAATTACACCGCTCTCTTCTTCTTCTTCTTCAATAATGATAATAAACTCATCTATTTTGCTATTTTGCATATTGTGAACGGTGTTAAAATTTTCCAGATTTTTCTTTATTTTTTTGATGAAAATTGTTTATTTCCATCAATATATGCAAGCTGAAGATCATGTCTCGTTTGATGCTCTTGTTCATCGCTATATGTTCTGAACCGTACCGGATTTGTGTTTTGTGCAATTATTCGTCTGTAATTTTGCTCTACTTTTGTTTTTGCGAAATATATATATTGTTTTTTTATTTTTTTCTGTTAGAAGCGATAGTGTGACTTTATTTTTTTCGAAAAGGCGAAAACCAATCATCTGCGCTGTTAACTCTGCATGTCGGTCGTTTGTTCTTTAACTCTTCACCGTTTCAATTTTGTCGATATGAATATGAGTTTTCCATTGAGAATTAATCCTGCATTTTCACTCAATTAATTCGTGTTTTTCCTCTCCATTTTTTCTTTTTGGGTGCAGATGTTGAAAGCTCTCGCCCTTGCTGCTGCTGAGCCTCGTGTTAGCTTAACTTTTATTTTAAATTCTCTTTTCCTGTTTTTCTCGACCATTGAAATATATACTCTACTTTTGTGGCACTGGATAAATTTGTGTAACTTTTTTTTTTTTTTTTTTCCTGATGAAATTCATAAACAAGATTAGCTAGTTAAATTTAATGATTATGTGATGATCCATTTCTATTATCTACAGATCTTCAGAAGTCTTGTCCAGACTACACGAGTAAACCCTTCATGGGTATGGTTTTGGGCTTCTATTTCTTTGTTTTTTTTTTCATTTACTCTTTGCATGTGCGTGCGTCCTAGTTTTTAATTGAAAAATGGAAAAGAAAAAGAGAAAAAAATAAAAATGAAAGGAATTAGTAGTAACTTGAGTTTTTTCTTCATTTACTCTTTATCATCTCTCACTCTCCTCCTCCTCCTCCTCTTCTTCTTCTTCTAAAACTATCAATTCTGGAGAAACCACAGCCCTTACCTCCGCTGCACTCTTTCTCTCTCTCTCTCTCTCTCTCTCTCTAGTTTCTCACTCCTCTCTCCCATCCGCCTCTCTCCACTTCCTTCTTCTTTTTATTTTTGATGAATATTACTATGAGTATAATTTCCATTGAATTTCTTTTTTTTTTTTTGCAGATGTTGAAAGCCCTTGCTGCTGAAGCTGAGCGTCACGTAAGCTTTACTTGTGTTCATATATGACAACTCTTAATTAATTAGCATATTTTTATTTTAAATTCTCATTTTCTGTGTTTCTGCAGACCTTCAGAGGTCTTGTCCAGACCACTACACGAGGAAAAGTGTTCACTGCTCCTCACACTGCTACTGCTGCTACTGGAAACCCTTCATGGGTATGGTTTTGGTTCTATTTCTTTGTTTTTCCTTTTCTTTTCTTTCCTTTTACTTATTGCATGTGCGTGAGTCCTTTTAATTGAAAAAGAGTGGGGAATAAAAAATAAAAAAATGAAAGGAATTACTAGTACTTGAGTTACTTGATTTGATATAAGGGGTTAGAATTGGAACTGGTTTTTGTTTTATTTCACTTGCGAGAATAATTGTGGGATGATAAATTTGTGTATTAATTTAAATTCTTTATCATCTCTTTGTAGTTTCAAACGAGGACGTTTTCGAAAGGCCCAGCCAAGCAGAAGAATCTTTGGAGGAAGGCGCAAATGGGACAGTACCGGTGCAGATTCTGCAGTGAATGCCGTGACAGCAGCACATCTCTAAGAATGCATATCAACATAGATCACCCCGACAAAGAATACGACGAAGGAGATTTCTGCAACGTATGCGGAAACCCTTGGGCCAAGGGCGAGAATGTTGTCTGCACTTTGATCCCCGACTGCTGCCCCAAGGCGACGAATATGCAGAAGCCGGAACTACGTGATCGCATGATCGCGCAAAGGGCGTGGAGGAAGGAAACGAAGTACTCCAACAACATTGCTGCTGCTGCTGATCCAGATTCAGACGACGAGGATTCTGCTTTCCCTCTGGTATGAATAAAAATACATCATCATTATCGATCACAATGTATAAATATACGTACTCTGGTGTTTTTATTTATTTATTATTATGATGAAATGCAGAGGGTATAAAGGCTGCTTGGATGAGCGAGAGCTTGCGTGATGATGTGTATTTAGGGGATGAAACACGTGCCTTCCTTCTCAACAAGATCGGGCTGCTCGACTACTTCCATATGCAGCAGGAGGGACTGCTCAGCGAGGAGTGTTCAGCGCACCTCGACGAGATCATCAACAAGAGTGGAATCCAAGCTGCACTGATCAAGATCCCCCACCACTTTTGACTCCTTATCCCATTAATTACCGTATTATGACTTTCTATTAATTAGTCATTTTTGTGATGTCTACTGCTCAGACTCAATTACTTTATGAATATATATTTGATTTTGTAAATTGGGTTTGCACAAATAAGTTAATTAAATTTCAATTTCAACAAGATCTTGTCTAGTCAATCTATTTTGACTTGATCATATGTTATTTACGAAGGGAAAATTGTACAAAGTTTGAATGTCCTAACCCTAAGAAGGTTGTGGCCTTACAATAGTAAGTGTTTTGTAAGAAGAACAAAATCTATGAGTATGTTAAGGATGATTTATGACTTTAAATTCAAATGAACATTCATATATATATGTAGCAATATAATGATGTAATGAGCAAAACCACAACACTTATAACATCTATAGTCAGCTAGTAACAAACATAATTAAGTAGTAGCTAGTATTTGGATGGGGTGAACCACATAGGTGGTGGAATAATTCTGGAGATGTGAGAGGCACGAGACGAGTAGTAGACAGAAGAGAAATTCCTGTCTACAAAATTAAATATTCCGATATCATGGCCGCCATTATTGTACGTAGAATCATCCAATGGAGTAAACTCTATATCGTCGGTGAAGTATATGGAGTCGGCCTTCAACTCGGCCGCCGGGAGCGCAAACGAGTGGTTGATTCCGATAAACAGTGCCAAACCGTTCAAGGAACCCTCCATGAACCTCACTTTCCCTCTCTCTCGGTCGATTTCATGAACGTCGAAACCAAATGTTTTGTAGGGGTAACCGCCGTCGTAGAAGCTCTTATGGAAGCAGATGGGTTTAGCCGAGGAACCGTCGCTTCCCGTATTCTCCCATAGATGACGTGTCACTACGAATAACTGGTCGGTCTCCTCCGAGAAGACGAGGTTCCTGTTGTGAATGCAGCAGGCGTCGTCCATGAGCCCCGCCTCTTTCTCCGACCGCTCCCAGTCACCGTCGCCGTCGCTTTCGACGAGCTCCAGCTCGTCGAACGAAACCGTCCAAACAATCGTCGGATCGGAGGCGCTCAGATCCCAGCACTCCACCTCATCTTTCCGCGTTATGCAGAAGAGCCGCTTCCGACGCCTCGAGTAGACGAAATCCTCGTATGGACCGTCGCCGGCGATGGTCCACTCGGAGTCGGCGGCGGCGGGGCGGCAGAGGGCCATGCGTCTAGGGCCGAACACCATGACGGCGCGGCAGTCGTCGGCAGCAGGAGAGGAGGAGAGGATCACCTTCTCGACGATGTTGCGGGAATAAGAGGAGGCGTAGGATTCCGACAAGGCGCGGATGTCCGGGAGCTTCACGTGGCGGCCGGTGATGGGGTTCGAGAGAAACATGCTTTGGTTGTCCAGATTCGATGTAGCCACCCAACCGTGAGAGGATCCCACCCATTTTACCAGACCACCGTCGTCGTCTGGCTCCTTTTTCTTCAAGCTCACCACTTTCTCCGATGCAAGACTGTATAGCTTATAGGCGGCTCCGCCATCTGCAGGTGGCAGCATTAACCAAGGAGATGAGTATATACTACTGGTGCTAATCATCCTACCATGCTTCTTTCTTGAAATTCCGGCGGCGGATCTCCGGCAAGCAAGTAGGATTCCGTTCGAGAAACCCATTTTTGTGCCTTAGAGAATGGATTGGAGGCGTGTGAAGTGACCCAAACCTAGAGTTTTAATTAATCTTGCGTGAGTGACAAGTTATTATTATTTCCACGAAATATTTCAGTAATTAATGAAGTTTTTTTATTTTTAGATGAGTATAATTTTTTCTTAAAAAAACTAAATGTAAAGAGATTTTATTTAGATTTAGATTTAGATTGATTTTTATACTATATGTTGAGATTTATAAGTAAAAAGATACTGTTAACAAAAATCTACGGTATCTAGCTACCATAATAAGATTAAAATGTCCCAAATTATAATATTGCATAGATTTTGTATCTATACCATAATAGGATTAAAATGTCCCAAATCTATATATATATATATATATATATATTATTTTATTATATATATAATAGCAAAATAAATGTCAATCAACCACGATTTTTCTAGATTATTTTGTTAAATTCTCATAATTTTGCCTAATTAATCAGTAATTTAATCTAATTCATATATATCTTCTTAAAATTTCAATTTGAATAGAAGTCTCATAATTTATATACATATAAATTGATAATATTACCAAAATCCTATAATATAGCGGTATGGAAAAACTAAAATTAATTCAATATCTAATTCCAAATAATCTCAATTTCAACATCAAAACGTAAATTATAACTATATACAAATTTAATGGAACAAGTAATAAGAGAAAACCCTCCATTATCGATCATAACTAAAATATTTGGACAAAAAAATAAATTGAAAGATATAATTATTGACAAATATAATTAATAGCCAATCATATATTTATATTATTTATCATTTATATATATATATATATATATATATATATATATTATATTATATATTACAATACGATTACGGATCCTCATCTTACGTTTCGTAAATTTTTTCCTAAATTCTTATAATTTTGCCTATTAATCAATAATTCAATATATATACTATACCATATATGTATAGTAGTAATATCACTCAATAATCTTCTTCAATCCAAAATGATGGGTTTCTCAATATTCCTCCGATTCATATCCCGGCAAGAAGCCGCCGGAATCCTGAGAGGAGGCGGCGGCGGCAGGATGATGAGCACCGTCATGACTAATTCATCTCAAGTCTCCCCATGGCTGATGCTGCCGCCCACTTCGGACAGAAGCCGCGGCGGCATGGTCTACAACTTCTACAACCTCGCCGACGACGAGGTGGTGCTAGTCGACAAGTATGGCGGCGGAGCAGATGCCGTCGAATCGCCAGACGACGACGCCCGGGTGGTGGGGTCCTCCCACGGATGGCTAGCGCTAATGAACCGCCGCAACAACGAGCTCTTCCTCTCCAACCCCCTCTCCCGCCGCCACATCAAGCTCCCCCCGGTCGACGCCCTCCCCCACCCGGAACTCAACCTCCTCAGCGGGGGCCGCGGCCGCGTGTCGAAGGTGATCGTCTCCTCCTCCCCCGACGACAGCGACTGCCGCGCCATGATGTCGTTCGGCCCCGGCGACCGCCTAGCCTTCTGCCGGCCGGGCCGCAGCGAGGCGTGGACCCCCATCGGCCGACTGTTTATGGACAATGGGGAAGGCGGGAGCAGGTACGCTAGGTCTTACGAAGATTTCGTGCACTGTAGTAGAAGAAGAAGAAATGTCTTCAACTGCTTGGTAGTTTCCGCCATTGACGGCGACTTGAGCTTGGAGGACTGGGACCTGCGACACCCTTATTCGCCGGTTACTGGTTGGACTCAAAAGGGGGAAATGGAGGTGGCGGAGGAGGACGGCGGTTACGAGTGGTGGGACGAAGAAAAGGCGGAGCTCTTCCTAAATCGGTGCCGGATGACGTCACACCTAGCGTACGCCGAGGAGAGCGATGAGCTGTTCCTGTTAAGCCGCTTCACGGCCGCCGGCGGCGTAACTGTGGGCTTCATTGCGGCGAAGGTTGAAAGGGAGGAGGGCGGGAAAACAAGGTTGCTCCATTCTTCGTTGGAGGGTTTGGCAGCGTTTGTCGGGACCAACCACTCCTTTGTGGCGGCGGCGGCGGCTCCCCATTTGAAGCCCAATTCGATTTACTTCACCGACCACAGGGATGGCTACACCCCACGATACGACGACGTTCGGGAAAACTACAGAGGGGGAGATATTGGAATTTTCCATTGCGGCGATGGAACTTTCTCCTCTTGCTATTATCCCTTGTTATTAAAGGACCCCACCAAGTCAAAGAGGATCGACCCCGCTCCTATTTGGTTCACTCCTGCTCCTTAAATTTCATTCTTTTTCCTTTTTTGTTTATTCGTTTAGATTTGTTTCCTTTAAGTACTTAGTAGTACATTTTAATTTTATTATATTATTATTATAGTCAAAACTAGTGTCGCTAGGTCAGATTTTATTGGCACTTGCTCTTTACTATTGTAAACTCAAAAAATTAGACATAGATAGAATAATCCCAAATGACTCCTCCATTCCCAATTTTTTTATACAAACATTCACAAAATTAAAATTAAAATAAAGAAAATTAATAATTAAATACATTTTTTGTATAAAAAAAAGAAGATAAATCCAACTGACACCGTTGGATTATACCATATTTGTACCCGCATTTATCGTATTTGTACCTGCATTTACGGTAGTTAGGATACATATCCAATTCGAATTCCGTACACAACTTAATACTATAAGTTCCTAAATTTGATATTCATTGCGGTAGTTAGGATACATATCCAATTCGAATTCCGTACACGACCTAATACTATAGTAAGTTCCTAAATTTGATACTCCCTCCGTCTCGTTATGTTTGACACTTTTTTTTTCGGCACGTGAATTAAGACGTAAGTGATTAGTGTGTAAAGTGTAATGTTGTGTAGGGATATGGTGTTGTTTATGTATTTATACATATTTTAAAACAAGAGCATCATAGATGCATAAAAATATATCCATGTTTGATATTAAATGAAAGATCGTATCGAG
The DNA here is from genome assembly GCA_001642375.2 of Mentha longifolia. Taxonomy (NCBI): domain Eukaryota; kingdom Viridiplantae; phylum Streptophyta; class Magnoliopsida; order Lamiales; family Lamiaceae; genus Mentha; species Mentha longifolia. Next base: position 24,426,583 of record CM038119.1, read on the forward strand.
ACCTTTAATTTGGTATAAAAATTATAAAAATACGAGAACAAACGATCAAGTTATGACAATTTAAAGTTTTAGAATTTAAATTATATTGGGATATGTGCTGAAAAGTGAAAAGTGAGTGAATGGTGAGATTTAATTATAGAAAGTTAAGTGTAATAGGGAGTGTTAATTATTTCCTTAAAATGAAAGGTGTCAAATATAGTGAGACGGCCCAAAAAGGAAATGGTGTCAAAGGTAGCGAGACGGAGGGAGTATTTATTAGGAGTGACTTTTTAAAAATTTACCTTTAGTTTCTTTGAGTACAAGACTTCACATGTAGGAGTTAACTATTTTAATTCGGTTAATATAATTATGAGTTCGTCTTTAATTGACTTTTCACGATATATATTCATACGAAATTACTTCATTCAAATTTTGAAAAGGGTTTCACATCGATAATTAATAAATGAAATTATTCAAATATGTAGAAATATGTCTTTCAAAGCAATCGATCACGAATATTAATATAGTATGTCTGTTAGTTAATTTTGATAAAATCATACTACGATTATGGGACTCGAAGTATAAAAGTCATATTAGTAAAAAAAAATCAACGAATTGGTTGAATATTTTTGGCGAGTATTATTTTTCATAATCTATTTTGACTTAATTTTTGTAATATACAGTATTTATTTGAATATTTTTGTCCGTCTAAAATTATGTTTATATACTGTATATATATAATTAGAACAAAAAAGGAGAGAAAAGTCGGACCGACCGGAGAAGGCAAATTAGACCGGACCGGACCAGAACGAACCACATAGTATCTAGAAAGTTCGACGTCGCCTTCTTTCCTTTCTCCGCCATTAAATCCCATTCTTTCTTTCGCCAATTCCTCCATCGCTCTCTAATACATCTAATCGTTGTTGAATTTCACTAAGGTTTGTTAAAGGAGTGAAACCAGGGCGCCATACAGGTTTTGACATTGATGATAATAACCTTTCTGAGATGGAAAGTTGTGGAGGAGTGGTCGTTGCATCAGCGATATTTGGTATGGTTTTACAGTTTGTTGTTATATTATGCTATTAATGTTGGAAACACATTCCTTTGCTAGGAGCATTTGATCTGATAAGACAACCAAAGAATATTAGTGAGTATTCCAAAAGAAATGTATGCTTTCACACGTTTGTGGATAACGATACAGAAGCTTTTCTGAGAAATTCTAGTGAGATTGGCAGTGACAAGAAAGTCGGATTATGGAGAATCATTGTCGTTCATAACCTACCTTACTCTGATCCAAGACGCAATGGAAAGGTGAATACTTTAAAACCCTACTGGTGGATTGTTATGCTTGGATGAGAATTTTGTTCCTTAGCTACAACTTATGTAATATTTATCAGTTTTATGTAATTTTCAGTAGACATTTCGTTCAAGTTGCATGTTAAAACATACTGCAGTTTAAGGCATATAAATCCATTGTTCTGAGGTTTGCTCTTTCTCTGGCAGATTCCAAAGATGCTACTGCACCGGCTTTTCCCCAATGCTAGGTATTCACTGTGGGTTGATGCAAAACTTGAACTGGTTGTTGATCCAATTCTGATTCTTGAAAGGTAATTATTCTAAAGCCAATACAACAGTAATTGTGGTGACTTTTAATTCATACTAGCAGAGATTACGTGCGTTGCACGTATAATTTTTTTTATTTAAACATAATTAATTTATTATGAATAATAATAGATCTGAATATAAACAAACTATAAAAAATTGCAGAATTATTAATTGTTGATTATTTTCAATAGTGAATAATTTTCAAAATTGTATCAACTTTTTTTTTTCCTTCCAATTATAAGGTGGATAAATTTCTCCATATGTTCTACAGGATTCAATAAAATATTTCTAAATTATAAAGTTTAATTACCATGATAATTACAAAATTATTGTTTGTGTCAAGTATAGTTTTCAATATGTTACTTAATAGTGTGGAAGCTAAGGGAACTAATGTTAGTAGAGAAAAGTTTCTTAGAATTCACTTCTTGACCACCTTGTGGATTGTCACTAATAATTCAATGCTTCAAATAAACTAAAGACATCTACTTATTAATGTCATACTTTATAATTTTATGATTCACATAAATACTTCAAATGGAACATTACACCCGACCCATATAATAATAATAATAATAATAATAATAATAATAATAATAATAATAATAATAATAACCAAAGTGATATGGTTGTGCGGTTTTTAATACAACTTCATAATTTGCAAGATCTGTTTCACTTTAACTCCTATTATTATTAATTCCTTAGATATATTAATTTTTGTAAATGTATAACCTAGCTAGCTATGTTCACTGAATAAACGTATATTCATAATTATAGTATATTGCATCATTGGCCTTAATTTGAAGACACAATTGCCAAGGAAAAGAAAAATTATATTTGAAATTAAAAATAAGAAATATAGGGAAAATAGAATAAGAATTCCAATATTTTCTTAATACAAGACGATTAGCTGGATATTTATTATCACACTATATCAAAAAATAAAATTTTAATAGCGGCAAGAGAAAAGTTTTGACGACTTTTGTACTTTGGGTGTGTACTATCACATAATTTTTCTAAAATTTTCCTTAGGTAGCTATTTTCTCATCTTTTCACTCCAAATCATGATAATATATTGCCACTAATTTGGAGTGATAATATTTTCTACTATTTTCCACCATAGAGAACATAAGATAAGATAAATAAAGATTACATTATTAGATAAAAAAAATTATCATTTTCATATCCCTCGTTTTCCTTCTACATCAATGAGAACACAAACTACATATTTGTAGAGTCATTTTAATTTAAAAAAAATAAATTGGATCCTTTGAATTTTGTGGCGAGAAGTCCAAAACACTGAAATACCTATTATGTCCAAAGACTCCAAACATTGAAATAACTAAGCCATTATCTTCAAACGTACAAAATGTGGTTTATTTATTGTCAAGAATTTGATTTTTGATGAGGAATTACAGTATGCATGAGTATATACATTTGATTATAGGGATGGGTTATGGTGAAAACTAATTATTACGTGAAACCTGCAACCCATCATAAAATGTTGCATTTTATGCACAAAAGTGTTGCATTTTTATCATAAAGTGTTGCATTCTTATAATAATGCATTATATGCATAAAAATAATATAAAATAATATATTTTATTATGCAACATTTTATGCACAAAATGCATCATTTTATGCATAAAATGCAATATTTTATGATGGGTTGCAGGTTTCATGTAATAATTAGTTTTCATATGATCTACTACCTATGATTATATTTTAAAAGTAATAATTAAGTTGATTACACAACTATTATTATTGTGTGCGTGTGTATAATAATAATAATAATAATAATAATAATAATAATAATAATAATAATAATAATAATAATAATAGACATTAGGTAAACTAATTTTATTTTATTAAAGCAAAAGGCCTCGTTTGCAATAGGTATATAAATTATATTATGGAATATCAATCAATTTTACTCTAAATTACATGCATGAATTTGAAGTAAAAATCGTTAATATTTAATTATGATTAAACTCAATAATGTCGATTGCCAATTACTCGAAGAATTTGAAGTAAAAAAAATTCTCACATCTTGACGATTGGAGGATTAAATAATATGCTATCATAATTTGTATATAGTTTTACTTTTATTAAACTATTTAAGATAATAATAGTTATTATTATGTATAATACAACTATATTATAATATTGTCCTTAAAATTAAATATATAATGAGGATATAATATGCAAATCAAATTTTGTAAAACAAAGCTCTTTTATAATAGGGTATAGATAGATTCTTTGTTCTTTGATTTCTTTCACAGTTTGTAGTGAGCTGACCTAATTGTTATTAAGTGTACTTATTGATATCAGACGACTGCATATTATTTCTTAGTGTGTCGTCTTATGGATATATTTGGTCTCGATACATGTACTTCACATAGTTTTTGTCACTTAACCAGGAATCAATCAGATCTTGGATGTCTGCTTCGACTGTCTAGTGTATTTCTTTCTGTAGATCATTCCTCATTCTCTCTGAAAAATGCTCCATTGATGAATTTTGATTTAATTGCAGGTTCCTGTGGAGGAAAAATGCTAGTTTTGCAATATCAAGGCATTATAAGCGTTTTGATGTCTTCAAAGAAGCAGAAGCAAATAAGGCTGCTGGGAAATATAATAATGCTTCTATAGATTTCCAGATTGAATTTTATAAAAAGGAGGGTTTAACACCGTATTCTGCCTTGAAATTGCCCATTACAAGCTTTCTTTTAAATTATATAGTAGTTTATTTTTGACTTTATCGAGCCGATGCTACCACATAATTCATGTTGTTCATGTTGTGGTTACCAGATGTTCCTGAAGATTGTGTAATTGTGAGGGAGCAGATTCCAATCTCCAACCTCTTTACATGTCTTTGGTTTATACTTCCAGAGATCAGATAAGTTTTTCGACTGTGAGGGACAAGATATGGCCAAAGACTAATTACACGATTAACATGTTCTTGGACTGCGAAAGACGCAATTTTGTTGTCCAGGTAATATATGTGTGCACATATTCTTGTTTCATGGTTTCATTTTTCTACCCAAAGGAAAAGGGCATCGAAGCCAATTACACGAGCTAGGTTCATTGTTGCTATGCATATAATCTACCCCATCAAAAAAGCTCAAGTTAGCCGTTTGAGTAGTTGTATATAGCTTGTGATAGATCAGTGTAAGACTTAAATCGCAATCATAGGACTTATTTTTCATCGCAGGGATACCATCGAGACTTGCTTCAGCATCGATCTCCTCCTCCTCCTCTTCCCGTTGGCATTTTTCATGTTTATCCTCCGCCACCAGTACAATACTCGTAATCGAAGAAAATTTCAACTCAACTGATAGGATACGGCCTAGCTCCTAGGCCCAATATAATTGGGCCCCGACAGTTAAGCTCGGCCCACGCAGCTCGGCCCAACTAAGAGAGAGGCTTCTTCACCAAGGCAACCAAGACTCCTACATCGACTACAACTCAAGCTCCAAGAGAGATATAGAAGCTCGGTGTCTTCCCTAAGAAGAGGATCAAACCAGAGTCCAAATAGGAGAAGACTTTGTATCAAAGTCAAACTCCATATAATTACCTATAAATAGGGGCTTAGAATAGATTGAGAGGGGAGAACAATCTTGTAATCACTACTCATACTAGCAATAAAGATCCATACTCTTACTCCGTGAACGTAGATCTATTCTAATAGATCGAACCACGTAATTCCTTGTGTTCTTTTTATTTTTGTGCTCAATTTGTTCCTTGTCAACGTTCATTAATTGCCTACGAAAATAAGATCGATCACTGGCACCGTCTGTGGGAAACTAAATTTGTGATTTACGATCAAAAGTTTTCTGGGTAATCTACCGTCATGACAGGAAGGCCAACACGATCAACCGATGTTGCTGCTACCAACAAGGTAAAGAAGGCTCAGCAAACCGGACAAAATCTGGCAGCAAATCCACCAGTTCGGGGAGCAGAAATCCACGAACAAGGCAAGCCAGGCGCAAGATCTGAACCCGGCAACACACCGTCGACCTAGGAAAGAACCGGCAAGAGATCCGACCCCCAAAGGATTCCTTCAAGATCTGGATAAGCACGGTAACCCTACTTAAAACAACTTAGAAATTGAATCTACACTACCCAATATACTCAAGTATAGCAGATTATGAGTTATTTGGACGAAAACTGCAAAAATTCCCAAAATTCCCAAAAACCGGAAAAGTTCGACGGCTGATTTGAACCAGTAAACGGCTGAATTTGGCTTGCCGTACCTATATATCACAGCAAAGTAGTGTGTTCGATGCGGAGCGCCGTTCCGCTTCAGTAATGGTATTATGGCAAAAAATCGGAGTTACAGGTCAAATTTGGCGACCGTTTTATCCCTAGCCGACGAAACCGTCAAAACGAAGATAAAAAGACTCAAGAACTCTCAAAAAAACAATCAAGAAACACTCAAGAACTCCTGAGAACTTCCAGAAATAGAAGTCGGGTGCCCTATACAAGGAGATCGTGAGGGACGAGCCTCGTACTGCGAGGCAATTACGGAGCATAGCAGATAAGTTCGTAAGAGCCGACGAAGCTGATAGAAAGCGCGAAGCTGACAAGGCCGAGCCATCTGACAGAAAAAAGAGGAGGATCGGAATGACTGAGGCCAAAGTCGGCGTAGTGCCTTCGAAAGGCTACAACGTGGATCTTTAGAGTCTAGGCTCGGACCACGTCAAGATCCAGCCCGAAGTCCCCAAGCAGGCGAACCCTCACACAAGAGGTTCAAAAAAGACGAGGCTCTATCTACGTCGTCTATCCAGGTTCTTTTGTTTCTTTTTTATTAATAATTTTTTTTTTTTATTATTTCTTGTGCATATAATACCCTTTCGAGGATGATATAATACCCTTTTGAGGATGAATGAAACCCCAAAATTCAGGTAAAATCCAAACGCGCGTAAGGGGACCACCCCTATCGATATTTCTCGACAAACAAGGAATGTAAAGCCAAAACCTTGTCTTATGACGAGGTCGAGCTATCTAAAGTCAAAACCTCGTCTTATGACAAGGTCGAGCTATCTAAAGTCTAAACCTCATCTTATGACGAGGACGACCTACCTTCGTTTAAAAACGAGGACAACCTACCTTCGTTTAAAAACGAGGATGACCTACCTTCGTTTAAAATGAGAACAAACTACCTTCGTTTAAAAATGAGGATGACCTACCTTCATTTAAAAACGAGGATGAACTACCTTCATTTAAAAATGAGGCCGACCTACTTTTATTTCATACGAGGACGAGCTACCTTTGTTTCATACGAGGATGAACAACCTTCGTCCAATGACAAGGACGAGCTATTTAAAGCCAAACCTTGTCTAATGACGAGGAGGAGCTATTCAAAGCCAAACCGTCTTTTGACGGGATGAGCCGAACTCGACTTCGTCGAATTTATCTTTCGACGGAGCAAGGCATTTCTTAATTACCTCGTCTTTTGACGGGACGAGCCGAACTCGACTTTGTCGAATTTATTTTTTGACGGGGCAAGGCATCTTTTTTATCTCTTCTTTTGACAGGACGAGCCGAACTCGACTTCGTTGAATTTATTTTTCGACGGGGCAAGGCATCTTTTTTACCTCGTCTTTTGACTGGACGAGCCGAAGTCGACTTCGTCGAATTTATTTTTCGACGGGGCAAGATAATTCTTTTTTACCTCATCTTTTAACGGGACGAGCCGAACTCGACTTCGTCGAATTTATTTTTCGACGGGGCAAGGCATTTCTTTTTTACCTCATCTTTTGACGGGACGAGCCGAACTCGATTTCATAGAATTTATTTTTCGACGGGGCAACGTACTTTATACTACTACACTCCTACCTCAACTATTTCCCCTAAATCACACCCTCGCTTATACATCTTTTTTGGGGGGGGATGTGATAGGATACGGCCTAGCTCCTAAGCCCAATATAATTGGGCCCCGACAGTTAAGCTCGGCCCACGCAGCTCGGCCCAACTAAGAGAGAGACTTATTCACCAAGGCAACCAAGACTCTTACATCGACTACAACTCAAGCTTCAAGAGAAATATAGAAGCTCGGTGTCTTCCCTAAGAAGAGGATCAAACCAGAGTTCAAATAGGAGAAGACTTTGTATCATAGTCAAACTCCATGTAATTACCTATAAATAGGGGCTTAGAATAGATTGAGAGGGGAGAACAATCTTGTAATCACTACTCATACTAGCAATAAAGATCCATACTCTTACTCCGTGGACGTAGATCTATTCTAATAGATCGAACCACGTAATTCCTTGTGTTCTTTTATTTTTGTGCTCGATTTGTTCCTTGTCAACGTTCATTAATTGCCTACGAAAATAAGATCGATCATCAACCTTTTTCGGGATTTCAGCAGACAGTAGTAGTATCATGACCAAGAAACGTGGCAAAGACCGGAGGTCGAAGCATCACCGGAAAATCATAACTGGCAGCAAAGATGCCACTAGCAATCGGAATTTTGCCTAGCCAATCTTTCTTAATTCCTCCCTTCCCTATTTCCATACTGTATTCTTTTTGATTCTCTCTTTTTCTTTTATACATCTCATATTGATTTTTTTTTCCTTTTTTAATTGATTTCCTCCTATGTACATGTACATAACTACATACGTATTACCCTTTATATATATACACACATACTAATGATTGATTTCCTCCTATGTACATGTACATCTCGACTTGTTTGCGATTTTGATTCTGGTATTCTGATTGCTCAGTGTGATATATTGAAGATTGACTGGACACTTAATGCTTAATAGTGTTCCATTTTTTATATGAAATGTTTAGATTGGATCGCATCAGTTTAAGGTGAGCAATGGTGATTCCATTTTCACAGAGAGGTTGAAGCACTGTGGAGTCAATGATAAGGTCAGTTTCGCATTTGCTGAGCTTAGTATTCGGTTATTTTTATCGTATTTTTCGTAGAAGTGCTAATGTTCATGAATAAAAGTGCTCTAATCTATAAGAACAAAAGTGTCGATCTTTTAAATTTCTGAAATTGTCATTTTTCTTTATGAATCGTAATTTTCCAACGGCTCTTCATGCTGCACCTTATAAATTTTAGAGGACCCACAATTATCCAACTTTAACATTTTAACACATTTAAATTTATAAATATATCATCAAATTGCATTAATGAAATAAAAAATCTTAATTATACCATTAAAAGTCCCTTAATCACATTAATAATTGGGTTTAATTATTCATATTGGGTGATTTTAAACATAGCTCCATTTTCTCTCCTTATAGCCCCTTTCAAATAATAAAAAAATATATACATATGTAATGTACGGTTACACCCTTATAGTCCGGTATCCTCATAGCCTCTACCCCAAATCCTAAATTCTCATAAAATATTTTTTTTAAAAAAATACAGCACCTCAAGAAGACGACGCTAAAGCAGATGGAAGCAGAAGGAATTTTATTTTTGAAGAAGCATGTATATTTTTTTCTTCGATGAGCAATTCGTTATTCCAATCCTCTCTCTCTCAATTGTGAGTAGTGTGAGATTGACGGTATAGACTACGAATTTTGTGAGATATTGATGATGAGTTCAATCAATAATGTATTACAACAAATTACGTATACTTGATTGTGTCAATAGAATTCGCTTCTTGTATTGAGATAAAGAAATTGTGTGATTGTGTTTTTCATCAGGGATTAATCTAATAGTTCTTATTATACTTTGAACAGAGTTCTTCCTTTTTTCTAATAATTAATATATCGACTTACTGTACATGTCCTTAGGAATTGAATTGACTTTTGAGTTTTGTTTTTTTAGGGAAAAAGAAAACAAAAGAAAGAAGACATAATGCATAGCCGAAAACGGTAAAGGGCTATGGAATATTAGAAAATGTTTTTTAGTTAAAATTATATATTAAGATGGAGGCTGTAAGGGTGTAATAGTACATTTATATTTAGTTTTATTTTAAATTTTAAATGGGGGCTATACTGAAAAAAAAAAATGGGATATGTTTAAAATCGTCTTTTATATTTTATGAAATGGCTCAAGTAAAAGAGGACGACCCAAAATGGAAATTGGCTCAACTAGAAGGTGACAGAGGGAGTACATGTTAATATTAATTATGACCGACGACATTATGGCCAAATAACATTACCCTATTATATATTCCCCCCGGTCTTTTGTAGTTGTCATACTTTTTTTCGGCATGAGATTTAAGACGTGAACATTTAGTGTTTTTTAAGTGGGTTTGGTAATTGAAAAGAATATTGTTTAGTGTTTTAAGTGGGTTTGGTAATTAAAAGAATATTGAATTAAGTTTATAAATATTATTTTAATTAATTAATAAAAATAATTGTGAATATTTTTTTTCCGTAATTAATTATTTATTTATTTTTTTTCCCAAATGAATGGCTTCTCTTTGCCAGCCAAATCCTGGAGACTCGTATTAAAATCTCAAGAAAAATCTACATAAATTAAAAAGAGGAAAGTGAAAACATAAATCTGCAGAAAAATTCAAGAAAAATAAGGGCTGGGAAGAAAGAAAAACTGAATTAAAAATCAGAGAAATTAAGGAAAAATAAAATTAATAAATCTGCAGATAATGGGGAATTATAAAAAATAAAAATAAAAATTGAGGGGGGAATTCTAAAATTTTAGTTTTCAGTATTTTAATGGGCTAAATTCCAAAATTTGCGTCTATCTGAATCCCCATAGAAAGATATCAACAAGGCCCGGAATTTTTTAATTTGAAGCAAATATTAAACTATTATTATTATTATTATTATTATTATTATTATTATTATTATTATTATTATTATTATTATTATTATTATTATTAACCATCGATCATAATTATGATTTCCATAAGTAATGTAAGTTGGGACACACTTGGGTCAGCCAGAGGCACCGTGCGACCGGCTAAAATACTGGCACTTTTATTCGTGTAGATTAGTTATTTTCTGTATAAAGATTGACACTTTTAAAAATTGGCATTTTATTTGTAAAATAATTATGTTAAAGATATTGACATTTTTATTCGTATAGATTAGCACTTTTCTGTATAAAGATTGACACTTTGACCCGGCCACACTATGTGGCCGACCTCACCCAAGTTTTTGTCATGTAAGTTTGGGGTTCACTTGTAAGTCACATTCTATCTTGACCAATTAGTTATAACCCTAAGTCAAAGGCAGACCTTTTAGATATAAACGTATAATTAGTTAGTATCATAAATAATTATATATTTAAAAAATTAGATTTTATTTTATAAAAGAAGAGCCTACATGATATTGGACATATATTAAGTGTTCTATAAAGAAGAATGCCCGTTTTAATTATTACTCATTTTGAAAATATTATATATGCGTGACAGTTATTATGCAATATAAAATGTAAACACAAAATTACACAAGATGATCTGAATCAAACTTTGATTACATAGGAAAAAATATATATATGATCAAATCCTTAATTTTATGGCAGATATATACGTTTTGATTAAAATCCTTAACATCAATTTATGTACTCATAAAAAGGCTCAACCATTTATTTCACAATCAGAATCTAATATCTCACAAATCCTGAAAGAAATTCGTAAAGTTTTCAAGGATCTTTTATGTATATAAGCTCAGATACCCTAAACATTTGTTAATTAATTAAACGAAACTACGTAATAATATAGGGGGAAATCCAGTCACGTGAGCTGCAGATTACACCATGTTCGCTCTACCACAACATATATTATTAATTGTTCTTTAATTATTTCTTCTTCTTTTTTTCAAAACTACAGTATATAATATTATATATTCACCGCCTCCTTCACACAAAATACATGCATAAAATTCTTATTAAAATCTACTTGTTAAAATTATGAAATCTCAATTTATCGGCCCGGAAAAAGCGGCAAACTAGGGCTTCTTGTCGACAATATTATATATAATGCGACTGATGCCCCTTATCCTCATCCTCACGCTCTAACCCTAACCAGCCTATCTCTCTCTCTCTCTCTCTCTCTTCACGACGCTGCAATTGCAATGGGTGTGTTTGACTTGAATGATTTTGCACCGTCTTTTTTCCGCGTGGATCGTGGTCGGTATTTGTCATGCACTGACGATGGTTATTATTCTATATCCCGTCCCGAAAGGTTTTGCGGCAAAGTAATTAAACCGATACGATGCTATTCTCGTTATTATATGATTGATAATCGCCATATGCTTCATCTAGTCGGAGTCGGAGTCGGAGTCATGGCACATGATAAAGAAAGAGATATATATTGGGTGGCCGAGGATGGTATTTTTTTTTTTTTTTTTAAATTTAATTTCCTAATTATTATTATCAATCATTCAATTCAAATTCAAATACTTAATGTTTTCTTTTGTCGATTAATTAAAGTGACATCTCTGTTTTTTTACGAGGTTCCGAAATGTATACCCGAGAATTGGAATCATATGACTAATACCCTAAAGGATCGAGCTTTGGTAGGCACAATTAATATTAATATTAATATTATATTTCTCTCATTTTTTTCTGCTGGATGATATGATTTTTAATTTAATAATAACTTGCAGGATGCTCTCACAAAAGGTGCCCTTCTTTGGATGTTCTGCTTTCCCAAGTAAGCTAGTTGTTTTTGTTATTGTTCTTCTTTGAATTTATAAATGAAGTTTAATTTACTTTATAAAATATGCAGAGCCGATGAAGTGGATGGATTTTGGAAGGGGTTTTATGATGCAACTGAAGATTGTGATCCTGATTATGTTGCAACTGTGTACGCACTTGAGAAGGAGGCATCTTCGCTGGTATTTCATTTTGATTTATCTAAACATCGCAAGTTTATATCACTGCTTCGTGATGTATTACAAAGGATGCAGGCCCGGCCCTGAGGGTAGGCAAGGGGGGCAAGGGCCTAGGGCCCATTGAAAAATGGGGCCCAATTTTTTTTTTTTACAACTAGTAATATATTAGTATATGTAAAAAAAATATATTCCAACCCAAATAATTTATTGTTAAGGGTCCTCCCTCACCCATTTCAAAAGTCCCACAATTACAAATCAACTTGATTTTATAAAAAAATGTCATGTTCTGCAGATTGTGTATTTATTTCATATTCTATTTCTTTATATCTATTTGGGACTTAATTTTATATATTTTATATCTATTTTGTATAATTGTATTGTACAATTTGTAGCTCATAACTAAATGAGATACACTCTCATCCCATCAGCCTATGATGATATCCGCTATCCCAAAATGGTGTAACATTGGTATTCCAAAATTTAATTTCTACTAGTTTTATATTGTTTTTTTAAAAAAATAAAAAATACTATAATTTAGTAAATCATAATACACATTTATAAGAAAAATGATTTTTTTAAAACTATATACTTTAGTTTTGAATTTATCAACTATAATATACTAATAAAGGTGAAATTAAATGCTAAAAAATAAATATAAACCCTAATGGGCATGAGTGAACCCTTAATAATAATCATAAAATTAAACTAAATCATTATAAAATAAATTTATTGAATAAAATGAACAAAATTAATAGAAATTGAATTTTGGAACACCATTGAGATACTATTTTAGGGATAGAGGATCTCAAGTCCATCAGCCTAGACTAATGGTGCGGTATACCTTCGCCACTCCATATAACATGGACCTAAAATTGTTTCGCCACTCCATATAACATGGACCTAAAATTGTGGGACTGTTAGGTTTTGAGTGAAAATTGATCGTATCGTGCGGCGCACCGCAAATAATTCTTTGTCTAACTAAATATTATAAATTATTTCTCGAATTTGTTAAATACGAAGTATTTTTTTTATATAAGAAGGGCCCATATTTTTGATTTTGCCCAGGGCCCCCGAGATTGTCAGGGCCGGCCCTGAGGATGCTCGATGACGCTGTAGATGATGCCTTTGCTGGAGACGGAACGTAATCTATCCATCTATCTATCTCTTTTTTTTAGATATTCATATATTCTTTTTGACATATATGGTACGAATCTCAATCAATCAAATGCAGAAGCAGGAGCGAGGAAGATGAATTGATTGAAGCTGAAGTGGATTTCGGTTGTGATGAAGGACCAGATTTTGATTATGGTATATCTTTTTTCCAGATGAGCTGTGCATGTTTATGATGTATCACATTCCTTCGCATTAGATTGATTTGCTAATTAATTATATCACGTTGTTGTTCCTTGTTGACAGTGTCAGACTGATCAAGGGAGGAGACTTGGTTTTTTCTTTTGGAAATGAGAAAGGATAATGTTCTTCAAGTTTTGTAAAAAAATAAAATAAAATTGGGGGTACACTTGTACCCCATTGCCCCACTCTAGAGTCGCCACTGCCTGTAGCCTCTAAGACTTGTTTATATAACAAGAAAATAAAGGTAAGTGCTCAAACTAAAGCAGAGACGGGATATGCCCACTGAAAGTGCGTGTAACATTCACATAGAAAAAGAAAACAATGAAAAATCATAAAAAAAACTCTATCAATCCATCAATCCATTATATTACTGGAAACAAAGAAAATCTAATTACCTCTGACCGCAGAGATTGTGAAAATGTCTGGATCACGAGAAAAAAAGACAACACATCATTCCAAAGAGTCCTAAAACAAATCCATATTTGCCACTCTCTTCATACGGCCAAACCTTATAAAATAAAACATACAGAAAATTACAACTGATGACCTTCATCAGCGTCTGAAAGGTCTTCTTGGAGGATTTGATCAAACAGTAAATGATGACCTTCAATGAATTCATTAATTTCACAAACAACTTTATTCTTCACCTATCAGACACCAAGAATTATAAAGATAAATTAGGACTAGCTCACAAGAAATTGCTTATGGATTTGATGTGGGATCATAAGACAGGATGTTGTAATTAAATAATCTAGTTTAACCTCATTCATAAGAGCAGCTTCATGTTAGGGGACAAAACTAAAGTGCTTATTTCAACTTTTATTCTATATATTGCCAATAATTCTACTCTAAAAAACTATTCAGTGCTTGAATATATAAATAACATATTAGCATCTTAATCATCAAATTAGCTCTAGCAGTAGTTCGGTCTATTTCCTAATAACATGAATTGTATTTATTTAAAGCCTAAGAATCAATTGATATTTTTGGATATAGACAAGCGTATGATAGAGTAGTAATATATATATATTCATGTCCTGAAAATGTCCGTGTTGTCGTCCACGACATCTGTGGATAGTATATAATTGATCACATTAAAACATTGCAAAACCAAATCTAGTGAACCATAACATTCACTTGAGCTTCATTAAAGCTCAAGAAATTATGTTAAACTTCTTCATGATTACCATTATTAAATTGCATATGTGCGCATTTACAAAGATATGCTGAGCTGTCTAACCTCAAGAAACTCAGATGTATCAACCAGTGAAGTCAAGGGAAACAAAAATCTCAGTGTAGGATCAAGCACCATTCGTTGTTTATCAACATCAAAAGAATCCTTTCCCATCTTGGAATCAAGGCGCCTAATATTTCCCTGATGCAGGTTAGTAATTTATTCAATGCCAATTAGGTAAGATCTTCTGATGACTGATATACTAGCATATCATATTTGTACCCGAATTTACGGTAGATATGCTGAGCTGTCTAACCTCAAGAAACTCAGATGTATCAACCAGTGAAGTCAAGGGAAACTAAAATCTCAGTGTAGGATCAAGCACCATTCGTTGTTTATCAACATCACAAGAATCCTTTCCCATCTTGGAATCAAGATAGAAGTACATTAATTTTCATGAGGTTTTCTTAATTTTGAATACAGTACAAGCAATAGAGATTCAGGTGAACTAATCAAATATGATATCTTGGAACAGTGTCAAAAGCTAACAGCACATGTCGTAATTCAAATATACATTTATTTGGTTCATGAAGTTTCAGATTCATTATCATGAAAATATATTCTATAATCTAGTACAATACTGAGGTTTTTTACATGGTTATTATTTGAAAGAGAAGAAAAAAGAGGTTGAGTCAATGATAGAGAAAACCTATAAAATGCACAATACATGTATGTAAGTCATCAAAAACTAAATTGTTGCCTAACAGTTGACAAGACTCTACTGATAATTATAACAGTCATCAACATATTTGGAAATTGAAAAAGATAAGTACCTGATATGAGAAATTACTTATGCTCATGAAGCAACTCCTTAAGAAACCTCTAATACCAAGCTGACTCAAGAAAAACTTCTCATGATCTAGACGAACGAGTGCATCTATCTAGGACATAAAGTGATATATAGTCTTTATGGATTCACTGCCCTGTGTAGCATCTTTTATGACCTATATACAAAACAGGAAAGCAAAAAAGAAAAATAAACAAATCTAAATAAGATAATAAAAAAAATCAACAATAAAACAACATTTCTTCAAAAGAAAAACATTATATAGAATATTGAGAAAGATCAGCAAGCCTTGTTTCATAATATCTTATCTCTACTGCTATGTGGAGAGGAGATTACATACATATATTTTATTGTTATTTATCCTTTTAAACACAATACTGTGTCTACTTCAATATGGCAATATGTTTATACTGTTAATAAAGAGTTAAACCATGCCTTAAGCAGAACCATTAGAATAATCTGGAGTGTGGCTTATACCATAGTGAGCCATTGAAATTTTAAAGTAATGATATTCAATTAGTAATTTTCTCATTCGCATGTCACATGCCAGAGCAAAAGTAGGAAAAAGAAAAACTAGGGTTAGTATGCAAAAATTGTAACTTAGCGAAGTTTTCCTCTGGAATGTAGCATCTCATTCAACATAATCTACTCTTTTTGTTGAGGAATGACTAACAGATTTATGCAACTCTAATCTGCAGGCTGCTCACAGACAGTAGCCCAGCTTCATTAATTCGGACTGCAAAGTAGTGTCCACCACACTTTCATTAGTCTTTTTCTCTTCTTTTTACATTGTCATTCATTTATCATAGTTATTTTTCATTTTTCCAGGTATTAGATTTTTGGGTGCATTATTATTCCAGCATCTCAGAGTATCAATCAGATAGTGAAGGTAGAGAAGAATTAAACACATTACTTTGTCTACGTTCATCTAGCAACAAACGGCAGAACACTAAGTAAATAATAAGGAAAAATGAAAGAGGGCAAAATGATAGAAGAAGAATTTTAATGCTCAGAATGGCCTGGTATTCCTTTCTCAGGATAGCAAAGTTTGCATGAGCTAATTCAGCCTGATCTTTATCAATCTGTAAGAAGATTTGATCCATTTAATAAAAAAGTACCAAGTGCGTGAAAGTTGAAATACAATATTTAAAATATGAATCCGAACCTTTTTCCAGATCTAATTCTTTATCTTCTTGTCCGTCTTCGGACAAGAACTGCAAAATTTTTGTTGGAACATCGGAATCAAGTATGTGCTGACAGTACTGGAAATAGCTCAGAAGCAAAGCGTATTGGCTGGATAACAGAAAATGTGGAAAACTCATTAATATCCATTTTCTACACATTGCAACGTAGAGGAAGGTACT
Organism: Mentha longifolia; assembly: GCA_001642375.2. Classification (NCBI taxonomy): domain Eukaryota; kingdom Viridiplantae; phylum Streptophyta; class Magnoliopsida; order Lamiales; family Lamiaceae; genus Mentha; species Mentha longifolia. Next base: position 24,443,672 of record CM038119.1, read on the forward strand.
TTCTTAGTCAGATGTCATTACCGCCTTCTCAATGCTTCTGAAGATTCACTTCTAAGAATTGCCATGATAAGGATAAGCTTGAATAAAATAGAGCGACAAGCTCCATTAGATAATTGTTTACTCATAATAATGTCTAGCATGTGACGGTATCAGATGCTGAGTCACTAGAGAGGACAAATCTCTCATCATACAATTTTGCCATGCAAGTGAGACCAACCTTAAAAAATGTAACAAATCGTCAAAATACACAAAAATAATAAATAAATAAATAAATAAAACTCAAAGAGAACATATTTGGGTTATAACCTGGGTCAATATCCGAGCCATCTTCAAGGAACATTCCGGAGAACATGAGAAATTCAAGGTAGCATCTAGCAACCTGGTCATGTGGGTCTAGACTCTAGAGTGAGTACGAAGCTATGCATATCCTTGTAGATAACAAATTGCCAGAGATGGACTTACTTAAATTAAATTGAATTTCTGTCGAGAGAAATATTAATCAATAAATTTGACTTCTACTACTCATTGACATCACAAGTCAAGACAATTCGAACATGAATAGTAAGGATGTGGGGACCAGAAGGCACCTGCCAAAGTCTGTCTCTAAGAGTAAGAGATGTTAGGTCAATAAGACGATCCCCACGTTCTGAACTATAGTACACGCCCCTTCCTGATGTAGTTGGGCTCGTAAGGATATCTCCAGCCTCAAAAACATTTAGTGTTAGATAAAGTAAATACTAAACAAGAGATGCAAAGCACATTTAACCTTACCAGGGAAAAGAGAAGAGTATTTTACACTAGAAATAAACTGTGAAGACTTCAAAGTGACATCAGGAGACTCAAACTGGATAACACCAACCAACTCGAGCACCTATCATAAAAATAAAAATAAAAACAAGAGGGACTAAACTGAACAAACAAGATCTGGAAGAAATTGCTAATCTTGACAAATATGATAAACCACATTACCTTACTCTTGCTAATTGGACCATTTGCTCTAATTTGTGTGTCATTATGAAGGATATAATTAGATCCATCATGATCGATGCCACACTCAGCACAGTGGCGACTCCAATGTGGTGCAATGGGGGTACAACTGTATCCCAAAAAAAAAAAAAAAAAATTTACTAGTACTACTATATATATATTCATTTTAAAAAAATCACTAGTATTATACATATATTTTCATGGGCCATTATTTGAAATACTCATTTTGACTTTGTCAACAAAAATCATAGCCACCAACTTAATTTACATAAATTATACCCACTTTTTGAGCTTTTGGACAAAATTACCCTTCTCTCTTTCACACTTTACATTTTTTATTTCTTTCACAACGTAATTTTCTTTCTCTTTCTCCCTCTATTCCCTTCTTATTTTTTTCATTCATCAAATTATACGAAATATAACTTTTTTTTTTACTGAATTTATTTACTTTTGGTACCTATTGAACTATAAATTTAATTTTTTTTTACTGAATTTTATATCTGGAACGAAAAAAATATTAAATTATTCTAATAGTTCTAACGAAATTACTAAATTGTTCCAACTGTTCCAATGAAAAGTTAGAACTATTGGAACAATTGTTCCAACTGTTCCTGGAACAGTTGGAACAATTGTTCCAATAGTTCTAACTTTTCATTGGAACAGTTGGAACAATTTAGTAATTTCATTCCAATAGCGTAAAAAATCACCAACAATGAGAAGAATGACGGAGAGAGTCCGAATAAAAAGAGCGTAAGAGAAAGAAAGAAATCAATATTCAACACTAAATGGAACAAAATGTGCACAAACCAAACAACAAGAAAAACACTAGAGATCTGATATTCAAAAACAAAAAACAAAAAAAACAAAAAAAAAAAAAAACAAACAAGCACTAGAGAAACAATAACACTTCGATTCCATGTCTCCACATCACAAACTAGGAAACTAAATCGCAAGATCGAAGCAGTACCAAGGATCCTCCAAAAAGTAATAAAAATAGTTTACTAGAAAACAAATAGATTAAACCTTAATGGCATACTTCCTAGGGGGAAATACATCTCTTTCTTTTTTTGCTTTTTCATCTTCAAAGATGTCTGACGTTTGGTTAAACAGCAGCGGATGGCACGAGCCTTCTTAGGGCGGAGATCGAGCAGCAGATACTTCTTGTTCTTGTGTGCTTTTCTGAGGGCGGATTTTTGTTGCTGAGAAAGGACGGTGAGAACCTGGGCAATCGACAGCCGCACGACCTTGATCTTCGATAGCTTGTTGGGGGCACCGCCGGTGACCTTCGCCACAGCTCCGCCTTCAAATCCTTCAGCTGCGCCAGCAAATCCACCTTGCTCTTCTGCCTCAACTCGTGCTAATTCTCGCCATTTCGCTCGAGGGATTGGGGGGCGAGCGCAGGGGGAGTTTTTGGGACTTCTAATAGGGTTTTCAATTCAGGAAATTGAAAGAAAAATTAGAGAAGGGGAAAGTAGAGAAGACCGCCGGAGTGGCTGCGCCAAGGAGGTGGTGCCGACCACCGGCAGTCCGAAGAAGAAAGGGGAGAGAGGCATGGCGGCGGAAGATTGAGAGAGAATGAGAGAGTCGAGAGAGAATGAGAGTCGGGCAAGAGTAGAGAGAAGATATATCTAGATCTGAAAATTTGGGGAAGGGACTGAGGTGGGTTTCAATTGAAAAATAAGGGTATTTTCGTCCGAAAAATGAAAAAATGGGTATAATTTATGTAAATTATCTTATGGGCTGCGATTTTATTTGGCTAAGTCAAAATGGCTATTTCATACCATTTTCACTATTTTCATTGTAAATTTTTTTTACTAGTATTAATGTTATATAATTATTTTTTGCACCCCCGAATCATAATTCCTGAAGTCGCCACTGACTCAGCATGTGTCTGGCCATACAACTCAGTAAGAACACTTTTGCATGCTTCACGATGATTGCGATCCGTTGTATTTGCTGAGTGTAATTCTGCAGCTAAAAGCTTCAACAACCAGGCTCTCTGCAAAAGGCAAAAAGCATAGTTTAGCAACCAAGCAATTACTTATTGCGGGGGTCAAGGCTAGAAGCACTTAGCAAACAAATATATATTTACGTTATATCAGATTAAAATATATATATATATATATAAATCAGAACCATGCATTAGCAGTACGACACATGGACAAAAAACAAGAAAAAAAAAGTCAACGATTTCTTTTTTCAAAGTGGAAAATAATAGTAATACTTAGAAAATAGAATATTGGGCCTATTTCCCCCTCAAAAGGCCTTATGAAGGGTAGGGTCACCTCACCATATAAAGTGGCTCTAGAGACCATCTTCAACCGATGTGGGACAACATTTCAACACGCTCCCCTCACGCGCAGCGTGGACAACCCAACGCCATCTGACAACGATATCGGGGGGCCCATCATCGAATTGGAACCTGACTCTGATACCATATTAGAAAATGGAATATTGAGCTCATTTTCCCCTCAAAAGGTCTTATGAAGGGGAGGATCACCTCACCATATAAAGTGACTCTAGAGACCATCTCCAACCGATGTGGGACAACATTTCAACACTCACAAACAATACGTATTAGTAAGAATATTGACTAGTCGGCAGCAAACCCTGGTGAAGTGAGCTGGTTCGGTGTATCTCGCTGCTCTTTGGAAGGGGAGCAATACCAATTGAACTCAGATGCTGAATTTTAGGACGTGTAACCAATACATAATTAGCCAAAGGCAGCACATCAAGTCATCGACTATATAAAGATATTATACCATATCGTGGTAAAGAAATGATACCTTAGCATAAACCTGATATTTCGTTTTGGTACACAGCAAATCCATAGTGGGTGCAGAAGTCAGCGGATCCACGCATAGTTCATAAAGGAGCTGCGTAAAAGTACTTAGGGCTTGCTTGGTATGATGGAATGGAATGAGGTGGAATGAAATGGAAGTAGAAATCATATAGAAATTTGTACATCATTTCTACCTCCATTCCATTCCACCCCGTTCCATTCCATCATACCAAGCACCACCTTAGTGTAAGCTGACAAAAGTATAAAGCAGATGGGTCTAATTGTGGAATCCACATGACTGAATCATGAATACGAACATAAGCATGAATTGATGCTCCCAACCTGAAAACCGAGCTCATGAAGCCAAGCATTGACATCTGGCATCAAAAGTTTGTCCAAAATATCAAGAATAAGCACTAGATGTGTGATGTTTGGAGCTGGTCTACTGATATGATATTGTCAATAAGCAGCTGCATTCAGAACATAAAAAGTGTTTGGACTTCATGATGAATCTTAGAAGCAGTAGGAATCGTAAAAAGAATTGTAGCAACTTTAGCCAACTTTTATAGTATAAAAGAACCGCTAAATTCTGATTTGACATTTCTGTAAGCATTTTCGGAAACAACAGCCATGCGTTTTGTAGAATTGTAATAAAGTGCACCTATGTTTCCGACCGCATTACTGCGAGGTGTAAGCCTATTAGTGGCAAGCATTCAGTAGAAGAGTTAAGCAAGCAGAACTAGCCAGAACCCATAATAATGTGATCATCTCTAATTTAGGTATTGGAAGCTAAATGTGTCCAATTAGGTTGTGTCAGCATAAGTTTCTAACTATGATGAACACATCAAACTTTCTCTAGAGCAACTTGATGAAATTCCCCGCTTCTTTCTCCTCGAGATTTTCTTAAAGAAAAATACGAGTTCAGTTTTGGTCCAATTCACAACTTGAAAAGAACTAGAGATTGACGCATTCAATATAGTTGCCCAAGAAAATGGCAGAAAAAGGCTTACTTGCATAATTAGGACACCAGGATCTCTACTGCTTTCCTCGTATACTTGAGATGCTTCAGATCGCATCTCTAAGCAGGCAGCATAATCCTCAATCAAACTGTTAGCAGTACTGGATTTCAACAGTAACTGTGAGAGCCCAACCATACGAGAACTGCATCCATTAAGACAATTTAGCATCGCCAACATTCACCTCAAGATTACAAGCACAGGTGAAGAATACAAGGGATCGAGAATGAGCAATTGCGTTAGAATACTCATGATTTTAATGGAGCACAACTGAATCTGCGGCTGAAAATCATATCGGATGTATTCAAGCAAAGCTACAATTTGATTATGATCTTGAGAGAGTATGACATCCAGAGGCTGCATTACAGAAATAATCAGGTAAATTTCCACTCAATGTATTGCCTAGGAGATGAATCCTGTATGAGCACGAATACAGATGTTCATAAATAAATGGTTGATTGAACTATAGATCACCTGGTGTACACAACGAAAAGACTTTCAAAAATGAGAAAAGAGAACATGAATTATTACAAGCAATAGATAGCCGAATGCATATTAGGCATTCAAACTACATAACCATATCTGTACAGTCATATTGCTGAGAATAAAAAAAACTATTACTACAGAGAGGTTATTCCCATATAGAGTTTTCTAAATAAAAATAACTTCTTCTTTTTTTTCCTAAAATATTCAACAAATTACATGTCATACTACATGCATATAAATCCATGAGCAAATTCATGTACATAATTAATACTACCCCGGCTCAAGATTCATGGACCTGTTAGAGAGCGGGATAGAGAGGGCTAGCCGGGAACGGGCTTAGGCCTTACGGGCCTGGTTCATTTATTATCTTTGTTTTCTAATTTATTATTTCTAGTGTTTTCTTATTTTCCCTGCTCCTAACATGACCCTTTTAAATTCATATGTGAGGTATAAAATAATAAAAAATATCAATGAATCTTGAGCCGGAGGGAGTATGAATTCGATTAAACAATGTATATTTACTTTGATAATACATAAAATTCATTATGTATCTAGTAACTAATAAAAATTTATTGCTCATAGTATGTGATACGTGTATAGATGATAAGTGCAATTATATATATTGTTCATCACATTAGTAAGTATTTTAAGCCGTCTTAAAGTAGACGGAGGTAGTATAACTTATTACAAAATATATATATTGTTCTCTCAATAGATGGAGTGAGACCCCATCATTACAAAATATTAAAAGCCATGCCCCAAAAATTTGGGCCTATTTATCGTAGACGGAGGTAGTATCATAAGTTCTTCCTGGTGAGAGGTTTGCTATCTCAAATCTTCCATGAACCTCTAACCAGCAAACGTCGAGCAGTTCAGCAACTGCAAGATTTTCATCACTTCAAAATACGAATATTAATCATAAAAATTAGACATGGCTGCCTTTTGATATTTATCAGTAGCGTTTTCTGTTGTTTGTAACTTAAAATGATACTGCTGACATAAAAACCATAATTTTTGCAGGTGCAAGCATCCGTTCCTGAAATTATGCTTTTCATGATTGTAATAACTCTCTCGATTCTTTCAATAAGGGCCAATGCCAGAAGCTTTTATCTTCGGCCCAAGTTATCAGAAGACTTTGTGCAAACATCATGAAGCAGTTGCTGTTCGACTGCTTGTCAACCCAGTACTTCTGCAGAATCGAAGTTTTCTATAAGACAAATAAAAACAAAAAAGGGTAGCAGTAGCATGGTACAAGTGATGTTTTATACTCTCATTTTCTTTCTTTTTCAATTTTCAATTGATAATATGTACTCCCTTCGTTCCTGATATTAGCGTGCTGGGAGAAACGGTACGCAGTTTTAGACGAAAATAGTGTAAAGTGGAAAAAGATAGAGATAGTGGAATAAGAGGCTCACACCAATAATGAAAAAAGGTGAAGATAGTGGGAAAAAATAGGCCCAGTTTGGTAAATATTGAAATAAAGAATAAAGTGAAAGGGAAAATATGTATTTTTACTTAGAGAATCTTTCCATTTTTTGATTGTACACTAATATGAGGGACGTCCCAAACAAAAAATATGCACACTAATATCAGGGACGGAGGGAATATTATACTCAAAGTGTAGTTTATTTTCTTTGAAGAAAATTGAAAACTACTATCTCCAAAAAAAAAAAAAAAAAAATGCACACTTGCCTTCGTCATCTTGTTCAAGAACACACCCGTATAAAGTATTTCTTGGATGTTTGTCGAGGATATGTCAACTGGCGAATCAGCATGCTTCAGAATATCTTCACAGTTATGAGGTAATGAAACTTGTTCGCTACTCTGATTTTTGCTTTCTTGACCATTTTTGAATAATACCCCGAGGAGAAAGAAGGTTTTCAAGAAAATTGTGCGGGAAGAAGAGAAGAGCAGTGATGATGAGGTGGCTGATATTCGGGAAGATTCAAGAAAGGGGAGAATAGGCGCGTTGTATAAAAAAGATTTGAGAAAGGGCGATTTTCGAGAAGCGGAGATGGTTGACAAGAAGCAGAATAGAGATTTGAAGATGCGAAGTAGAAAGATAAGTGATGGCAGTGAGAGTGAGAGTGAGTCCTTGGTTATGGATAGAGCTGCATTTAAGCCGTTGGAAGACGGCGATGAAGTTCTAGGCAAGCCAAGAGTCACAAGGGTAGTCATGGAGGAAAGAATACAGAAGCTTGCTAAATGGTGAGTCGCCATTTCTTGATAATTAGCATGATCAACTGATTGTACAAGTATATATAGCTGCTTTGTATTATTATTTTTTTCTTCTGTTGATTGCCAATCTTGCTTAAAATGCTAAAGGAATTACTTAGGTGTTATACTATGCTAATTGTGAATCATGGATGTGTTTAGTCTGTTGCACAAATGGATGATAAATATAGATTCTATTATGTAAGGTGTGGTGTCACTAGTTTGATAATTTTATCACTTGTTGATTTTCCTAATTTAAGTAGTGATTTTCTTGAATATCTTAGTTTTATAGTACTAGTTATTTAGGGGATGGTCTCCAATATCAGCCTAGTACGGTAAGGATTAAGCACATGAATTGTAATGACTAGGCAAAACTTAGTTTCAGGAAGTCAAAATTTGCAATTACCATATTTTTAGATGGCACTTAGTACGAGTTTGTTCATGTATGAACTCTGTTTAGGAAATTAGGGGCACCTTTGAAGCACGTAATTCCATGCTTCACTAGCTTTGCTATGCTGGTTTTCTTTTTTGAACTCTTGTTTAGGAAATTAGTGTCACCTTCGTCTATGCTGTTTTTCTTCTTTAAGATAAAACTTCCTGTATGTTATGTCATAACCAGCTGCAACAGATTCTGTATAATATTGTGAACCATCAATGTTGTTCGACTCATAGTAAAGTAGTTTACTTTTACAGTCTGAATGGTGCAGACATTGACATGCCTGAGTGGAAGTTCTCTGAAATGATGAGAAGTGCTCAAATTAGATTCTCATATCATTCTATTTTGAGGGTAGTCCAGATATTGGGTAAGTTGGGAAACTGGAAGCGGGTGCTCCAAGTCATTGATGTCTCCAGTCCCGTGACGCTTCAAATGTCACAGCAAGGGTACTTCCTCCGTAATCCTGAGTCACATTGCATGTTAACCCTTTTTTATTCATTTTGAATTTTCTAGATCAAGGCTTGATCAAAGTATATTCATAAGAAATACAACTATGTTGAAGACATCTATTTGTTCTTTTGTGGATAAAAGATGGTTTAAGAAAGAGAAGTTTTTGGGCTTCGCGAAGATCTTTATATTAAGTGGCTGAGGTACTGTGGTATCGAAGATTGTTTTACGTGCTTAATTGCTGTGAGTCTTTCAAATGTATTAAATTGGATAAATGTCGTTTTAAAAACTAGTATAAGGTTTCATACCGAGTTTGTGGTAATTCCGTACAAACTTGATGATGACCGTTATTCAGTTTAGCAACTAGACTAGAAAAACTCTTTTGTTCTTTTATTGTTATTTTTATTCTTCAAATTGATCTTGTTTTCCAGATATATTTGTACTGCGGGCCTGGATGCTCTTGGAAAATCAAGGAGGGGGGCAGTAGAGGTTCTCAACCCTTCGGTAGGATCGGTAAAAAAATGTGTACTGTGCAGGATTGCATTAATACCTAATAGAGACGGTTATATACATTGTAATCTGATTTTCATTTTCTTTTCTATTTGATCACTGTATGTAGGGACAAATTGCTACGTAACCCGACATAGCAGCTTATCATTGTATTGCTGTCACTCTTGGACAAGCTGGGCATATGAGGGAGTCATTTGACATGATTGATACCATGAGGTCCCCTCCCAAGAAGAAGTTCAGAACTGAATCGCTTGAAAAGTGGGATCCACGACTGGAACCGGATATTGTTGTCTATAATGCTGTGAGTGGCATCTAGGAGTTGTGCATCTTTCTGTTCTGCACAATTGTATTTCTATTCTCATGTGGTTGCTGTTCAATCCCATATGCTACATTGTATGCTATCTATAGGGCTTTGTCGTTGTTTGTTATTTTTCAATCATAGAAGTATGTATCCCTAGTTCAGAATATGCACAATAGGATGTGGCGGTTCTCGTTTCTTTTCTTCTCTAGTTAGCCGCCATTCTTTCGTTGTATAATACAATGAAATGTGAAGTTCCATGGCCTCCAAAAACTATGTGAAATTGGAAATGTTTATTGTTGTAGATGCTTCTCGTTTCTCTCTCTGTCTAGGCCGTTATACTCCTTTGTTATGCCTGAATCTTGTAGTTTTGTAGTAATTGCTCGGATACAAGAGAGAATTGTGTGAAGGTTTAATTTGTAGTGTTGCTATTTGTTGTCTAGGTCTTAAATGCTTGTGTTCGTCGTCAAAAATGGGAAGGAGCTTTCTGGGTTCTTCAGCAACTAAGCGAAAAGGGCCAACAACCTACAAGCACAACATATGGATTAGTTATGGAGGTAAGCCGTTACTGTTTCTGCCATTCTCGGCATGTTAGTAAAATTACCGTTGTACCCCTCTCATGAAACATTGTTTACTCTCGTTTTTCTACGCTGCATTCGCTATACGTCCTACGCTCTGCAGGATGTTGTCGATTTCTCTTTTTTATGTCAATTTTTTTTTTTTTTTTTTTTTTTTTGCAAAATGTGTACATCCTCATCTAAGCTACTTATAATCGCTCTGTTGGAGCAGGTCATGTTGGCATGTGGCAAGTATAATTTGGTTCATGATTTTTTCAAGAAGGTGCAGAAATCATTCATACCAAATACTTTAATATATAAAGGTAAACATGTTGAAATATCCTTCAAGCCTACCGCATCATATATATCACCCATAAACCTTTTTCTTGTTTTCTGTAGTTCGTGTAAATCATTTATGGAAGGAAGGCAAAGTCGATGAGGCCATAATGGCTGTTAATGAAATGGAGAGAAGAGGAATAGTTGGTAATGCTGGTCTATATTATGACCTTGCTCGTTGCCTTTGTAGTGCAGGGAGATGCCGTGAAGCACTAAAACAAGTACATATTTTTCATTTTTGTCATAAACTTTGGTTTACTATCTTGCTTAATTTCATTTACTTCGATGACAAAGTAGGTTTAGTACAAGTGAGCATTTTCATTTTTCTTTCCTATTTTGCAGATTGACAAGATCTGCAGAGTTGCAAATAAACCACTCGTGATAACGTATACTGGTTTAATTCAAGCATGCGTGGAATCAGGCAACGTTGAAGACGGAGCATTTATCTTTAATCATATGCAGAAGTTTTGTTCGCCAAATCTAGTCACATGTAACATAATGCTCAAAGCTTTTCTTGATCATGGAAGGTTCGAAGATGCCAAAAAGTTATTTCTGACGTTGTTGGATAATGGCAATTCTATTAGCCGTGAAGAGGATTACAAAGTTAGAGTCATTCCGGACATCTATACATTCAATACGATGCTAGATGCATGCGCCATGGAGAAAAGGTGGGATGACCTTGAGTTTGTATATGAGCAAATGCTGAGATACGGTCACCGCTTCAATGCAAAGCGCCATCTTCGCCTAATATTGGAAGCACGTCGTGGCGGAAAGGTACCACATCAACCAACTCGAGCTTTTTGCTCTCTGCTCTCTCTTATATAGTAAACTTTGCCGAGTCACAGGTCTTCTCGAGAAAGACATGGTCGAATCTGGAGACCGCCCACCGGTTCCGGACCGCGCGCTTGACGAGCTAGTACATGATGGAAGCATTCTTCTTCAAAGGTGCGAAAACCCTGCTCTGGAGCATCTATTAGATTCTTGCAAAGAACATTTAAGGAAGCAAACATTTATACAAGTAGGAAGTAGGTTTCAAAGCAATGCTGCTTTTGTATGCTAAAGTTTATCTGCTGCCTCTGTAAAAATTTGAATATTGTTTGTTTCTTCAAGTATTTATTATGTAATAATCTGAAAATGCAACAGTAGTTTTTTTTTTTTTAGCTGTTTCAAATGATTGCCCACGTTCCCTGCCTTGGTTCTGTCTTTCTCCTTTCTCTGCAGCCTGGCAATATATTTTAATTTTGATGAAGTAATAAACAAATGTATTAGGTTATAGGAAAATCTCTTTTATTACTTTAGATTATTAGAGATAAATTACACAACTCTTCTGATTTTAGTGAGTTGTATGAATAGTAGTTGTGTTAATTATTTGCTTCCCATTTAAAAATTTAGCAACGTGGCTGTCACTATTGTGCCAGAAATTTTTATCTTTTTGGTGTGTAAATAGTACTTATTCGTTCCGTCTGTTTATATCTAATTTTCTATTTAGGATCGTCCCAGCTTATATTAAAAAAAGTTGAACACAAGTTGAACAAAAATCAATGAAGGGACCGAGCCTGCAATTTTTTTGTTTTATTTATTTGTTGATTTCTATTTTGAAATGTTTGTTTCCTACCGATCCCTTTTGAATGTATATTACACGCCCACATGGTGCAAGCTTGTTCATTTTCTTAAAAAAAGAAAAGTTCTTTTTTTAAATTCATCTTTAATTTTATTTGGTTGAACTTTATAGAAAAAATTATTTTAATAATATGTTATTATATCAACATTTAAAATAATTATAAAATTAATAAGATTTGAACCGAATATCAACTACTCGTATTTCCTTATTTGTCACTTTGCCTATTTCGTTCTTTATTAGATAAACTTATCCTTCTTCCGGAATTCCTCCCCTTTTATTTGGCAGAAAAGTTTGTGTTGATTTATTTCAATTTTAAAATCATAACATATGTATGTGACGCGGAGTTAGCAGTATCACATACATAGTCTATTAAATAGAAATAAAAATAGTTGTTCGATATTCAATTTGGTATTGATTGATACAAATTCGTTTGCACATACTAGAAGGATAAGCAATATTCCCATCTCATAAAACATGAATATTGATTCTGGTTTTAGGTAAAATCTAAAATTTAAATTTTTTGAAGTTTAGTCTAGGTCTATTAGAACTTTAGATTATCATTTATTTGAGGAATTAGCTTTTAAAGATTGGTTTTTATATTTCGAAAAAAAAAAAAAAAGCAAACAATTCTATTTTTCTTTGCGGTTGATAATTTTAATTTTTAATCACTCTCACTCGTGCTCTAAACTTAAAGTACTTTTCTTTCAAAAGTGTGATTTTCTTTTAACCTACCATCACACCTACCCTCTTATATTTAGCAAAATTAATGAAAATCTAATTAAATATTAGAAGCCAAAAGAGATGGTGGGAGTATATGAAAAGGGAGAAGCTGTTAATGGTTGACAGTGAGATATATTCAGTTCCTATATAGTACTTGACTTGTTGCACTGATAATTGACGTGCTAAATATTTTCTTAATTGGCCTCTAAATGTTACACCTAATACTTCGCATATTCTAAGTAGGTGCAGAGCATCTTTTACGTGAAATGACCTCCCAAATTAATTAATCGGATAATATTGTGCATTAAGGGGCCGTTTGGTTGGGGGTAATCGGGAAAGGAGGAATCAGAAGCCCTAATTCCCTTAGTGAGTGTTTAGTTAGCATTTTCAATCATTTCTCATTACCTATTATGGGGTAATGTATTCCCCCCTTTCCCCCAATTTCATTCCCCTATTCCAATTAGGGAATGTCATTCCGTTTCCCCTCTTTATCTCTAATTAAAATAATTTAAATAAATTATGTAATAAATATCCTATAATCTTAAATACTTCTAATAGATAAATAAATTATTAATCACAAGAAAAATTATATTATTAAAAAATCTATTAAACATATACTCATATTATTTAAATTGATTTTTGAATTTAACCCCATTTATTTCATATTTTAAATAAGGTTCATCTTAATTTACTTTCTAAATATATTATATTATTTCAATTGTGAAATAAATTTAATTAAAAATACATAATAGTTATATAGTAATTTATTATATATATTATTTAACATCACAATTAGATTTTTTTCATTACATAGATTTATAAACATACTATATTACATCAAGCTATTATATCATATTTAATATATTAAACTATAATATATATATATAGTAATATATATACATATTTATATATATAATATATATTTTTTATATATATATGAATATATAATATAGACTAATATGATAGTACTTACTATTAAATACGTATATATGTAATTTAATAAAATATAATAATAAAATAAGTATTATATTATTTTAGAATATAATATATATATATATTAAATAATAATATATTTAAATAATATATATATATATGTATTTTATTTTGAAAAGACATATTATTTAAAATCACAATTAGATTTTTTTCATTATATGAGATTTATAAAAATAATATATTACATCAATTATATATATATATATATATATATATATAATATTTTATTATATATATAATTATATTAATATAGACTAATATTATAGTATTAAATATATATTATATTTAATAAAATATTAATAATAAAATAAGTATTATATTATTTTAGAATATAATATATATTTATATATATATTTTTTTATAAATAATAATATATTTAAATAATATATATATGTATGTATGTATTTTATTTTGAAAAGCTAGTATATTTATTTCACAATCTTAATATTACAATATATATATATATAATACTCCATTCCGATTCTCTTTCTTGTTCTTAACCAAACGAATTGACAAATCAATAATGATTCACAATCCTTTCATTTTCTTTCCCTTTCTTGATTCCTTTCCCTTTTTCTGTCCTAACCAAACGGCCCCTAAGAGGCTGCGATAAATATAGTAATATGATAATTATTGGACAATGTATAAAAAATTTGAGGGCAGTAATTGGGTCTTTTTTATTTTTATTTTTTATTACGGTAGTAGGCTGTAGTCTCTTTTCGTCGACCATTAAATTGTCAACCTTATCTTTCCCTCTCATAATTCCATTTAAAGCCTATTCAAGAAATGAATAGTGTTTGGTGAACCAAATAGTTTGGCTTGATGGCTGGCTGAAACCCGAAAGTTCAAGGTTATGGTCGAAAATTTTATACCCGAATTTTTTTTAGCTAGATTTAGCCGAACCGAATAACTCGAAACGTGATAGGGCCGACCCAAAACCAAGCATTGATTGACATCCTTACTTATAAGCATAAAGTGTAGTGCTATTATATACTAACTCCATCTCATTACATTAGTAACCTTGCTTTTTGATTTTTCGGCACGCTTTTCTACCGAAACCTAATACGGGTTTTAAAATATAATTTTGACGTATTTATTTTTTCACGGGGTACTATGAGTGTCGTAGTATCCCGTGAAAAAATGAATACGTCAAAATTATATTTTAAAACATGTACTAGGTTTCGGTGGACAAGCATGCTGAAAAATTAAAAAGCAAAAGTGACTAATGTAATGAGATGGAGGTAGTATTTCATGTGTATATATATATATATATATTCTGAGATATATATATATATATATATATATTATAGAAATAAAATAATTTTTGCTGTAGTAGTTGAACCTAGAGCATCAAAGTCTAATCATTGTTTTCATTTTCAAAGTAAATGCACCGGTCAACAATTCTAATTAACTTATTACCACTTTTCGCTTTTACATTCTCTTATTTATACATACAACTGTACAAGGCTCCCCAACGTTTTACACTTGATAAATTTAGTGATTTTTTTTTTTTGAGTTCATAAATTTAGTGATTTAATTATCTGAAAATTGGGAAATGGCCTAACACACTTGTAAGAATATAAATAAATAAATATAAATATAGTGACAACGACTTCCATTCACCTAAGTAAATAGAAAATATCACTCTCTACGGAACACGATAATGTGCCCTCCCTCCCAAAGAAAATTCTTGTGTCCTCCCCTCGTAGTATCAATTTACATTTTTATTTGGGTTAAAATAATATCATACGAATTTGTAAAGCATAAAACCTTAAATTTACATTTTTTTTATATAGCACAACACAAAATAGACGCTCTGCATGGTGATTCAAACCGCTTACTTATTGATTGGAGATGAAACGTCGATAATTATCGACTGAATTGTATTTTATTGTTTAATATACACTAATTATATAACCTTAAGATATGGTTATTGGGGATTATTCTCACATTATTGAAGTTTTATGGATTGCTCATTTTTTTCAAGGGATGAATTGTTCACATTCAAAATCGAATTTATTTATTTGATTCAAAATGTGTATATATATATATATATTACCAAATCAAGAATACTAACATTAAAATTGATTAGAAGCGAAATCACATTAAAATACTCACAATTTTATAAGTAAAAATGTTTCACTGTCAACTGTGAGTATACTTAATATGTCCACCTTAATGTGACAGTGCAACATTAACAAAAATTTTATATAAGATTTTTTAATTTTTTTTAATAGGATAGTATCGTTTTTTTGGCAAAGTTTAATATTTAAGATATATATTCATAATAAATTATTTTACATATATTATTTTTTCACATGAGCTGTGGAGTGTGGACGCCAAAAATATTGTCATATGATAGATAGTGGAATACATATATAAGAAGTATATATGAGAACACTTCGAACAATATGTACGAGTAAATAAGAATAAACAATAGTACGAGGTAAATGAGTTTCTTTTATTTATTATAAAATAAAAAAAATAAAAAAATAAAAAACAATGAAAGAATAGAAAATATCAATCACCTGCACTATTAACGTCGGCTGTCGCACGAACAGTAAAAACTTTTGGAAAAAAAACAAAAAATGGGATAATAGGGCAATTTAGTAAAAGCGTAGGTGAATGAAAGTGGTGGGGACGTGTTTGGCATTGGGTGTTTGGGGAAGAAAAAGTTGCCAACACTTTGCTCATACGTGGCCGTATCTCTACACATGCATATGAATTCACATATTGACAGTTCACAGTTGGTTGTACTGTACAATACTACAGTATTCTCTCCGTCCCCTAATAAGTATCCCGATAAGCTAATTTTTTTGTCCCCGAATAAGTATCCTATTTCAAAATTCTATGCAAAATTTATGCCAAACTATCATATTTACTCCTACAATCATTATGTATTTTTTACTTTCTTATTTTTCTATGCAATAATTATGGGTAAGGATAGTAAAATTACATACTTCTTTAGTTTTATCAAATTGACAGCTAAGAACACTTATTGGGGACGGAGGAGTACCTTTTTATGTTTTTGAAGAAAAATCAAAAACCGAATTTAATGCTCATGCCCTTATATTCCAACACCTGTTCTTTCCTCATTTGTACATCCTTCGTCTTAATTTTTTTTCCCACTCTATTTTTTAATTTTTCCGTCTATGAAAAATTGAAAACTGCCTACATTTTGTCATTTAGGGCTTATTTAGTACTACTCCGTCCCATAATATTAGTTTTATTTAGATGGGCATAATAATTAAGGAGAAGGGGATATGCGACTATAATTAATTTTAAGGAGAGAGAGTTAATTGTAGCCTAAGTAGTATTTGTTTCATTTTAGGAAATAAGACTAATAGTTGGACGGACGAAAATAGAAATGAGACTAATACAGTGGGACAGAGGGAGTATGTACAATTAGTCAAGATAAAATAATTCTTTTAGACTTAATTAAACAAGCCCTTAACCGTAGACCTCATATTCATAAATTATTTTCATACTTAAAAGTTAACTAAAATTCATTATAATATTAATTTTACTTTACTGTTTTCTACGTACTTTATATCAAATCACATAAAATATTGTGTCAAAACATTCCGTCCTATGTTTTTCTTGAACGGATGGAGTATTTTATTTGAGAAAATCTTTGCCAAACTAAAACGACTATAATATTAGCGTTGAATTTGGTTGTAGTGGAATGTTTAATTTTAGAAATATTTTAATTGATACTTTTAATTTTGTGCTAAATTTGTACATATTTTGGTGCAAAATTCATGCCAAACTAAAACATATGACAACTAATTAAGTATTACTCGAGGTTATAATTGAGATTTTAGAGTTTCAATTGCAATAAAATATCCATAGAACATTAAATACATTGATGAAACCGAACAAATAGCACAAGTAGTGAGTTGTGTTAATTTGTTGGTTGTACTTTTCTATATCAAATTCAAATAATATTCAATTAAACACGACTAAATTTGATAAAACATATGGTATAGTTGGCTACTCAACTATCAATTTATCAAATCAACATGATTTAGCCATGCTATAATTGATGATATTGATCGAGTTTGATTTAACGAAAGAGAAGATTTAATGAAAACCCCATTCCACATTATTAGTTTTGAAACAATATATAATTCATATTTGTGTCAAAAAGAGGAAAAAAAACGCAGCATATGCAACATGGGAACGACGCGTAAACTCTTTCACTTTTAACGGTAAATTGGGAAAGGATGAGACTTTTTTTTGGCCGCAACACAATATAAATTTGGCTTGAGAAACTTTTATAAGAATTTGTTTTAACTTTTAATGGAAAAAAGAAATTGTATTAACGATGTAATTCGGGACCTTACAATACAAAGGTGTAATTCGGGTACGCGTAATATCATACCATACAAAATTAACACAATAACATACTCTTACAAACATATCATGGCTCACTCATATATCCAAATTCTAAACGTATAATTTGATGGAATAATAGATATCGCCACACACCAATTCCATAGTTTTTCTTTAATTTCATCCACAATTTTTTCCGTGTCTCATGTCCCCTTCTCATGAATCACCTTATTCTCTTACTTCCACAAAACCCAAACCACATATATTCATACTCCCCCCCGGTCTTTTCAAATATTTGTAGTATCGTATAAAAGAAAAAAATATTTAAAAAATTATTTTAAAACTCATCATCAATACGCTCGAAAACGCTTAAAAAATTTATTAAAAAAAATATAACAACTTGAAAAAGACCGAAGTGAATACATTATTTGCTAATTTTTTTCTCATGTAATGCACGAAGGATACTTGAGTTTTGAAGAAAGTGTTCCTTCACTATGTTGTTTAAGACAACTGAGACGTTATACCATTTGTAATTTTCAGCCAAGTCAAATGCATCATGCTACAAATGACAAAAAAAAAAAAAAAAAAAAAAAAAGAAGGTAAAACGCCGAGTATGGGTAACATTTCTCGAAATTAATACAAAGAAATAAGAAACTTAATACTCCTAGATTATAGTAGTAGTTATTTTCTAAATAATTTATCTTATGACCAGTAAGTGTAACATTTCTCGTTCAAATTAATACTATGAACTAAACAATCTATTCGTAATTTCGTACTACTACTATGTTGGAAAAATTTGGTAAAAGGAATAAATGCAAGATATTTTCTTAGGGGAAATAATAAATGCAAGAAATGACTCGCGAAAAAAGGACAAGAGCGCGGAGAGTGGAGGAAGTAAAAGAAGGACAAAAGTTTTTCTATATTTATTTTTTATTTTGAGATGGTTGGGGAAAATAAGATCCTCGCTTCCCCATATCAAATTGGTTTTTGATTTTGATTTCTCAAACCTTTCCACGATTCAACCTTTATATATCCATCATAATTAATACGATACCCGCTTTATTGATTTGTTTAATCATATTTATTTATTGAAATAAATAAAATAATCGGGATTAGTATATAATAAGATTTCTTCTACTTCTGTTTTCTATTTGCAGCGAATTCAAAAAACGTATGCTCAGACCCAGCAGGAAACACCGCCACCTGCTCTTCTCCCTTTTTCTCGTACGCGCTCTCTCTCTCTCTTCTCTCTACTTTTCTTTTTCTCAAGGTAAAAAAAATTCGGGTTACCTCGCAATCCCTGTTAATGCCGTGGGTCTATGCCAAAACTTGATCTTGTTTGTGTTTTCTCGAGGGTTTTGTAATTTCTTGTGATTGAACGCACGAGCCGTCGTCGTTTGTCCTTTTGTTAATGGCAGTCCTTTTCCTTTTCTGTTCATCGATTTTATTGTTTTTTCAGATCTTGTGATCACTCAGATACATGCATACATGTGCCCAGATATTTGTGGGATGAATAAATCCAAGTCTTTTCTCTGATCATTTGCTCTGTTGTTGCAACGCTTGGAATGCCAAATTGAGTCTTCAGTTTCGTCCAAAATTAGTTTGGGGTTTCATATTCTGAGGTTTTCTTCCATGGTTTTTCTATTTATTTTCTCCAGTTATTTCCCTTTTTGTCGATTAAGCGATTCACGAGTTCCCTGCCTGGTGATTTTCCGCGAATTTTAAAATTTTATTGTATGTTTTATGTTAGTTTAAGTTGGGAATTTTGATTGACCTGTGGTGGATCTTGAGAGTTTTGAGTCCATTTTTGGTCTTTGATTTCAAAGTTCATGTTTTTCTTCTCTTGTTATGTTGCTGATATTCTCAAGATCGTTTGCAGTTCTTGTGTTTATTAGCTGCTGCAAAATTGCTTAATTTAGATAGGTTTTAAGCAGTTTTCCCTATCTATGGTTGAATCCATCTTTTTCAACAGGGCCCAGCTTTAGGCTCCCTTCATAGTTCTTTGTTGTAAAACAAGCTATTCCATTATTATTACTTTTTTAATGTTTTTTAACGGTAATATTTTGAATTTTTATGCAGGACATCCGAGGAACAGGTGTATTTGTTAGTGATTGATGTTAATAAATTGAATAGATACTTTATATTATAAGAGATTTCTCGATGCTGAGTTTTACGAGGATCAGAAGTCAGCCGAGGTCCAACAGATCTCTGTCTTTAGGAGGTGGAGCTCTCTTTCTCGTTTGCGTCGTTGCTCTTCTTCACTTATTCTTTTTAGCGGTTTCTGTTCAATTCTGATCTTTTTCTTTTTCAGGCATGGATTATGTGGATCCAAAGAAGAAGAGCAATGTTTATGGAAGAATTTTAATGGTTTCCACTCTTACAGCACTGTGCATTCTTATGCTCAAGCATTCTCCAAACTTCAACACCCCCAGCCAAGTAATTTGTACATTCTTTCCTCCGATTTTCAAACTACCATTACTTTATTTGCATGTTTATGCATCGGTTTTATAATATTAAATAAACACATTTTATATGTCTTCATACAGTTCTCAAGTCATGAACCTGGTGTAACTCATGTACTGGTAACTGGAGGTGCTGGATACATCGGTTCTCATGCTGCCTTACGACTTCTTAAGGATTTCTATCGTGTGACTATAGTGGTATATATCTTTTATTGACAGTTCTTTTTAGTTCTTTGCGGCCACAATTTTCGCTTGTGACCTTATGTGCATTTACGAATGATAGGACAATCTCTCGAGGGGAAACCTTGGTGCCATTCATGTCCTGCAGCAATTATTTCCAGAGCCAGGGAGGCTTCAGTTTATTTATGCGGATCTTGGGGATGCAAAATCGGTATCCTCGCTGTTCTGTTCCATTACGATTGTTTTATGTGCTAAGTTCGTACAGTTTTACCTTACTCTTTTATTGGCCAACATGCAGGTCCAGAAGATTTTTTCCGAAAATGCTTTCGATGCAGTGATGCATTTTGCTGCTGTAGCATATGTTGGTGAGAGTACTCTTGATCCACTCAAGTGAGTATATTTTGATGTAAATATAATTGTTAGGCTACTCAACATGCATGGGATAACGGGTTCATTGTTGAATAGAGTTTGTGAACATTAGTACATAATTCTGTGATTAGCAAGTTTTGGTGAAGCAAAATTGTTAATGGTTTTGTTTACAAGAAATTGTTAGGGTAACGATTGGTAAAATCAGGATCTTGGTCACTGACTGCGCATCAAGAGTTGCCATAATCAACTAATACCCCTTCTCATCAAATCTATAATTCCAATTTTTGTCTGTTTTTAGTTCTCAAACTTCATTTAATGGCAAACATTGACTATTTCTTTTTCTTTTTAATCTTCCGTTGATGATGCCTAGCAATTGCATTCTCTGCATTTCTTCCTCGGAGAAGTTCTTTCACTAACTGTTTTTTTGCAACATAGGTACTATCACAATATTACATCAAATACTCTAGTTGTATTAGAAGCTATGGCAGCTCATGGAGTGAGGACATTGATTTATTCAAGCACGTGTGCAACATATGGGGAACCTGAAAAAATGCCGATTACAGAAGAAACCCAACAGGTGAGGGTTGGTGAAGTCACTTCTGAACTTCCAGTCTAGTGCGTGCTTTGTTCGATGACATCTATCGACTAAGACATCTGCTTTTCTTTGACACTTTGCAGCTTCCCATAAATCCATATGGAAAAGCCAAGAAAATGGCGGAGGATATTATTCTGGATTTTCATAAGAACTCTGATATGGCTGTCATGATTCTAAGGTTGGTATTTTATTGTAAATACCTTTTGGTTTCTTTTGAATGTCAACTCTATTAGTCTGTACCTTGGGTCCTAGTATTGCGAGATAATCAACTTACATTTCATCAATGTGACTGGTTCCTTTATTATCAGATACTTCAATGTGATTGGTTCGGATCCTGAGGGAAGGCTCGGTGAAGCTCCCCGGCCTGAACTACGAGAACATGGAAGGATATCTGGCGCTTGTTTTGATGCTGCTCGTGGAATAACTCAAGGTCTTAAGGTCTGTTTCTTGCCACCCGACTTAACATAATCGAATGCATTCACTTTGTGTGAATGTGTGATAGATTTGATTAACGATACATGGAGCTGAGTATTTGAAGATCTCAAGAGTCTAAAATTGCTCAATCCATCAAAGTATAATATGGATTTGTTGTGTTAATTTTTATCAAATCAAAGCTCTCACCAAAAGTAAACAAAACTGCCTCTTTCAAACAAGTTCTCTTATTAAAAATCCTAGTATCTTCCAAATACAGGTTCGTGGAACAGATTATAAGACTCAAGATGGGACATGCATTCGGGACTATATTGACGTTACCGATCTCGTAGATGCACACGTCAAGGCCCTCGAGAAAGCCAAACCCAGGCACGTAGGCATCTACAACGTCGGTACAGGAAAAGGTAAGCCACTTTTTGAATGTTTGATGCTTAGATTAAACGACATGCACTCGTAGCCTCAAACATTTTCGCCCCAATCTCAGGCAGTTCAGTGAAGGAGTTTGTCGAAGCCTGTAAAAAGGCAACAGGTGTCCCTATAAAAGTTGATTTTCTTCCCCGAAGGCCCGGGGATTACGCAGAAGTGTACAGCGACCCAACAAAGATCAAGAACGAACTGAACTGGACAGCGAAGCACACTAATCTTCAAGAAAGTTTGGGGGTTGCGTGGAGATGGCAGAAGGCGCACTTGAATGGGTATGGCTCGTCTCTGCTGATGTCTGCGTAAATATAAGCTCGACATTCGTGTTTATAGCGGAGGACTAACATGAACCCCATTTGGAGCCTTGATTTTTGGAGAGAGAGAGAGAGAGAGAGAGGCCAGGGGTCTGATGTATTCTTTTACATCTCTATTCAGGATACATTTGATATAAGGGTAGGAATTGCCTCATTTAAAGATTATATGTATTGGAGACATGTTTAGTTGAATAATAGTTAAGGAGAAGAGAGGTATAGCTTATTCTTGTATTATAGTATTATTATAATTCTTATAGTTAATATTATTGAGTTGAAAAATCCTTGGTTTTCCTTGAGAAGTTGATGGGAAATTACGAAATTTAAGCTTGTGTTATTTGGAAATGTTTGTAACAAGAAAAGTTGGGTTTTTTGTATCTGAAAAAGACCTAAAAGTTCAGTACAAAAGTTTTGTAGCTACTGCTCCTACCTTCAAAGAAAATAAAATAAAAAGAATAGTAATGCAACTTTTCCCTTAATGGACGCAAGGGTGCCGACGATCAATTCCTTACGATTCCTTGGGGCTTTTTTTTTTTTTTTCCTATTGGTATTTCCCCACTTGTATTATATGATCTGATTCGACTATCTTCTAAATATTTTAAGCCTGTTTGTTTAATCAATTTTTAATACTTATATATAATTAAATAAAGGTCAATATCTTAATTAGGGGATGTAGCTCAATTGGTAGAGCATTCAAATTGAGAGTGATATAGGGTTCAAATCCCAACATCTCCATTTTTTTTAAAATCTATTTGTTTATTATTTAACATTTTATAAATTTTGCCTCGCTTCTTAAATTTCTTGTTTGAGTATTGTAAAAAAAATAAAAAATTTGAGTTTTGGCCATACATAAGTCGAGTTGACTGAACTTTGAGATTAAAAAATTAAAAAAAAAAGTTGTAAGAGAGATGACTGAACTTTGAGATTAAAAAATTTAAATAAAACAAAAAAGTTGTAAAAGAGATGGAGATGCGGGGTATCGATCCCCGTACCTCTCGCATGCTAAGCGAGCGCTCTACCATCTGAGCTACATCCCCTTTGTGTTCGAGTAAGAAGAATTTTAATTTACGATTTTAAATATTGAAAGTAATAGTCCAAGTTAAATGATGCTCGAGTATTCAATCACTACTTCCACCATTTTGTTCTTTTTCTTCTTCCAAAATTCATGATTCGCTTGTTTGAATAGACTAATTTAACGAGAAGACCGAGATCATCGCTTCCACCAATTTAACAATTTTATCAAGCCTTCTGTTATCAATAAGACTATTACGTTTCATTAAGCGATAAAATCTTATATTTGGGGAGTGACTTTTTATTCTTAACACAAAAATGTGGCCATAAAAAACCTTATTCCTGAAATCAGATGCGAAACTTGATATACAAATCATAATTACAGTATTCATGCAAATGTAAAAGCCACTTGAACAAGAAAGAAGATGGAAGAACCAACAAACACATATCCCAGCAGTTTATAACAAGACTGTTTGCTACCAAAAGATTCTACAATTTTACTTGAGTCGTATCAAATGTTGCTCGGGGCTCAAATCTGAATACCAATATAGTGTGTTCATCGTCGCAATTTTCGAATAAAAGAAGCCATTCGGCAAATGACAACATCCACAGACAATTTTTTCAAAGGTACACCAAAAATATACTTTCATTTCATTGACAGACGAGAAGCAATCTCTTCCACTCTTCATCCAACTGTTTGAACTGCTCTGTCGAAAACTTCCTCTGCAGTAGACGCACGGATGACGAGAGTGTGGTCTGGGTGTGAAAGTTTCAATTGGCTGCAAAATACAATTGTTAAAGATTTCACCATCAGAAGATCTATACAACGTGAACCACAAAAGTGAGCACAAACCCAACAAATTCAACTTTAGGAGCACCTAACCAAGACCCATTAATATTAAGGTTATGACAAGATGACATGAGCAGCATCCAGGTCACTAGGCTATGGAAAACACCCAAATGAACTGAAAAGAGCATTTGGAGAAACATTTTTAAGCTTTCTGAGGAAAATATATCTTTAAACAACTTATAAAGCAACTTCATTTTTTTTTTCTCATTGAAACGGTAGAACCAATATCGTAAACAGACACCTATAGGGATTGACACAATGATGACAGGCACTGGCGGAATGGGGGGAGGGATGTAGGCTAAAGTCCCCTCTCACACGATAAAGATGGTATTTTATATAGATATTTATTGTTATTTTGTGTGAAATTTGTCAATAGCCCCCTCACTACGGTGGTCATCTGAACTGAAAATATAATTATTTTAGTAATTCAGCATATAACGAGAGGAACAACATTGGTTCATTAGCAAATTTATAAAAGAAACTAAATCAAAAGGATATTTGGCAAGTAAATAGAAAATACAAAGCAAGTCCCTTTCTAATTTCTACTGCCCAAAGTGATGCCCCCTCGTAAAAATATTTCGGGTTCCACCACTGATGACAGGCAGGAACATAGAGAAGAAAAATGCACAAAGAATATTTTCATACTAAATCAAAAGACAACACTAACAAGTAATTTGATGAATCCTGACACTCCCAAAGCAGCTTGCATTCAGTTAATGAACCATTCTGAAAATTCTGGAGTAGATTAAGGTATGAATCCTACCTGAGGTAGCGCGATGCTGATTTACCAAGGTGAAGACTACAAACAACCAGATTGGCAAGGGTCTCCGGATCCTTAGCATCCTGTGAAACCAGAAACTTTACATGTTAGTACAAATGAAGAATGGCAGTTCCTAACTTAGCATGCAATCAATATCATCATTACAGAATTTATCCCAAGAAAATAAGAAACTATATATGAAGCAAAAGGCACTTGGGCAGGTCTCTCACATAAGTACATGCAGAGGAAGGCGATTCTCATGGGAAAACAGTTAAGCATGTTTTGCACTCAATCAGATACAGAGAAAATAGCTCGCAATAATATGTAAAATTGCTAAAAGTTAAAATCATCAAACTTATCATGCTAGAGAAAAGAATTGGGATATAGAGAAAGAAATTGATTGTAGATTATACTCACTCTGTTAAGGGCCTCAAGCAGAAGGGTCTCTGCCTCATCAAATTCCCCCTTGTGCATGCAGCAAACAGCCTTGCCATTCAGAACCAAGCTAGTCATCGGGTACTTCTCTGAGAAATCTTGGAAAATAAGATATGCCTCCTGGATCTTTGAACCACCCTGATTCAAACAGAAATATTAAGTCACTAGAACCACAGTTTGGATTTAACTAGATATATCTCATTGAACAGCCCTTACCACAGCCAAGTTCAGCCATGCATTAGCAAGTTGGGTTAGTGTGTGGTCTTCATCTATTCCTTGCATGATTCTCAATTGTTTCTCGGCATAGTCCGAACGGTGCATCTTAAGAAAGATTTGGACATTTAAAGCATGCCTGCAGAAGCAAAATAACACTAGTTTAACATATGAGTACACTTTCTCTATGCACCCACGAACACCCTCAGGGAATCATAGCCAACTTATACAGCTGATCACAAGATTTGCTATAGACGCATGTGATTCTGGCTACAAAAAGTTTCACGGAATCGATTCTTGGAATCATCAAGAGGAAATATCTTAAGTAACAAGCATCAACTAAGGGGACTTACAACTCCATAGTTCCTCCAGAATTTGTATGCTTCAAAGCTTCATTATAATCCTGTTCGTGCATGAATACGATCCCTGCAATAAGCCGTAAGATGGGGTTGTTTCCAACTGCCGGATCTGCCAACCACTCATGGAGACTCGAAAGTACTGTGTCCTACACAAGTTATGTAAAGAATTTAGTAGCGGCAACTTACAAGCATCTGGCTGACAATCACTAAAAGGAATTACTAATCCTCCAACATTGTTTTCAAGCAACTTTTTGGCACAAAATAGCTTGATATCTGTCAGATTAACACTTCACAATGAGGAAGGGGTGCCCCCCCCCACTCACCCACCCTCCGGAGACTAATACGAGTCTAAATTTATATTCCTTCAGGAACAACCGTATCTAAGATCTTCAAGTACGTTGAGGGATATACAGATCCATGTCCAGAATAAAAAATTCTCCTTCACAAAACTTAGCACCATGATCCAAGATTTATTTTAAAGAAAATCGGTAAAATTACAAGCATAAATTCAATGTTGAAAGATCAATCCAACGACACATCGACTGCAATCTAAGGAACGAAAGCACAGTAGATCACCTTGTTGCTCTCAGGGTTGGAGAGATATAGAGCCAATAATTTCACCGCCTGAAGTGGTGTTGCCGCCGATGAATCAATCTCGCTTATCACGAGCTATACATCAAAATAAGAACAGAAATCAACAGGAAATCGATGAATAATCTTGAGACAGTACAATTAAAACAAACGCCGAATCTGATCAAGAGCAAATTTCAGTTCGAGCAATGCAAACATCCAAAGCAGATCTCCAGTATCCAACCTTACCTGATAACTGCCGAGAGCAATGTAAGAGCGGTAAACGAGGGAGTCCCTCTCAACGACGTCGTCGGCGGAGAGATTAGGGATTTCGCTGTTGTTGATTGCGGCCTGGTACGCCCCCAAGTAAAAGTTGTTCCTCAATCCGAACAACAAGTCGGGTCCTCCAGCCGCCGCCATTTCTGATTCTTTGAAGCTTAAAATCGAGGGCGAAGATCAGATCTTGAGAAGGAAGGAAATTCTGAAGAGAGATCGAATGAAACGCACAGTAGATCGGATGCAAATGATTTTACCCAGTTGCGAAGGAAGAGCGTTTTAGCTTTACTTAACGTTTTTAGGTAAAGTCGTGCTGGTATTTGAATATGATCTGAGTTTCAGTTGGCCTAATTCCACGAGAAATTCTACATATAGCCCCCGTTTTACTTCATATAGCCCTCATATGTATTTATATAAAAAGGTAAATTATACTTTGTGGCTTGTATTTAATTATTATAATGTTATTATAATGTTTGATTTTTTAATATCAGGGAATACATATTAATTTTTTAATAATAATTTTTTGATTTGAAATGGTATATCGAAAATATGATATATAGAAAAATACGGTATACTATATCAAAATTCGACATTATTAATAGAGGAAATGCACTATCTTGTCCCCTTAGAGATAAGAAAACTAATATTTATCCAAACAAATTTTGCCCATTTTTATTAAATGGGACTAAAATGCCCCTAGAGGTAAATATATATATGAAAAAAAAAAATTGCCCTCACTTCCATTTTCATTCTCACTCTCTCTTTCTCTCTCTAAAAATTCAAACTCTTTCTCCTCTCCATTTTCTCTCATCTCTCTCAAGCTTCAAACCATTTGCAGGGAGAAATATTTGCTCCAAAACTTCTTCTTTTTTTGGTACGAAAGTTCCTTTTATTGCTTTAAACCAAAACATAAAAACCCTGCTTCGTCAAAAACACCACCCTCACGCCTTGCAGCAACCTAACTCCCTATCTACAGCACCTTAAAATTTTTGCTATTTTCCTATCTTTCCTACCACTCACTTCTATCACTAACTTACACTGCTGAACAATAGCTTCAACGCTTGTCTCCTTACCTTGCAGTCGTCGAATATTTCTTTCCCTCCATACGTAGTAGATTAACACAGTCACCACACAACGATATATCCTTTGTTTTCCACTATTGGTCGTGCAATGCTCTAGCAGATTCCTTCGTTCATTACTCCAGCAAGCAGCCTCTCTTCTGATCCCACTCCACTCTGCAACTCCTTTCCAAACTGCAGCAGCAACTTCACATTGGAAAAATAGATGCTCACTCGTTTCCACTCCCTGCTTGCACAGACAACAAGTATTATCCACTATAACTCCTATCTTTTCCAAATAAGCACATGTAGGCAGGCTCTCCTTCATCAACAACCAGGCTATGAACATGCACTTAGCGGGAGCACTATTCTGACACATCATTTTAGCCCATACCACCTTTTGTGGACTCCCTAGAAATGCTTCATACATTCCCTGATAGAAAACTGTGAAAGTTCAATCCAGCTCCTGCCTTGCTGCATTTGTTTCAAGTGATCTCTTGATGCCAGAATCTTCTTGACCACCCAAGAGCACTGGTTGGGAATATCCATGGTATACACATCCCTTCCTCTTATGTAAAATTCATGGATCCACTTGATCCATATACTGTGTCTTTCCTGAGCCAAACTCCAAAGATGTTTGCAGATGGCAGCCCTATTCCACAACTTCAAGTTTATGATACTTAATCCTCCAGCATGATGTGGGAGCATCACCTTCTCCCATGCTACCAAAGCCCTTCTTGATATTTCTGCCTTTCCAGTCCATAAAAAAGATCTGCACAAAGTTTGTACTAACTTCAAGACTTTCTGGGGCAACACAAAGACTTGACTCCAATACATTTGGATTCCAAACAAAACTGACTTGATCAGCTGTAGTCTCCCCGCATAAGATAAGAGTTTGCTGCCCAACAACTAATCTTATGTGTTATCTTCTGAACCAATGGAATGCATTGAGCTACACTCAACTTCTGAGTTGATAGTGGCACTCCTAGATATTTAAAGGGCAGCTGGCCTTCAGACATTCCAGACATAGACAAAATATCCTCCTTAATGCTACTAGACACCCCACCAAAATATATACAGCTTTTAAGTTGATTTGCTCGAAGCCCAGAAGCAGCTGGAAACTTATCCAACACTCTCAAAAGCAGCTGAACAGACACACTATCTCCTCTTGCGAACAACAGTAGGTCATCAGCAAAGCATAGATGAATCAGCCCCAACTTTCTGCATTTTGGGTGAAAATTAAAATCCCTATTCTCCTACAGTTCCATCATGCATCTGTTAAGATACTCCATACACAATACAAACAGATAAGGAGAAATTGGATCCCCTTGTCTAATCCCCTTTATTGCCTTAAATGGCTCAGTACATTCTCCATTTACATTAATTGTGTAAGAAACTGTGGTCAAGCACGCCATGATCCACTTGATATACCTATAAGGGAAACCCAACTCTGTCAATAACTGCTCCACAAACGGCCATTCCACAGAATCATAGGCCTTTTGAATGTCCACCTTTACCATGCATCTAGGAGAGATATGTTTCCTTGAATATCCTTTTATCAGCTCATGGCTCATAATAATGTTGTCAAAGATCAACCTCCCTTTCACAAAGGCAGATTGATGATGACTAACAAGAGAATCCAAAACCAGCTTCAGTCTATTGGCCAACACTTTTGAGATGATTTTATACACCACTGAACAGCAAGCTATTGGCCTATAGTCCTTAACAGCACAAACATGTTCACTCTTAGGTAATAAGACAAGAAGAGCTCTATTCAGTTCAGGTGGTAGGACTCCCTCCTGAAAGAACTGTTGTATTGTTGCAACCACCTCCTTTCCCACAATATGCCAACACTTCTTAAAAAGAAAGCATTGAAACCATCAATTCCAGGCGCCTTGTTGGAATCCATACTAAACAAAGCTTGCTTTACTTCCCATTCCTGGCAATCTGCATTCAGCATCTGTTGCTGCTGAAAAGATAGGCTAGGGCCTTTCCTCATAACCACTTTATCAACCATCTCCAGTTCACTGGCAGCCGTTCCCATGAGCTGTAAGTAAAACTCTCGCACCTCCTGTTTAATCTTTTCCTGGCCTAGGCATATAGTCCCATCAGCTTTGCTCAGCTTATGTATAGCTTTTGCATTTTGCCTCATTTTTGCATAGGCATGAAATAAACTAGTATTTGAATCACCCAGTTGCAACCACTCAATTCTAGACTTTTGCTGCCATATCCTTTCCTCAATCCCACTTCATTTCTCCAGCTCAGCAAGTAGCCTTTTCTCTTCATCATGAATAACACTATCATAATGTTCCAGTAACCTCTGCTGAGTACTGACCAAAGTCTGCCTGAGATTAGCCATTCTCTCAGATATTCTCAAGTACCATTTAGTATTCAGCTCTTTTAATGGCCTCTTTAGGTGATAACATTTTAACCAAATGTTTTCCAACAAGTTTGGTGATCTACATCTCTGCCACTCCTCTCTAACTATTTGTTCAAACATTTCATGTTCTGCTAACACATTGTAAAATCTGAACAGCCCCTTTGCTCCAAAATTTCTGCTACTCCTCTGCTTCTCCTCAAGCTTCCTCTCTGCTTCCCTCACGCGATGGAGAAAGACGACTTTGACGGTGAAGACGGCGAGGGGCTAGGGTTTTCGATGGGCTAGGGTTTGGAAGGATGGTGACTCCGACGAGAATGAGGAGGGCGGCAGCCATAGCAGTCCCGTGGAGGACGAAAGGTAAGCTTCTAGGGTTTTTTACATAGATCTAGGGTTTTGTACAGATCTAGGGTTGTTTTTTCTTCTTCTTCTTCTTCTTCTTCTTCTTCTTCTTCTTCTTATTCTCTCTCTCTCTCTCTCCAGTTTTTCAGATCTTTTTTTTTTTTTTTTTCAGATTTGGATTTGAACTTGTGTTGGAGGATGTAGGTAAGGTGTTTGATGATATTCCCAAATGAAGTCCTAATTTTTCTTATCTTTTTTGTTGGGGTAATTGCATTTTCGTAGTAAGAAAAATACAAAATTATTGGTAAGAAAATTGCAATCTCATGGTAAGAAATTTTTTGTTTAGGTTTTAAAATTGATGATAAATTGGTAAGAATCGACCGAAACTTCTTACTATAATTTTAGTGATTCTTACTATAATTCTAGAATTAGGGTTTGATAATTTTATTTATGAACTGGCTGCTTCTTTTTGGTAAGAATCGACCGAAGATTCTTACTATAATTTTAGTAATTCTTACTATAATTCTAGAATTAGGGTTTGATGTATTTTTTTACGAATTCACTACTTCTTTTTGGTAAAAATCGACTGAAGATATTGGTTAGAATCTGATGATGTTTTGTTAGAA
Source organism: Mentha longifolia (assembly GCA_001642375.2). Classification (NCBI taxonomy): domain Eukaryota; kingdom Viridiplantae; phylum Streptophyta; class Magnoliopsida; order Lamiales; family Lamiaceae; genus Mentha; species Mentha longifolia. The sequence continues at coordinate 24,475,056 of CM038119.1, forward strand.
TATCACATTTTCTTATCGTGTTTTGTTTGTTAATTTATGGTAAGAATTTGACATTTTTCTTATGTTATTTAGGATTTACGAATTGACTGCTTCTTTTTTGTAAGAATCGACCGACGATTCTTACTATAATTTTAGTAATTCTTACTATAATTCTAGAATTAGGATTTGATAATTTTATTTATGAACTGACTGCTTCTTTTTGGTAAGAATCGACCGAAGATTCTTACTATATTTTTAGTGATTCTTACTATAATTCTAGAATTAGGTTTTAGATAATTTCTTACATTGTCCTTGTAATAAAAGGTTAGCGTTTAAAGTTTTAAATTGATAATAATTGGTAAGAATCTGTCATTTTCTTACTTTGTTTTGTTTGGTAAATTGGTAAGAATCTGTCATTTTCTTACTTTGTTTTGTTTGATAAATTGGTAAGAATTTGACATTTTTCTTACGTTATTTTGATAATAAAAGACTGAGTATTTAGGGCTTAAAATTGATGATTATTTGTCATTCTTGACATGTTTTGTTGCGCTAGTTGCAAATTCTTACTATTTTTCAAGTTATATAATAATTGTATCATTTCTTATTGTAGGAATTATTCGGCTGACGACGGCTATGAGACGCGAAAGACGAGAAGATATTAAATTTTCTTACTATATCTGTAGTGTGTTTTGATAATTTTTTGTTGTTTCTTGGTAAGAAAATTGTTAGTTTTTCTTACCAACACATGCAATTTATTATCATTTCTGAAACTAATAATAAAGTCGTAATAAATGATTAAGTGGTAAGAAATGTGATGTATTTTCTTACCAATATGTGTAATTTTCTTACCATCCCCTGTACAAACAATTAAATACTTTTTCCCTTTTTTTTAAGAAATTGGAGAACTTGTCAAATTTATTACCAAAATTATTTGTAAGAAATTCCTAAAATATTATAAGAAATTATAATATTTCTTACTAAGTTATTTGGTAAAACGTAATGAAAGATAAAATTTCTTACAAAACGAGTAAAAAAAGATAAGAAATTGATGATTTCTTACCATGTTATTGGTAGAAAAAAAAATTAAATATTATGTGACTCCTTACAGCCAAAAAAAAAAAAAAAAACAAAAAAACTAAACTGAAATATGAGTGGGAGAACGAAAATTGAAAAAAAAAAAAAAAATTGGCTTGAGGGGCATTTTAGTCCCACCATACAAAAAATGGACAAAATTTATGTTTTCTTATATTTTGGGCAAAATTTAATTTTTTATCTTCAACTAGGATATAATCCTAGTTGCCTCTTATTAATAATATAGAATAGTATTACTACAATATACCTTAGTTTTGGTATGAAGCGAACTCCATGCCTTTACAAATAAATTTATAGGTAGACCAACCCTTAATCCCGGATAAATTAAAATGCAAACCCAATACTATTTGGGTCAAAATTTTAAATGCCCTGTTTGAAAATGAAGATGTGATAAATGCCCCATTTTTAATTTGAATGTGATAAATGCCCTCTTTTTTTAAATAATGAGTGTAGGGCCCACATTTTGTATCATGCGTGTGTTGAAACTTGGGCTACTGACAAAGATTCTTGTTTTGCCTTTATTTCTGCTCATGCTGTAACATAATTTGACCGAGAATCTTGGGCAAACGACAAAACTAAACCCTAGCCCACCCTCACCTCATAATCTCATTCCACCGCCGACTCCCTCCACATTTCTTCCTCCTCACTTCACCGCCGCAGCACCTCGGAGCACTCCCACCGCCGACCAAAATTATTTCCTCCATTTCCGGCCACCATCCCCTGCCGACGACAACCATGCCCCACCTCTTGTGATGTTTGTGCCGCCACCTACACTCTCTCTCAAACCCTCCCCCTCCCATTGCAGCTCGCCAGCCGCCCCCTTTTCCACCGCCCCGTTGATCCACTTCCATAAACTCATTGCCGAGCCGTCTCACCGCCGAGCCCTCTCAACACCTCACCACCGCCGAGCAATTCCTCGGCGACCCACTCCCCACCTACATCCATAGCCCACAACTCTACTCCGACCCACTCCCCACCGTTCTCCCGTCGTCTCTGCCTTCGCCGTTGCTGCCTGCCGCCGGAGTAGCACCCCGCCCTCGCCGTCGCCGGATCATTGACAATGGCATACGATTCGGAGGAAGAACTCACCGACGAAATATTGGTGAGTTAAAAATAATTTACACTTCGGACGCCCCCACCGCCGCCAAACGTGGCCGGAAACTTCCCACCGCCAGCCGGAATAAATTCGACGGCGGCAGTGGAAATGTCCGGAGATGATGGTGGGGCGGTGGAGGTGCCCATAAAATGTATATAAATTGTTGTGAATTTTCAGCCACATTCACCGCCGGTGGAAGTCGCCGGAATATGCCCACCGCCGGCGACATGTTATTGCCGGCGGTGGGCATATTCTGGCGACTTCCGCCGGCGGTGAATGTGGCCGGAAAATCACGTTTTTTAAAACAATAATATTCATGAATTTTTTATTTTTATTTTATTTGTTTTACTTAAATTTCTTAAATTTTCGCATTCATTAATTGATTAGTTTAGTTTTATTTTTTTATTTTAGGCAATGTTTCATAATATTTGCAATTAATTAGTTAATAATTAGATTAGTACTTTCTTTATGATTAGATTAGCATTAGATTACTTCTTATAACAAAGCCCTTATTAGATTCGTATTTGTTTGCATGTAATTCGTGTATTTTATACAATTTATGAAGAATCTAATGAGATTAATAATGGGATGCAAAGTTTAGTGAAAATTAACAGCGGTTTAAATTGACTAAAAATGCAATCGAATTTAATTAACAAACTCCACTCATTTTTTTTCATGGAATAGAAAATATAAATTTAAAATAGGAACAATTTAAATAGGAACAAATCGTAACATATCATTAACTTAAGATTTCATAAAATAGAGAGACGAATTAAAGTATGTCAACTAAAACTATTGAATTTACAAGTACTAAAGCCTTAATTAATCATTTGTATATATACACTATGGAAATTAAACATGTAATTATAGATAAAATAATTCAATTCATAATAATATGGTATCCACCGCTGGCAAAAGTGGCCGGATCGCCGGCGGTGGATACCATATTATTATGAATTGAATTATTTTATCTATAATTACATGTTTAATTTCTATAGTGTATGTATAGAAATGATTAATTTCGATTTTAGTACTTTTAAATTCAAGAGATGAAATTTAATTTCTTTAATTAATCTCTTAATTCATGAAATATTGTTGTTATTATTCATGTAATATATGTTTTGAGTTTAAAAAAATGATTCAATGCATAAAAACTTATCCACCGCCGGCAAAAGTGGCCGGATCTCTCCCACCGCCGGCGAAGGTAAAGGTGAGTAAAAATAGAGAATAGTACGTGAATTTATTAGATTAGTTCTTATAACAAATTTGTTATTAGATTTGTATCTTTTTTGCATGTAATTTGTGTATTTTATGCAATTTATGAATAATCTAATTTTTTTTTTATTTTTAATGAAAAAATAGGCTAAGCCCGCACCGGGATATCGTCGTCCACATTATATCAACACGCTAGCAAAGCCCAATACATGCTATTACATTGACCAGTTGGAGGGCATCAGGAAAGCATTGGACAATGTCGGGGGTAATGCTTTAGTGGACAGATTCAGAGAGGGACCTTTCGGTCATTTTATCGGTTGGAATCCAAAGAGGAGCTACGGGGGCGTACTAAACAGTATACTGTCTCGGGCAATTCATTCAAAGCATGGACTTTGGTTCCACATCGGTGGTCAAAATATAGAGTACTCCCACCGCGACCATGCCTTGATTACAGGATTGAAATTTGGGCCTACACCATTTGATCCTTGCCGTAGGCGTAATCCTAGGCATTCACGTGTTTGGCAAGTTGTTTGTGGAGGGGCAAACAAGAGCGCCAACACATTGCTTCGGATGCTAAGTCAAAATCCTAGCCCCTTTGTCGACCCGGACGGTGATATCCACTTGCGACTGGCGCACATGCTGATAGCAAATAATTTCCTTCTTGGCCACGATGCGCGAAAACTACCGTACAGTTGGCTATGGTTCTTGGCTGATGATATGCACACATTTATCGAATTTCCGTGGGGTGCATACACTCACAAGACTCTGCGGTATTATGTGAGAACGTTTGGTGGGACCGATACGAAATACCATTTTCGTGGTCCGGCGTGGGCGCTCATTGTATGGGGGTTTGAGATAATCCGAGGGCTCGGGCATGTAGCTGGGATGTTAGTGGCGGGTCATTTGTACCCCCGAGTTCTGAGATGGCATTACAGGGTATCGCTCAGACGTACGACTGATGAGGAGTTGTACACATTGTTTGATGAGATTCAGTATCTTCTTGAGAATGTAAGTGTCGAGCCACGTGAGGTTGAAACTCAAGGGTATCGCTCTGTAGATGTCGAGGGTTCTTACTCCGTAAGCTTTCGCGAGCCGGTGAACGCAGTGGAAGGCACACCAGAGATTACTGATGAGGCTCGTGATGGTTCACCGTTGCAATTTCCTATGCCCGATGATCCGACAACCTCCGGAGCCCGACCCAGAAGGAGCGCACGCAGTAGAGTGCCTGAGCATGTTCCCGATACCGGCATGGCCACCTCCCGACCGCATCGGGAAGCACGTGACACTGGGAAGCGTGTGTGGGAGTCATCTTCTACCAGCAGTGGTGGGCACCATCAGGATTCATCTTCTCGGCGTGAGCAGTTCAAGGAAATCATAGAGGAGGTGGTGGGGAAACATACCGATAAGATCATGGAAAAGCTGGAAAACGACAAGAAAGAGGTTAAAGCCGATATCAGAGCCACTGAGAATCGACTATTGGCATTCATGAAAGACCTATTCGGCTGCATGTCCGCCCGTCGTTCGCCCCCGGTTTACGAGCCACGTCGTCGTAGCCCACCAATCGTTTCATCAGCTCGGGATTCGGGGGTAGACCTGCTTGAGCCTCGATCTACTGGGCATGTCGAGACGGTTGGCCTTCGTAGGGACACATCTCTCCCTATTTATACACATGATGCCACCACATCTGCAGCCGAGCTTATCTTCACTTCGATCTTCGGAGAGGTAGAATCTTACATGCAACTACGTTTTATTTTTTGCATTAATCTTTTTCTATAGATTCGTCTTTTTGAATTTAATATTTATGATCTGCACAGACGGCTCCCGTCACTACCGCGCCAACATCATCATACATTCCGTCATATGGAGTCCCCTATGAACCACCTTTAAGCTATGCTTATGAGCCGCCGCGGCATTCGATGTTGGAGTTCTCTACCTCCACACCGGACTTCTTGACACCGACGGCAGGGTTCTCGACTCCATCTGCACCATTCGTTACAACTCGGCAACCAAGTCGCAGATCTGCATCATCGGTGGATCTTGGCCAGGTACTCTTCGTAATTGTTTTTAAGTAATCAATTAAATAATCATGAGATACGGAGGTAACTGTTACTTGATGAGTATGAATTTTATTTTATTTAGTCTTCTAATTCAACTAAGAAGGCCAAGTCAAAGAAGGCAAAAAATACTCTTTTGAGGCCCTCATTCCCGGCTCCCCCACCGGATCAAATTGTCAAGTATTACAATCAATTCATGCGGAACGAAGACGCAACGGCGATTGCGGTGATGGAGGCTACTGAATTGGTTTCAGTATTTGATTTCAAGCAGATGTGTAGGGAGGGAATTGATTGGGATCCGCTGGTATGCAATTTGACATTTTAATTGAATTTAGCTTTACCTATATTTATGATGATCTACCGTATTTATTCGCATTTTCTCACCCTTATCCACATGTCGTGCGCAGATGTTTAACTTGGCCATGATGACATTTCGCACCCGGCTTAGGAGCGGTGTTCAGTTGTACCCAGATTTTGGAAACGGACGAACCATCGTATGCAATCTGGATGTCATGGTAAATTTTTTTTTGAATTAGTTAAACTTTTTGACATTTATATAGTTAATTATAAATTTTACTTTCTTATGATTTAGGTGGAATTAAAATCCGAATATGAAAAGCTAAAATCAAGAGCAATACATGAGTTTGCTAGCAGAAGCTTGGCAGAAATTGATCAGGTCGTCACTTCGATGTGGGTACCCGGGCCAGAATTGTGTCAAATCGTAGAGGGTCAAGAGGTCCCTTATAAGACACCTAACTGGTGGAAAGCAGATAAGGTAACAATTTCATTTCACATTCAATTTTATTAATTTAAAATTTATATTTATTAAGACTCCCTATATAATCTTTTTTTTTTTTTTTTTATACTTGTATTAGGTTTTCATCCCTTGGATTGTTTCCGATGAGCGATTCATTTTCGTCATCATCGACCTGCGCACAAAACGAATAATCGTGCAGGATCCATTAGATCGAGGCGCAGAAACGCTGGATGAGATACGTCCCTTGATCACTATGGTACCAATTTGGGTTAATAACACAATGTATTGGAGGATGAACGAACTAGGGTTGAAGATCGAGGACAAGGTGTTTCATGTGACTTTTTACCCAGTTTCGGGCCTGATTAAGTATCCACAACTCAAATGTAGCGGTCCGGTCGCTTGCATGAATTTGGAACGAACCATCAGTGGGTGCCCTGCGCTAGAAACGAGGGCTGCAGCCGTGACCGACTACCGAAAGATTACTGCTCAGAGGATTTTTGGGCATGCTAGAGCATCTGATTTCGAACGTTAGCTTTATTTCTATTCTAAAATTGATCCAAAATTGTTGTTTTTATTTTTATTTCTATTCTAAAATTGATCTAAAATTGTTGTTTTTATTTTTATTTCTATTCTATATGTTTATATATCGATGTTTGTAGTCGGGAAAGAAATATAAAATGACAAGTTAACAAGACATAATCTTAATACAATCGATTCACTCTAAACACTAATCAGCTAGATTCGGGCAATCTGCTGGTTTGTGATCTGTAAGGCCGCAATGACGACATCTACGACCACGACGACGAGCGCGATGACGACCTCCACCGCGACCACGTACTCGTTCAGCTCCTCCCGGGATCCTTGACTCTCTCGGTCTACCCGGCAGACGAATCCTTAAGTTGGGCAGGACTTTCATACTTTTGACATCGGGCGGTAGTATCCACTGCGACTTCATAGGAACTTGATAAATTAGCGTCTTGTAAGTTTCGACATATGTTGTCCTCCTGTAATAGTGTGCAATGTATTGTTGGACATCACGTCCATGTGCACTGAGATAACACAAATTAATCAGTTAATAATAAAGGAAAAACTGTATAGTGGATCGTTAAGTAATCGAAAAAAAACTCACGTCATTGCCGCAATCGCATGCGCACAAGGGAGACAATCAGTCTGCCATTTACTGCATTGACAAAGAAGCCCATCTAGGTCCACATGCACTGTCCTCCCAGGTGTGACCACTCTGTAGTGAGCATGATCATCAATCTGTGTGGCGGTATACTCGTGGGATCGTTCCAATTGCACACAGACTTTCCGCCGGGCCTCCACTGTTATTGGATGACTGTCGTTTCGGGCCTTTGTTCGGCAGTCAGTGAACCAGCGGTCAATTACGATCCGTACAGCATCTAGACAAGCACAGATTGGCAGGCGTCGCGCCCACAAAAGGGACTTATTGAATGATTTCGCAGCGTTAGATGTCATGTTGCTAAACCGTCGAACAGGGCACATACATTTGGACCACTTATCTACTCCGAGTTCAATCAACTCTCGATATGCTGCACGTGCCTCTCGTTGAAGTGCTGCCATGATGGTGTCAAAAACTTGCTTATCATACGTGTAAGCAGCTCGCTGGAAGTAGGCGCCAACTTCGGATCCGTAGCCCAACATTTTTTTACTAAGATGATAATAGCATAACCCGTGGTGGGCTTCCGGAAACACTTCGGCTACTGCATGTATTATTGATGCGTGCTGGTCCGACACGAACAACCAATCACGCATTGCCCCATATGCCGTCCTAAGAGCTGTCATGAACCAAGTCCATGACTCGTTGTTCTCGATCGGTCCTATACCGTATGCCAAAGGGAACAACTGCTCGTTCGCGTCCTTCGCCACAGCTACAAACATTGTGCCACAGTTCTTTCCCTTCAGATGCGTGCCATCTACACAGACCACCGGCCTAAGACACTTTGATCTGTAAGCATGTCGAGATGCAGCTAACGCAACGAATATGTGTCTGAATCGCTCGTCCGGGCCGAGGTCAATCTCGGTTTTCGTGCCCGGGTTTGACATCTTCAACATGTGGAGATAACCGGGTAAGTCCTCGAAGGATTCCGTAAATTTGCCGTATATCATCTCGATTGCACAATTCCGCCCCTTCAAGCAGACATCGTAGCTGGCATCGATGCCGAACATCGCACGAAGCTCGTTTTGAATTATTTTTGGTTTCATAACCTCTGAATCACGCATAATTTTTTTGGCAAAAAATGCCCCAATTACCTTCGAATGGACTTTTCTACAAACCACGTTTGTTATGCCCACCTCGTCGCACGTGTGTTGCAGGCGTATTTTTTTAACCGTCCAAGGCCCGCCGAAGCTTGTTGCGCGTAAATGGAAGTGACACTATTGTGATAACTTGCATTTCAACACCACTCGCGTAGTATCAGATTTCTTCACCTTGTATTCTTTCCTCCTCTCCAAATGCCACAAACCGACTGCAATACCGATCTCTGCCTTCGTATAGTAAACGACATTTACGGCCAAATCTTCGATATTAAGGTTCTCATCGTGGAAAACTGCTGATGATCCAGGCTCAAGCGGGACCATCGGAACCAACCAATTGCTCATGTGATCGGTATCAGTATCTACCTCCGGTTGATCCGTGTTTGACTCTGGATACATCATATCTAACAGTTTTTGCATCCCGCCTTCCTCTTGTATCCATGCCGTCCACTCAACAAACAAGGCCCTGTTCACGGTCCTATCACCGGCATATAAATTCGACTCGCCTTCGCTCTCAGAGCTCTCCTCCGTTTCAAGATCATAATTTTCATCCTCCTCGTCATCGTCATCGTCAAATAGAGACGGTTCAGTTCGACCCTCCTGAGCACCGTCGACCGTACGATTGAGGTCCGGGATAGTATCTTGAAATGAATCAAATCCGCTGTTGATCAGTGGGTGATAGACGTTCTCCGTCCAGTCTGTAGAAGTTGCAAATCTCCGTATCAGCTCGAGCTCCGCCTCCAAATTTCCGGTGCCATCGGTATCCTGACCGAATGACCCTGTGTACGGGTCATCATGGTTGATTGTAGGGACATATGAAGATGATGCTCCCTCGCTCGAAGACACGTACACTGTTGGAAATGAATCTGTACGGCACAACCAATTAAGTTGTTGATCGGTTCTGAGACGCGATTTAACAGTCCGTCTGTGCTCCGACATCGTCAGATAGAAAATATCATAAGCAGTGCCCAAGGGATTGCAGTAGAGAGATATATGATATTGCAGGTTGTCTATCGAAATTGCATCTCTGGATAGGGGGACATCTAAATATGTGCCACCATTATAGTTACAATCTGTCCAATAGCCTCCGTAAATGACCTTAACGTACTCGAAAGTCATCTGTAATAAAATAAAATTTAAAAATATGCATATGTTAGATAGTAATAATTTTTTAAAATTGTAACATATCATTAACTTAAGAGAATTAAAGTAGGTCAATTTAAAATATTGAATTAAACAATACTAAATCCTAAATTATTCATTTAAATATATATAATATGACAATTAAACATGTAGTGATAGGTAAAATAATTCAATAAGCAATAATATAGTATTCACCGCCGGCTAAAGTGGCCGGAAATATCCCACCGCCGGCGAAACAAGGCTGCCGGCGGTGAGAGATATCCGACCATTTCCGCCGGCGGTGAATAGTGTATTATTGATCTAATCATTTTTTTACACTCAATTAATGTACTATGTTCAATTTAACAACAACATTTCATCAATTAAGAGATTAATTAAAGAAATTAAATTCAAACTATTATTTAATCAAGTACTAAATCCTAAATTAATCATTTAAATATATATAATATGACAATTAAACATGTAGTGATAGGTAAAATAATTCACTAAGCAATAATATAGTATTCACCGCCGGCTAAAGTGGCCGGAAATATCCCACCGCCGGCGACACAAGGCTGCCGGCGGTGGGAGATTTCTGGCCACTTTAGCCGGCGGTGAATAGTGTATTATTGATCTAATCATTTTTTTACACTCAATTAATGGACTATGTTCAATTTAACAACAACATTTCATCAATTAAGAGATTAATTAAAGAAATTAAATTCAAACTATTATTTAATCATGTACTAAATCCTAAATTATTCATTTAAATATATATAATATGACAATTAAACATGTAGTGATAGGTAAAATAATTCAATAAGCAATAATATAGTATTCACCGCCGACTAAAGTGGCCGGAAATATCCCACCGCCGGCGAAACAAGGCTGCCGGCGGTGAGTGAGATCCGACCATTTCCGCCGGCGGTGAATAGTGTATTATTGATCTAATCATTTTTTTACACTCAATTAATGGGCTATGTTCAATTTAACAACAACATTTCATCAATTAAGAGATTAATTAAAGAAATTAAATTCAAACTATTATTTAATCAAGTACTAAATCCTAAATTAATCATTTAAATATATATAATATGACAACTAAACATGTAGTGATAGGTAAAATAATTCACTAAGCAATAATATAGTATTCACCGCCGGCTAAAGTGGCCGGAAATATCCCACCGCCGGCGACACAAGGCTGCCGGCGGTGGGAGATTTCCGGCCACTTTAGCCGGCGGTGAATAGTGTATTATTGATCTAATCATTTTTTTACACTCAATTAATGGGCTATGTTCAATTTAACAACAACATTTCATCAATTAAGAGATTAATTAAAGAAATTAAATTCAAACTATTATTTAATCAAGTACTAAATCCTAAATTAATCATTTAAATATATATAATATGACAACTAAACATGTAGTGATAGGTAAAATAATTCACTAAGCAATAATATAGTATTCACCGCCGGCTAAAGTGGCCGGAAATATCCCACCGCCGGCAACACAAGGCTGCCGGCGGTGGGAGATTTCCGGCCACTTTAGCCGGCGGTGAATAGTGTATTATTGATCTAATCATTTTTTCACACTCAATTAATGTACTATGTTCAATTTAACAACAACATTTCATCAATTAAGAGATTAATTAAGGAAATTAAATTTAAACTATTATTTAATCAAGTACTAAATCATAAATTAATCATTTAAATATATATAATATGACAATTAAACATGTAATGATAGGTAAAATAAAATTCTCACCTCACTAATTGTTGAACACCTCTTTTGCAGTCTGTTTCCAGCCAACCTTTTCTGGCTTCACTTCGATTCTAGAATAATTCACGTAATGAAGTTTAAAATGTTAATTATCATGTACTAAACCTTAATTTATTGAAGAATTGCAGCTTACAAAATAAATTATTACCTCACTAATTCTTGAATGCCTCCTTTTGCAGTCAATTTCCGACCAAACTATTCTTGCTTCACTTCTATTCCGAACGAACCTTTTCTCCTTCACTTATCTTACACACACTTTCAAAATAATTACATGCGAATGTTTTTTTTTTTCCCTCTGATGGATAATTGAAATTTTTTACGTGTTTATGTAGTGTTTATGTATAGTATATATAGTGGAGATTGTTCAATAGCATAGGATACCTTCTTCGAATATTAATTCAAATACAGTTCCTACTTTAATAGAGAGCATGCATGACAATTTTTCATGCATGTGTCGAGTCGAGGGCCCGGACCTGAGTCGAGTACGGACGCATGCATGCATAGTAAATTCATATTAAAGTAAAAGCAAGAAAAAAAATGATAATATCTTACCGACAAATAACCTAAGTGGACCCCAATTTTATATTTTTTTAACAAAAGGGGCATTTTTAACATATCTATTAAAAAATGGGTAGATTCAACATCTACAATTAAAAAAGGGGCAATTATAATTATTAAGACATAATTAATTCCAAAAATAGCTAAACTGAAAGATTACATTGGGTAGTAAATTGAATAAAATTAATTGGGATATAGTCGGACGGGGAGACCCTTTTGGGGCTCCGGCATCATATCACCTTCAACCTTCTCATTAGGGTCCACTACTTCCCACCTATACTTCTTCACCATATTGTGCACAAACGTTAGCACCGCTAGCCGAGCGTACTCTTTTCCCACGCACATTCTCGGACCGCTCCCGAACGGGACGGATGTGTACGGTGGCGGCGCTTCGTTTCCGTCATACCTTGACGGGTTGAATGTTTCCGGGTCTTTGAAATATTCCGGGTTCATGTTCGTCGTGCTCACGGTCCAATAAACCTATATAACACATACTATCAAATACAGACAAATTTATCATATTATTTAAGTGATTTCTTCTCAATCATGATATGTGTTTTCTTTGATGAAAAAATAAAAGAATATATTTGTGTTGGTCTAGCGGTAAGAGATTCATGATATAAACCTTCCAGCCTTTGGGAATTGTGTAGCCAGCAAAATCGAACTCCGTCACGACTTCCCTAAACGTTCCTTGAAGAGGGGGAACGAGTCTCATAGTTTCCAACATCACATTCCAACTATACTTCATTTTCGACATGTCTTCCCATCCTAACATTTCACCTTCTTTCTTTTGAGCAGCAACCTCCATTTGTTCTTCGCACAATATAATGAAATTAAATTAAATTAAAAAAAGAAACAAATACAAAATATATGTCATTTTACTCGATTCATACAGTCTACTGCATTTAAGTGTTGCATCGCATAGATAATCGTCGAAAATCTTTAATTGTTGTCGATTAATTTTGGAAATGTTCTGACCATTAGTATGAAAATGCAATAGAGGATATTTAATTGCATTTTTTTACCTGCTCGGACTTTTTCATATATTTCCGAATTAAGGCTGACGTACTTCACCAAGAACGTCATCGCCGTCGCGACGGTGCTATAACCGGCCGTCAGCAGCCCCATAATTTTATCGGCGATTTCCGCTTCCAGCTGCGATTCGCCGTAGGCCTCACTAATGTTAATCAAGTGAGACAATATGTCATTCATCTGTCCTCCGTTTTCCGCCATGGCCGCCTTCTTCTCTCTGATCACGGCGGTCAGCTCCTTCCGCACGGCGGCGGCCGCCGCGTTCGCGCGGTGGAACGTGGTCCCCGGCAGATTCACCATGATCGAGTGCATGCCGAGGGTGATCCGGTCGAAGTGCTCCACCAGCCGCGCGATCCGGTCCGGGTTGTCGATGCCGAGGAAGAAGCGGCAGGCTAGAGAGAGAGTGATGGTTTTAGAGAGAGGGTGGATCTCCACCACGTCCTTGCCGGCGCAGTGGCTCTGCACCTGCTGCTGCGTGATGGCGTCCATCGCCGGCAAGTAACGCCCGAGGGCTTCGGGCTTGAAGAAGCCCGGCTGGCGTACGACCTTCACTTCCTCCGCCCGCTGGGACTCGGCCGGAGGCGGCGGCACGGAGGCCTTGTTGTTCTTGTAGGAGCGGAAGAGGTGCTGCATGGGGTGGGGGCGGAAGGCGACGAAGAATTTGTTCTCGTTGGAGAAGATGAACTTGTGGCCCTTGGCGCCGCAGATGACGGCGGTCTTCTCGCCGAGGATCTTCGTCTTGAATATGTCCGGCGAGTATTTCCGCATCCTGTCGCCGACGAATTTTTCCGGCTTGCCGAAGAGGAACTCCATGGTTTCTCCCATGATCGGCCACCCGAAGCTGCCGGGAGGGAGTTTTGCGCCGGCGGCGGCGCGGCGGCGCGAGAGGAAAATGAGAGTGACGATGACGACAGCGAAAGATACGAGAATTGCAGCATCTTCCATACCTGAGTACAAAATCTTGTTTTCTTCTTTTAGTTACTTTTGTTTTGTTTTTCTGTGAAAGAGTTGAGTTTCAGTTATGATGCAAAACGTGTAGGCTATGTAGGAATTTCGCACAGGATTTCTCTGGCCCGTAGATATTCAACAGCTACAACTGAATAATCGAATCAGCCACTTTTTTTTGTTTCTTACTTTTATTATATTATATTTCTCAACAAACTTCACGAATATCATGAACAAAGCCAAATAGAAGATTAAATTTTAAAACAAATTTTAGTTATTATCACTCGTCGGATGAGATCCTCCTCTTTCCTAATTTGGGTGTTCCGGCCATGTTTCAAATTTTATAGAATTATTTCTATTAAAAAAAAAAAAAAAAAAACTTACTACTATAATAGTTATAAATTATATGGATACGTGAAGTATAAAATAATTATAAAAAAACTTCTCTCTTTCAACGGGATAGAGGGAGTAATAGTCATTTATAAAAATAAAAATTGAAATTTTTAATAATTAGACATACTACTTTTGAATTTATCAAAATAATTATAAAATAATTACAAATTTAACTAAATAATAATTTAAAAAAATAGGTATAAAACTAATAGTAAAAATTAAGATTTGGGAACAGAGGATCCCAATGGATCATTAACATATCCTATTAATTTAACACTATTTTTTATTTTTAGCGAAAATTCCAACTCATTACCTCTATTATAATAGCTAAAGTGTGTTCTAGAATAATAGAATTAAAATTCGGCTAATGCATCGAGCCATCGAATCCAAGACTGATATTTGCCCCATAATTGATTGCTTTTACTTGAATATGTATTTTTACATTTAAAGTCTCAATTTACTTTGTACAACATTTGCTGTAATCTATCTTCTTCTGCCCATAAACTTGCTGCAATATATAAACATCAGCAAAGTAAACCAGCAGAGTTGGCCCATGCACATTAAGCGTACCCCATGTATTCTTTTCTTTATAACACAACAAATTTTTCTCAACTCAATATAAATGTGTATACAGATGAGGATGCAGAGTAACCTGGCTATACAAGCTCCTTGTCGTACATTGTTAAACTCTACTTTCTTCAATCTTACGAATGTTATCAACGATCTGCAGCCCATCTTCTGTGGCGATGACTGCTGTACATCTGCCATTACAGAAGGGATTCATCATTGATTAACACACTACTAATAAGCCTTGGTAAGTTGGTAATTATCAGGACCAGCAATTTTATTGAAAAAATGGACGTGACAAAGACAAGAATGCAACAAAATAGAAGAGAAATAATTATCATAAATTGAGCGCCTCATCATGGAAAAGAAAAAGGGAGGTAGTAGGAACTGACGGGATTCTGGAGATGACACCGTGCTCAACGACACCAACCACTTGGGAAAGACTATCAGCCACTTCAGCTGCATGAAAGTCGAGCAATTCCAAACAAAAGATGAAATAAATTAAAGAATTGATCAGACAAGATGTAAAGGTTGATACTAGAATGAAGACAGTACCAAGATTTTGAATTGGAGATGTAAAAATCAAGTCGAGAACGTTATGGCCTTCTTTAGTGATGAGAGGAAAGTCACCTCCCGATGGACCTGCGCACCCTACAGATGATCTTCTCCAAACCTTGATTTGTGAAAGGAAAAGCATTTTTAGCAGTGATAATTGATCTACCCTATATTTCTTAAAATCAGTTCAATAATATTGGAATAAATGAATAATGCATTGAAGAGTACCTCAGCATCACCAAGAAATAGGTCATCTATTTCTTCAGCAGTCTCCATCCAGTTGACCTAATATGCAGTATCAATTGAAATTTTTCAAACAAACATTTATCAAAGTGAAGTTCAATAACTTGCACTTGACCTCACCGATTTAATTAGTACTGGAATGGATCCCTCAACAGATTCTTGATATTGCTTCGATGAAACGATGAGGACCAATTTCCCAGCCGTGTTCAGTATGGTCTGTAAAGCAGATTTAACCAATGTATCTGAACAAGAAATCCCAATGAGAAAAGGAAGCCATACTTAAATAAGACATGTCCAATCAAAGCCATGAGCTTGTGAATGATTTCACCATGAAAGATGAACAAGAGATCAATAATAAGAATCAGTGAATATTGTTAAGACCAGATAATGCATATTTAAAAAAAGACCAAATCTACGATAACTTGTATCTTACTCCCACAAAAGACATTACAGAAATAAGAATGAGTGTTTTTAACTGACCTTCTCCTGAATTATGGACTCACCACCCTGCATCTTCTGACGCCCAATTATTGCAGCAAGAGACTCTTCTTCCATAACATCAGCATCATCAAATGCCAAATCAATCTACAGGTAAGAAGATATAGTTTATTTATCACACCATTCAAGCAGATGCCAGCGAAACTCGCTATGTATGTTTCTGTTTTGAGAAATATGAATTTTCTCCCCAAGTACATTATGAATATTTTCCATGTTTAACATGGGAAGAATGAATAAGACCCTTATATCCTAACTACGAATTAGTCCATCGGACACAGTTTACTCACTTTAGCAAGACTGAGTATAGATTATGGTAACCCTGGTAAGGAAGAAAGAAAAGAAAAACTTGCTCACTTTATAGCCGTCTCTATATTGGCCCAAAGGGACGCCTGCTTTTGCTGCTTCACTTGCACTATCAACAGATCTGCATCACAGCTTCCTGGTTATGCCTAATGAAGTACAAGAAGGGAACCATAAGAACTATCTATAACTAATTTCTTGACCTCGGGCCACTCCAGAGAAATGCTCGAACCTAAAAACGCCTACTTGATTTAATTTTTTTGACTTGCTAATCATAAGCAGTTTTTGACATGGTGTTACAATAGAGATTCTCTGAATATTGAAGTTTTTGCCACAAAAAACAAACAAGATCACGGAGAAAGATAGCCGAGTCCATACTAGAGACCAGAGCGTTTTCTCTCCAGCCTCTTTAACTTCCATGGAAATTTGTCAAAGCTGAATGATATTCTTCTTACACTGAATGACTGAAAGTCCTATTATTCAATATTTCATCAGAACACACAAGAATCAGAACTGCTCAATGTTTCTTAGTATAAGCCTCCATAACATTATTAAGCCTCAGAATGTGCAGATACACTTTCTTTCTACCCTGTACAGACATCAGATTCCAAGATACATATTCTCTCTCTCTTTCTCTCTCTCTCTCACACACACACACACACACACACACACATACAGACATGCCAGCAAGCTCCATCATAAAGTCAACATCACATAAACCAAGAGGCCAAATTTGAAGGAAAAAAACCCAAAACTGCAACAAAGTTCATGATAAGTGTACCCAAATGAAGTGATTACAGTATATTCAACTTACGTAGGAATGGCAGTAATGTCTCTTACAGCTCCGGACCGAAGTTGCCGCCCCAAATACTGGATAGCGTAGCCAGAAGCTCGACCAGACCCAAGCCCTATCATCATTCCACTCTCCACAAACGAATCAACCTTTTTAACAAACATAGAAACCAGATGTCAACTACTGTATCTTATCACACACTTGTAATATCCACTACATCGTTCCTCAATCGTGATTTTAGATTAACACACGCAAAATTGGATATGGTGAATTCATGTCCTTGAACACATTGTTCAAAAATCTTAGAAAATTGGTAGAGAGAAATTACAGTGTATTTAGCAGCTTGGAGGAGAAGGTCAGAGTCTTTGTAGAGGCTCGAACGAACCGCCATCGATTGTGCTTTATAGCTTCTACTTATTTTTCTCGAATTAGAGTTCACACTGAAACTAGAGAACGGAAGAACTGATGAAGATGATGATAACGCCATTGTCGCCATAAATTCTGTACAGATTTTTTCAGAAGGGTATTTAATTTGACATTTGTGTACTACATATTTAGAATTGGAATTGCTGGCCTTTTATGGAGCCTTAATTAATATTCAAGGCCTATTACATTAGCCCATGTGGCCCAATAATATTTTGGGCTGATAAAACGGCCTACTAAATTTGAAATAAAATGCCCACCCATTTTACGAATTTCGGTTTCAACCCCTCCCCCCAAAAAAGTTTCAAGTTAGCAAATACTACCTTCATCCCATATATTTAGACCACTTTACCTTTATGCACGTATTTCCACCGAAACCTAGTACGAGTTTTAAAATATAATTTTGTAGTATCTTTTTTTTACGGGATACTACTATCCTAAAAATTATATTTTAAAACTCGTACTAGGTTTCGGTGGAAATACGTACTAAATAGTAAAGAGGTCTAAATATATGGGATGGAGGTAGTATGTTGTGAGATCATGTAAAACATAAATTTGTATTAAAAAAATGATGCATTTCATGCACAATTGTAACATGTCTTATATATAATTATAATGAATCGTGCATTACAATACACTGTCGCTACTATTACAATGCATCTGATCTGACATCATAATGCATTACCAGTATAATTATAATGCATCAATTAATCTGAACCGTAAGTCGCACGTGGATTAGTGGTCCAAGTCATTTCTTATTTCTTATTATAAAAGCTAGTACTACCTCCATCCCATTATATTAGAGCTTATTTCCGTTTTGATCCGTCCCATTATATTAGAGCTCTTTCCTAAAATGATAAAAAATACTTGGCTACAATTAACTCTCTCTCCTTAGAATTGATTATAGCCACATATCCTTTCATTCATTGGTTTCTGTGCAAGTCAAATAAGCCTTAATATAATGGGACGGAGGTAGTATTTTTTTATTTGATCTCTCACCTCTGTATATCTATATACATATAGCCGTGATTAAATATATAATGATGTTTTTTTTTTTTTTTTTTTTTTTTTTTTTTTTTTTTTTAATGACAATCGCGGATAATCCAATCTCTATGTTACTAATACTATATTGTAAATGAAATGGAGGCCAAAAGAAAAAGGGAATAATAAAGGTGAAAAGGGAGCAAGAATAGTACTAGTAATGTGCTTTGTTAAAGATAAAATGATTACAAAAGAAGCAGTAAAAGTGGGATTGATGATTATGAGAATCGGTTCTCTTCTTCAAAATCTGCCAAATATCCACATCCAACGTCTCTCCTCAAATCTGGCTTTCGGTCCCATAAAAATATTTTACTTTGAGATATTTTCTTCATAATTAATGAAGATTGGACCCTTTATTGTGGGGAGGCATGGAGCGATGGAATCATTATAATCCACTTACTCCTCTCCTAATCGATAATCGTATTATGGACAAATAATTAGTATAAATACGCAATTAGTGGCGAAATTATTTTGCAAATTAGATTTATCAGTATAATATGAATTGTGCATGTGTTATTGAATACCTCTTAAAGTGTATAGTTATTGCTATTATCATTTTTTCTTGATTTATGCATGTGTTATTGAATACCTCTTAAAAAAAATCTTGATACATTTATTTGAGATTCTTAATCTTAAAATAAAATAAAATCGATATTCTTAATTTAACTAGTCTTAACTACTATGATTAGCTATAATGCCGCATATATGGATTTCATTTGAAGACTTTTATTATAATTTTTAACAGTCTGCATTTACATTATTTTAACCACTTACTGATTTCATCAAGGTTGTGTAAATGAGTGATTCCCTTATGCTACGATTATCTGCAGTCATGTTATCTCCACGTCACTTTGCATAATACTACCTCCAACCCATATAAATAGTCTTATTTGTTTTATTGACTTTTAAAGCAAATGAGACTACTTATATGGGTTGGAGGTAGTAAAAGAAAAAGAAATATAATTGAGTCGGCCGTGAAGCTGCTGACCAGCAATCCAGCCACGTCATTTTAGTGATAATATGCCCTAAATGAGAATTAATAAATTCTAAGTGAGATTTATTTTACAATAATAAAAATTAACAGTAAAAAATAAAAATAAAAAATTATAAAGGACTCACCCGAACTTTTGTCTTCACGATTTCAGAATCTATTACTTCACCTATTATAAAAGAGTCAATTCTTACAATTTTTGCATTATTGAATTAAATTTATTCTAAATCTATTTTAAAGGTAATATTGAATGTAATTTTATTATTGAATTAAATTTATATAAACTTTGTTAGAAAATTGAGTACAAACTTGCCGAGCGTACAAACGTAAATGAAGATTACAACGAACAAAAAAATATATAAAATAATAAAAGTCGAGTCGAGGAAAACCCTCTTTCCGCAAGACGAAATACGCCCCGGTAGTGCTCTCGGTAATAGCGTATCGTCCCCAAAGATAAAACGACTTTCATCTCGTGAGTAGCATCACCGCAAAACTCAAGAGCTCCGACAAACTGGATATAGGTGAAAACTGAGCTCGAACAATGAACAAAGGAGAAATATGCAGCAAGATGCGATTTTATGTCTTATGCACGTTCTTCAAATGCCTACAATCCCCTCTATTTATAAGTTGCTCACTATGTAGGGGAATTTAATGCATTAAATGCATTAATCAACCATAAAGGCTATTTGAGGTAGTGGTGGAGATGAAAGGTGAAAAGGCTGACTGTTCATTTGAAGAGTCACCTGACTGTTCAGTTGAAGAGTCACCTTCCAGAACCTCTTCCAGATGGGCTACACGAGCTGGGCTGAGCTGAGCTAGGTGCTGAAGCCTAAGTGACGAAGCCGAAGTGACTAGGCCGAAGCCGAAGTACCAAGGACCCGAGGTCGAGGCTGATGCCGAGGCCGACGCCGAGGCCGAGGCCGACGCCGAGCCCGAAGACCAAAGCCGATGCCGAAGCCGAGGTGCCTAGGACGAAGTCGACCACACATCCACTTAGTCCACTTGATACTTAGCCCACATGTTTAAACACTTATAAACTTCATACTTATACTTCTTTCAAGAAAGAAGTAACTATCCACCAAACTTAGAATATTTATATCTCACTCACCGGAAATCGGTTTTGAGCATATAAATACACCTCGTTCATCTACTCCGCGAGTAGAACAATAATATAATATTTAATTTAATTAATAAATTAAATATTAATTATTATTTATTTGGTCAAAAACTAAATTTCTAACAAACTTCTCCTACTTCAACTACTACAAATTCTACTTCTATGCTTTCATTTATCTTCTAAATTTTCAAAGAACATTATTCATCTCCTCAAGAATCTATTATTTCATACGTGCTATATCATAAAATGCACAATAATAAATAATAATATGTATGATATAAATAGTGAAATATAAGAAAAATTATATTATTTTCAACATATTTTTCAAAATTAATAAAAAAAAGACGTGTCTACGTGCAACGCACGTATTCTCTGCTAGTTCATATAAAAAAATAGACTCGTTCTCGAGAATAAAAACAAAACTTGTAAACGCAAATTAAATCATTAACATAGAACACAGTTCTTGGAGTGGCCTCATCACTTTCCGCTTCGAAAAAAAAAAAATAGAGGTTCGAAAATATTCTAGGGATTCATATTGGGAATAGACTTGTGCATAATTTTAATTACGTAAATAAATGAAAAGAAAAGATATAGAAATGGTATGAGTATATGTGTGTGCAGTCGATCACGGGTGTACGCGAGTAAATGAGAAATCCAAAGTCACAAGAATCACTTTTAAGTCGAGTGTCAACCCACACCCAACATATTAAAAACAAAA
The DNA here is from genome assembly GCA_001642375.2 of Mentha longifolia. Taxonomy (NCBI): domain Eukaryota; kingdom Viridiplantae; phylum Streptophyta; class Magnoliopsida; order Lamiales; family Lamiaceae; genus Mentha; species Mentha longifolia. The sequence goes on from CM038119.1 coordinate 24,496,600, forward strand.
AAATCAAAAGAAAAAAAGAATTCGAACGTTGGAGTTGGCGATGGCCTACCTTTCAATCCTCATGCTAAAAAGGCCAAACCCATCATTTACTTCTTCCCCAATTTCTTCTTCATGAGCAACACCATTCAACTATACTACTATTATTACGTATTTCAATTAATACCCCCTCATCCTGACTTATTTAGTATATTTATATATGTAGTCCACCTTTTAATATATATGAAATATAATTAATGAAAATTGACGAGTATGTTGGAACGGATAAAATACCAATTAGTACTGAGTACTGTCATTAAATAGTTACTCCCTCCGTCCCGTTTATCAGGCCCTTACATGCAAATGCATACTCTGTTAGCAATTTTTTTCCTTGAAATGTTTTGAAGGATTTCCAAATTAAAACCAAATCAAATTAATCAATATTCACCCTATGTAAGATCTTTTATATATTGAAGAAAACAGCAAAACTTGTTTCTTACCCTTGGTAAAAGTTTGGGCGGTAAATATTTGGGCGGTAAATATTTGGGCGGTCTTCATCACAAATCATGCGCCAAGAATGAAGAAACGGATAGAATAAATAAATCTATAAACACCACAGCAGTTGGAAAATGAAAAGGAAACGAATAACACCAAAACAAAACGTTCCAATTTCTTTCACATTCCAACTATTTTTTCCAATATACCCGTTGATAGTTTTCGTTAACTTTTCCCTCTAGTATAAACAAAACGTTCATCTGCACGCACCCCAACAAAGTTACAGATTCACTTGTGTCATTTTATTGCTTGCATACATGTGTTCCCTCTATTTATATATTCACAAAAACCATTAAAGCCTTGCACAAATACAAGAAAAAAGAAGGAAATAAATGCTAGAATATTTATTAATGGAGCGACAGGGGTCGTAGTGCCTAACATTTGTGTGTATTATAATAAATATAATAAATGTGGATAGTTTAGTTAATGAGGCTCTGGAGTTTCTCTCTTTTACAGGTGAGTGGAGAGTTAGTGGGGGAGAAGGGTTTCTTCTACTGTAAAGGGAGAAGCTTGTGCTGGAAAGTGGAAACCATTAAAGGCTTGCTTATTGGTGTACGTCTTGGAGTGAAGGTTGTATGTACCTCTGCATTTCAAGAAAGTGGGAAAGATTGAATCTTGCGCTGGGGGAACTGTTCTTGGGGATATGGGTTGTTGTACTTCTTGAATAAAGTGTCGTACCTTCCCGTTCAAGGAAGGCTTCTGTGTTTCAGGTGGCGGTGATTGTTGGAGAAAGAAAGTCTTTTTGCTTACCCAAAATGGGGGGCAGTTTGGGAATTGGATTTTTAGGTGTTATGGTGTTTTTGGGTGTGTTTGTAAGCTGCAGTTTTGCTCAGAATGATGCAGATAATGTTACTGCTGTGTATATTGTGACTCTCAAACAAGCCCCTACTCCTCATTACTACGATGAACTCAGCGTTAAGCATGGTATTAAACGCAATGGGTCTGAGGGAATGAATAAATTTGATAAACCAAGGTATGATATTTGGTTGAGAATTTTGTTTTCAAGATTATGGTAAGAGCCCAGCTTTTGATATTCTGTTTCTTGTTTTTTTGTTTATCCGGTGTTCTTTGACACATTTTTCTTGAATCATATGATGTTTCCAGTTTAATGGCAAGTTTTGAATTGTTTGTCTGAGTTTGTTGCTGTGGAGGTTTCCTTTTCCCCCCTTTTATTGGTTTGGTCTAATATGGGAAACTGATTTTTAGGGATTGTACCGCACTTGAGTTACATCTGATTCTGTTATTCATGCCCATTATAAGAGTTGTTTTCTTTCCTTTGTGGGAAAATATTAACAGAGTTATTGATGTCTACAAAGTTCTTCTCTTTGACTGAAACATTAGTGGTTAGTGAGTTAGCCACTTGTAAGAAAATGTTAATGCAATTGATTGTGAAATTGTGATGTACTCTACTATTGATGATGGAGAATCAGTGTTGTAGACTTCCACTCTATTATTGACTCTGTTCTTATCAATTATTGATGAATTATGGTAGTTAATGCATTTGCACTTATGCTGAAACCAGAAATTCATCAAGAACAAGTAGGAGTCATAAGCAGCCATACATAGACCGCTCTCATGATTCTCTGTTAAAGAAAGTATTAAAAGGCGAAAAGTATCTGAAGCTCTATAGCTATCGTTATCTAATTAATGGATTTGCTGTGCTTGTCACTCAACAACAGGTTAGTCTTAAATATTCATGCTCTTGAATTCGTCAGCATGTGTTATTTAGAGCACCATCGGCTTCGACTCTTTGTTAGCCTCTGTATCTTGTTTCTCTGTCATCATTGTATGTTGTGGTGATGTTCTTTGAAGGCATACAAGCTCTCCACGAGAAGGGAAGTGTCGAATGTGGTTTTGGATTTCTCAGTGAGAACTGCTACTACTCACACTCCACAGTTTCTTGGTCTACCTCAAGGAGCGTGGGCACAAGAAGGTGGATTCGAAACTGCTGGAGAAGGGGTAGTCATTGGATTCATTGACACTGGAATTGACCCCACGCACCCTAGCTTCTCCGATGACACACCTGAAAAGCCGTATCCCATTCCACAGCATTTCTCGGGAATCTGTGAAGTCACTCCAGACTTTCCATCAGGGTCCTGCAACAGGAAGCTCGTGGGGGCCCGTCATTTCGCAGCCTCTGCTATTACGAGAGGGATATTTAATGCCACGCAGGACTATGCTTCGCCATTTGATGGCGATGGCCATGGCACGTTAGTGTTCTTCTCCCCATCCTTGTATAATTTGCAGATTCTGATCTCACCTGCAGCCAATGGTTAGAGTTTATATGTAATTGTAACCTTTTGCAGGCATACAGCTGCCATTGCAGCAGGGAATCATGGAGTTGCAGTAGTAGTATCTGGACATAACTTTGGAAATGCCAGTGGAATGGCTCCTCGTGCACAGTAAGGATATTGATTCGTCGTTCTCTTTGTTGTTTCTGACTTTCTGTGTTGAATTGCTGAGTTTTATGCATTGACCAATTACAACATATTATAGTGTTGCTGTGTACAAGGCATTATACAAGAGCTTCGGAGGCTTTGCTGCAGATGTGGTTGCTGCCATAGATCAGGTAGTTACTTTTGACAAATTTGATTAATTCTCTTAACTAAGAATGCCAAAATAACTTCTGGTGAAGTATCTTCTCCTGCCGAATTCTGAGCTCAAATTGTTTCTTCTTCTTACAAATGAATCTTCGTTTTCTCTTTTTCCTCCTCAACAGCAAAATTCATAGAACCTGATAAGTATGGTACTTCAAAGTGCTTGTCTCATTGTCGTGTTAATACTCATTAGCAAAGTCGAAATAGCACCACGCACATATTATATTGGGAAAATCAGTTTCTGGTTTAAACTTTGGCCCGTTGTAAACTTTATGGCACATACATCGATTATTTGCAAAAACCAAACTTCGGCCTCTTGTACATTTTATGGCACCAAAGTACATGGTATTACCATTAGATCTTCATTCTTATGTGTTTACATTTGTAGGCTGCTCAAGATGGAGTCCACATAATAAGTTTGTCGATAACTCCAAACAGGCGACCTCCCGGGATTGCCACTTTCTTTAATCCCATAGACATGGCTTTACTTTCGGCTATGAAGGCCGGAATTTTTGTCGTTCAAGCAGCAGGAAACACGGGACCATCTCCTAAGAGCATGTCTTCCTTTAGTCCATGGATCTTCTCTGTTGGAGCTGCAGCCCACGACAGGACCTATAGTAACTCCATAATCCTAGGCAACAACCTCACAATCTCTGGAGTTGGACTTGCTCGTAAGTCTCAAATATTCAACTGCTGATTCAATGCTGCGATCTTGATTAATCACGTGCTAAATTACTCGTTAATCTGTTGTTTTGTCCAGCTGGAACCGATGAAGACTCAATGTACACGTTAGTTTCTGCCATCCATGCTTTGAACACGACAGTAGCATCGAGTGATATGTATGTTAGCGAATGCCAAGATGCTGGCAGCTTCAATCGGAGTGTTGTCGAAGGGAATCTTTTGATCTGCAGCTACTCTATTCGGTTTGTTCTCGGACTCTCCACCATCAAACAAGCTTTAGAAACTGCGGATAATCTCAGTGCTGCTGGCGTCGTGTTTTACATGGATCCTTATGTTATCGGTTTCCAGCTTAACCCGATTCCAATGAGTATCCCGGGTATCATCATTCCATCCCCCGATGATTCAAAAGTGAGTATGCTTTTTATCGCCCAAAGTAAACACTCCCTTACGAGTTTCAGCACGTTGTACGACTTCCTAGTTTGTACGAAAAAAGGGCAGTTCTATAAATAACACTATACATAATATGCAGGTCTTACTACGTTACTACAATTCTTCGTTAGAGAGGGACGAAAGTTCGAAGAAAATTGTTAAATTTGGGGGACTAGCAAGTGTTTCTGGTGGAATTAAAGCAAATTTCAGCCACTCTGCCCCTAAGGTTATGTATTATTCTGCAAGAGGACCAGATCCAGAAGACAATTTTCTTGATGATGCCGACATACTAAAACCAAACATCGTTGCACCCGGGAACTTCATATGGTCCGCTTGGAGCTCTCGTGGCACAGACTCGATCGAATTTCTAGGTATATCTCTTCGTATAAACAACTACTTCACTTCCATGCTGCTAATAGTAACCGCAGAATTCACCATTCCGACTTTTGCAGGTGAGAGCTTCGCAATGATGTCGGGCACGAGCATGGCAGCTCCTCACATTGCTGGACTTGCAGCTCTAATCAAGCAGAGGTTTCCCTCTTTCTCTCCATCGGCTATTGGATCTGCGCTCTCGACTACAGCTTCCCTCAACGACAGAAGTGGCGGGCCCATCATGGCACAACGTGCTTATACGAACCCCGACGTGAACCAGTCTCCGGCCACTCCCTTTGATATGGGGAGTGGATTTGTCAATGCTACTGCAGCTTTAGATCCTGGTCTCATTCTTGATTCAAGTATGTCTCTCTACCTCCATGATTAAAGTTGAAAGGATTCTTTTCGCTTGTATCAGAATTTGTAAGAATTACACTCTTTTACAACGTTGCAGGCTATGATGATTATGTCTCCTTCCTGTGTGGCATCAATGGTTCGTCTCCGGTAGTCCTGAACTACACAGGAGTGAGCTGCACGGGTTCGACCCTGAACGCCACTGACCTCAACTTGCCTTCCATCACAATATCAAAGCTGAGACAGTCTGTGACGGTGCAAAGAGTTGTTACTAACATTGGCAGCAACGAGACGTACAGTGTTGGGTGGAGCGCTCCATATGGAGCTTCGATGAAGGTGACGCCTACGCACTTTTCTATTGCAAGTGGAGAGAAGCAGGTATTGAATGTATATGTTAATGCCACCATGAATAGTTCAGCTGCAAGTTATGGGAGGATTGGATTGTTTGGAGATCAAGGCCATGTGGTTAATATTCCCCTTTCTGTTATTCTCAAGATTTCATACAATAACACTGCTGGTTGATTCCATGTATCTTTCATTCACATTTTGATTTTTTGATTGGTTATTCTGTAAATTCTTTCAGATACAGAAATAGTAGTTGTTTGCTGACAGTCATAAGCCTTCATTAGTGTTTCTAAAATCTGTCTCACCCCTAAAACTCTTGTTTCAGTTCTTTGCATACGATTTGAGAAGCATGGGCTTCGATAAATCATCCCAAACTCGATAAAAAGAAGAATCTTGTAACAGAACCAAACCAAAACCAAAGGTTTGGTTCGGTTTTAGAGTAACCGAACCTGCTTTGCCTTGAAACAAAAAAAAACTGAAAAACACAGAATCGTTCAAAATCATATCAGGCAATAAAAAATAGGCAGTTAAATACAGGGGAAAATACAATAGCAAATGGCAGAAGCAACAACCTTGATATGCTTAAGATGGTAAATGGATATATTCACACAGTAAAGCTCTCCAGCGAAATTTGTAAAAATCACGATGACATGAAGTGGGGGATGTAAATTGTGGGTGATTCTATTAGACATCCGTTGTAGCAAATCCATATGAGTAGCACATGTTTTAAGTGAGATCGTCTTCATCCAATGGATCTTCGGTACCCATATCACCTCTCTTGAATCCGGAGACATCTCCAGTGGGCAGTTTCCTTGCAAGCTTGATGATCTGCGCAAGATTTTCTTCCAGATGAGTGAATGACGGAATATACTGGAACACAATGTTGTAAGAAGGAAAAGAAGAAAATGAAAATCATGTTTTCTCACAATTCAATCTAGACTAGAAGCCAAAGTAGATTCTAAACGTGTGAGCAAATTGAGTTGTTGAAGAGAGAGAACGAGGAAAATGCATTTTATTTACTTAAACAGCAGAAACTGAAAACAAAAGGAGTAATACTGATCACTTTTAGCTTGAACTTCTTATCAGACTTATACATAAAAGCAATCGGAAGCAACTAAGCAGCAGCTATACTAGCTTCAGTAACCAGGTAGCAAGAAAGATCAGACCCATAGGCTAATGCCATATTCGAGTTAAGAACCTCTTATGATTTTTTATTCATATAAGTTCTGTTAACTGTTCTGTTCTCACATTCCACCCTTAAATTACAATCTCATTACAGTACAACGAAGCAACACCACTAGGTTGGACATGGATCAAAAGACTTACCGCGTGGTCAAGGTTGGAAATGATACTTGACTGAGCTGCACGTTTGATTTCCTCAACATCGCCATCAGCGTATGCAGACAGAAGTTTAGATGCAGCACGATTCTGATCACTGTTCATGAATGCATCAACTCTGCCAAAGAAGTCATCAAGAAGAAATTGCTGATTTTCATTTGCATTATCAAGAGAAATTACTAATAACAAACAATCATGCAAAATAACATAAGTTCAGTAAGACCACTTGAGGCTGAAAAAATCACAAGGCGTTATGTTTCATACAAGATCAAAGGTAAAGCCAACAAAAGCTGAGGGGCAAAGGAAATCCAACTTACTGGCAACAATCATTGTAGCATTTCTCCGCTTGCTGGAAGTCATGTGCATATAGATACACAATAATTGCACTAAGATAAGCCTACATCCACAACAGGTTACATTAGTATACAACATAACTTCGGATGATAGCTCGTGTTTGTTACAAAACATGTAATTTATAATATTGACTTTATAGAGACGATTAATTTTTAAACTCGTTGTGAAAACCACAACATTAAGGCAATACGAGCCAGTGAATGGTAGATGACTTATCAATTTCGATAGAGGGAGGAAAACGACAAAAAGTGGAATGTTTCGAAACCTTGGACTGGCTATGTGTAGCATTGCATTTGTCAGCTGCTAGGGCCAATCTTAGAAGAAAAGTTGCAGCATCTGTGTACCTGTTGCCATGGAAACCTGAAGTATATCATTTCGTGGACTAACATACACATTGAATTCTGAAGAAACAAGCGACCATTGCCACTATATGAATAACCTGTATATACTAGTAATATTTAAATTCACAGCTCGTTGTCAGAAGGCCTAGGATGACTACAACGAGTAAGCTGGCTATTAGATACGAATTGCCAAGGTGGTAACTATAATTGGATAGAACATCAGCTGACCAGCAATTATACTTTGCAAAGTCAAACAACTAATAAATTATAAGTCACCTATAATTTGCTCCATAAATGTTTCAATATAAGGGAGGCAAGCTTACTTCTCAAGTTTTATGTATACACTTGTAGCAGCACGATAGAGATCAAAGGCCATTTGCTCCTTCTCATCGTCTTCAAGAACAGTACAAGCATCAGTGTAGAGTTGAATAGCACCATCAGGCAATGCCTCTTCTAAAGCACTTCAAGAGAAAAGCAACACTCTATCAAACCATCAGGGTATCAAATGTCAGAGTATTGCAACAAAAGACGGAAGTAAAATTCCCAATCATTTCAAGCAGAAAATGATCACAGATACACATTGTGTGCTTAGTACTACTAAAACTACATCCTTTAATACGCAATCTAACATTTCCTAAATAAATCAGTCAGTGAAGCATGCTCAAAGACTACAAGTTTCTGTTTCACTCGCAATTTCTTCGACAATCAGTAGTAAATATGGAAAAACTAGCAAAAAAGAACCAATAAGCAATAAGGAACTACTGAGAATGCATCAAAAGAATTATAGAAACAAAACAAATTCATACCGAGCACCCTTTGCGAGCGCATCTGATGCAGGTTGAGCCCTTCCACACTCAATGTACAACTCAGACGCACGTCTATAGAAATCCGCCACCTCGTTCCAGTTGCCTACTTCTTTTGCAAGAGCTCCAGCAGACTCCATGTGTTTTGCAGCATCCCACGGCCTGGTTCATTCATCAATCTCAATTGTTAGTGTCTAAAGAAACTGATCAAATCTACTTCATGCAATTATGTAGTGCATCAGTTGAGATAAAAGATCAAAATAAAACAAATAAAAAACATACGAAGCGAGCATCTCTTGTCCCTTCGAAGCCTTTTCAAATGCATCCTTAGCTTTATCAAACTTTCTAGCAAGCCTATACGCATTTCCTGCCATAGCAGAACTAAATTCCATCAATCTTTCAGTTCCGATCACAAAATGTGGAAAAATTACATCAGGTATTGCTTCACTGATTCTTCTCGATCTTCAGCTCTTACTAACAAAATTTAAAAAGAAACGAAAAAAAATATATATATATGAGCACGAACGTACCAGCCTGTTCATATAAAGCTGTTGCATTCCTCCAATCAGCATTCCACCTCGTGAAACTGAGTTTCGTCCTGCAAATTAACAAAAAATTCCCCCAAAAATACGGTGATTTTTGCGATTACTCATAAGAGTATGAACAGATTGAATGGAAAAACAAGTGCGAAGGAGAATTTACATTTTATCAGCTTTCGCCATCAATTTGTCGGGATCGGAGGTACCCATCGCTGATCGAAATTCGGAGTCTCGGAGTCACCTATGGGTCAAGTCCTTCGGGTTTTCTGTAATGTTTTCTGTAATGACCCGGAATCTGATTTTCATCTCGGATCTGGGTTCGGTACTGTTACATTCCCTCCAATTTCCTCCAGTTCCCACTAAAAACGCCAGCTCGACGTCACTCGTGCCATACCAAATAGAACAGGGTGCGAGAGGCTGCCGAGTAAAGATTTTTTCTTTTTAATCGCAGTATGCAGATTAACCTTTTCTTTTAGGGGGATTTTTGCAGATTATTTAACTCGTTAAACATTCGAAATACTTCTATTTCTGCCTAGTCACACGTTCGTGGATTATGATGATGAGTTCCGCTATAAAATCTAAACAATATAATCAACTATGAGATGTTATTTTACAAAAATAATGTAACTTTTTTTTTATTTTTTATTTATTTTAATATCAGGCAAACACAACACACTCACACACACGTACCCCCTCATTATAAATTACTACTCCTCTATTTTTGTTTAAATGTCTCCATCATCAAATTACACATCAATAATGATATTTGGTCATAATGTGGCCGGCCACACAATGATATTTTTCATAATATATGTCATTTTGAAAATAATAAATAATTATTATAATTAATTACTTTTATATTTGAATTTCAAAAAAAATTCCCCAAAAAATTACATATTTTCTTTTTTTATAAATAAAATGTAACAAATTATTTAAAATAATCAAAATTATCAAATAATTAAAGGGTTAATTTTTTAAAAATACATAAATTATACGAAAATTCACTTTCGAGATCTCTTATAATCTAAAAAAAGTTTGACATAAATATATAAATTATTACATGTTAAAAAAAATAAAATAACTAAAATTATGGCTGGTCACATTATGGCTGAATAGCATTGCCCATTACGCATACCCAAGAAAATATATAAATTTACATTTTAACCTCATTTATTTATTCTCTTTTTCTGAACACCTAACATTAATTATAGTGGTACATTGAGAAAACTTTAGCTATTTTAACATCAAATTTTGAAATTGGACACTTAAAATCAAACAACAAAAATAACAAGTAGGACGCTTAAAAACAAAATGGGGGAAGTACTCTCTACCCTTGTGAAATTTCATCCGGTACGAAAATTAAAAAAGAAAATCTATTGATCCAAATCAATTAGAAATTAAGACAATTACTAACATTGTGGTTAAGTAAAACAACTAGTTTAGTACCCGTCGAAATTCGACGGGGTCACTTTTCGTGGAAAATAATAATAGAAATATTTATTTTAAGATTATAGTATTGTTAGGATCCATTGAAAAAAAAATATTAAATTGAATTAGAAAAAAATTAAAAAGAAAATATTAGGATCCATTGAGGTGCGACATTTCTCGATTAGTTTTACTTGTTTTGAATGTCAAGTAGTCTGTTGATCATTATAAAAGCAAAAACAACAATATGTGAGATCATGTTTCTCGAGTAGTTATACTTATTTTGAATGTTATACATTGGTAATATTTTTCAAGTAGTTTTATTTTTCATATCAAGTTTTCTGTTTGGTTGGAAAAAAAATAGGTCAATGAGAGGTAAGATTTTTTCGCGTAGTTATATTCATTTAAAATAAAGCCGTCCGTCATTCAATATAATTGAAGTATAGAATATCAAGCAGTCCGTCATTTAAATATTGATTAAGAATAACTCTCTTATATTTGAGTTTTCTTATCGATGATATCATTTTTCAAAAGTTGTATCAAAATTCAAACTAACATGACCCTTTTTATAGGTCCGGCCCGATTGTTCGTTTTGTTTCCCCAATAATTTGGACGGATTTGGGTTATAAAATTTAAGTTCTTTGGAGTTTGTGGATTGAAATTAACCGTTTTAATTATTGTTATTATCTTTGCATTTTTTTAAGGTATTCCATTTGTTGAATAATTGTCGTATATGAATAAAATTTAATTAAATTGAGTTGTACTTTATGTAAGCTCAAAAATATTTCAAATTTTAATTGAAGACAAATAATTTTAAAGTAGGTATATATTTATATTAATTATTTATTAGTAATGTTTCATAAATAATCGACGTGAGATAGTTGCAATTAATAAAATTAATGAATTATAAAATCAAAGCCATGAATATTTAGAAAAATATTCACAAATATTCATGATAATGCCATGTAAGATTGAGATCCATTTTGCTATTATATATATTGATTGATATTAGTAATTCCCTAGAGTCCTAATAGTGAAGTATTTGATTAAATTATTAATCAAAAAGTTCAAGCAATGAGAATTGAATAAAATTTAATTAAATCGAGTTGTACTGTATGTAAGCTCAATTTTTGAATTATTTATTCAAGTTGTTTTGATTAAAAAATTAGAAAAAATTAATATTTTAAATTTTAATTGAAGATAAATAATTTTAAAGGTGTGGTATATATTTATATTAATTATTTATTGGTAATATTTCATAAATAATAGATGCATGATAGTTGTAATTAAATAAAATTAATGAAAACTTTATGCTCATTTTTTCAAGTGATATTTATTGTTTTTTTTTTTCCGAAGTGATATTTACTGTTGAAAAATTTATTATGAGTTATGCTAATTAATTGTCGAGAAATGTACATTAATGTTGAAGTTGCACATAAAAGATGAATTTTGTTGGGAAGATATAGATCTATTTAATTTATTATGAGTTATGCTAATTAATTGTCGAGATATGTACATTAATGTTGAAGTTGCACATAAAAAAAATGTCGAGATATAGATCTATTTATATAAGTGATATATTGTTGAATTCTTATAAAAAATCGATGTGTGATGGAAGTACTTATTATAAATTAATTAGATTAAATCTCTCTATATAAAAACAAATAAACTCCATAAACTTTAAAAATAAAAATAAAAACCCTTAAATCTCAAATGGAACACCTTAATTAACTGTTAATTAATTAAAATCCCTCGCCACCTTTTTTTAAATCTTGTACGAAATTTACATAAGGGACACACTTGGGTCAGCCGGAGGCACCGTGCGGCCGGGCTAAAACAATGACACTTTTATTCATATAGATTGACACTTTTCTGTATAAAGATTGACACTTTTAAAAATTGTCATTTTATTTGTAAAATAATTATGTTAAAGATTGACACTTTTATTCATATAGATTGACACTTTTCTGTATAAAGATTGACACTTTGGGCCCGGCTGCACGGTGCCTCCGGCTGACACAAGTTTTTGTGTTTACATAATGATTTCAACAATATTAGTAAAATAGTTGTAAAAGATAAAGTATATACATATTTCAAACTTGGTAGGTAGTTGATGAGGCGAAAAAGAAGGTAAATTAATTACCTGTCTACGGATAAAAGAGAAAAGAGATCGATCATGATAAATATACTAATAGTACCCTATGTAAAGATGTGAGTACATATAATATTTAGTTAATTAACATTTGGATAGTTTGATATCTATCATCATGTTGTTTTATAATATATATATATATATATATATATATATATATATATATATATATATATATATATATATATATATATATTAAGATTATAGTATTGCTATGATCAATTGGGAAAAAAATAGCATCAAATTAAATTAGAAAAAAAAATAGATCAATGAGATGTGACATTTCTCGGTTATTTGATTTACTCGTTTTGAATGTCAAGCAACCGATTGATCATCGTAATAGAAAAATAGATTAACAGATGTGACATTTCTCGGGTAGTTATACTCGTTTTAAATATTAAACTGTCAATTGCGCGCTATAATATATAAATAAATTGACGATTGATAATTTTTTTCAAGTAATTGTATTTTTCATATCAAGTTTTTTGTTGCTAAAAAAAGTTCTATGAGATGAAAGATATTTTTGTGTGGTTATATTCATTTTAATGTAAAGTCGTCAATTGTTCGAGATAATTGATGATAGAATGTCAAGCCGCCATCATTTACATGATTGTTGAGGAAAGTTGGCATTTCTCGAAAAAAATTACACATTTTCAATTCAAGTCGTCCATTAATTCTTTTAAATATCGATGAATTAATTCGATTTTCAGGTAGCCCATTGACCAATAACTTTTTATGATTGTCAAATATATAATAAAAAAATATGTCATATTTTTAATTAAAGATATTTGATAATATATTAGACATAAAATAAAGTTTGTGAAAAATATTTAATTGTAGTAAAAATTTAATATAACATTTTTATTTTCCTAAACAAAATTTGAAGCTTTGATTAGTATATGATCGATAATATTGAACTAATCGTATGAATGCTTATTATGTAAGCAACGAAATCTAATGCTTAACTAATTATAATTTTATTATTATGAATATATATATATATATATATTCAATATATATTTATATAATAAGTAATTGGGCGTAAATTATTAGACTTCTATTCAAATTGAATATCTATGAAGATATGTATTAGATATTATATTAAAATATTGATTAATTAGCCAAAATTATGAGAATTTAGCAAAATAATCAAAAAAAATCGTGGTTGATCGACATTTATTTTGCTATTTTATATATATATATATATATATATATATATATATAGATTTATTCGTTCTCAACCACCTAATGTGTAGGTTTTTAAAAATTTTCGTTTAGTCCCGCCTAAGCGCTAGGCGGCACCTTACCGCCCAATTAATGGTTAATCCTTCTAGATGCTAAGTGATACCCTACTGGCCCGATTAAAATTTAATCAATAATCTTTAGATTTGAACTAATTGGGCTTATTCGATGTAGTATCATTTATTTTTCTTTCATATTTTCAATATCGAAACAATTTGTTAGTCTCGGAGTAAATTGGCATTCCTCCTATACCTACTCACGAAGATAAATCTTCAAAATTCCAAGTCTATACAATTTATAAAAATAAAATTGTTGACAAAAATTACAATAATGTTATTTTCCCTCCAAAAGTGACCACCAATTATTCAATACTTTTATGAAGGTAATTTATTTCAAAGAGTTATGAATTGTCCAATGGATTTGGTAATAAATGGATTTAAATCATAATAGTGTTTCATTGTTTGCTACTCCCTCCGTCTCAGTTTAATTGTCTCACTTTATTATTTTATACCTCAGATATATTCAAAGTATGAGACAATTGAACTGAGATGGAGGAGAGTAATATTCTATCTTTGCATTAAATCATTCTATTAATTTCTTTATTTTGCTATATCCATATGTTAATTTTTTTTTATTTCAATCCTATTTTTTAGTAAATAATTTTGTGTAAATTTTGTTGTGACAATAGAAAATTTGAATACATTGTCACAAATAAAACTAATTATTAATTGAACTTTAGTGAAATAATATTAAGTTAGATTAAAGTTATTGATCGATAAATTTATTGTGATCATGATTTATTGCTTATTATTATTTTTTTCAAAGAAATTTATCAAATTAATAAAGGAAAATAATAATTACTAATTATTTAGATAACTATTAAGAATTTAAATAAAATACCAAAATATAATTCAATATCATAATATCAATAGTAGTTTCATATAAATGTAGACATGTAGTATAATATACGGGGTATGTTTTAAAATTATATTTACTTATATTATTTTAAAATTATTTTAGGTTTTCAATATTATAAAAATTAATTTTTTATTAAAAATAACAATAATATATTGTATAGTGTTGTTCAATAATGATGTGAGAGAAAATATATAATTTCAATTTTCTATTTATTTTATCACTCTTTATAATTCGTATATTCGGTGCAACGTACCGGCGCAACACTAGTACTCCCTCCGTCCACCATCTTAAGACCCAAAATTTTCGGCACAAGTTTTAATGCAATGTTGTGATATATTAATAAATTAATATGTTAAAGTGTTAAAGTGAGATAATTGTGGGTCCCTTTAAAATTTTTGTGAGTGTTAAAGTATTAAAGTGTTAAAGTGTAAAGTGATAAAGTTGTGGGGCCCATTACTAAAAAGGAAAGTGTCTATAGATGATGGACGTCCAGATATAATATTAGTGTTTAAAGATTGTGGACGGAGGGAGTAATATATAAATGTAAATGAGATAATTATTGTCATTTACAACACCTTTAATTAAATCTACAGATCATCTCGTAAAATTTGTTGGGAAGCGTCACATTAATCCCTCAGCCTACTCTATAGGGGTGAGCAATAACCGACCGGGCCAATGAAACCGACGAAAACCGACCGAGTTCAGTCGGTGGCGGTCAGTTTTTTTAGCCGTGGGTCGTCGGGTCAGCCCGGAAAATCAGAAACCGATGGAGGTCAGTCGGGTAGTGGGTTAAAATTTGAAATTTCGACATATCACCGACCGACCGACCCCCACGTGCACTGAATATTAATATTTACAATTTATACTAAATATATATACAATTTGACAATTTCTAAACCTAATTGGAGCTTGAAACTTCCTTCGTTCGCAGCACTTCGCATCGCAGATTCGCAGATAGAAGTTAGAACTCGTTACTCGCGAACTCGCCGCTCGCCGGCGCGCCGCTTCACCGTTCCTCCAAAGTCCAAACCTTCTTCGCAGCCGCAGGGCGCATCCGTGTTTGTTCTCTTCTATCTTTGCTTGTTTGAATAAGGGATATATTTCCTAGTATATTATTTTTTGGATAGTGGAGATCTGATTAGAAGTATGAGGTATTGAATTCAATCTCTCAGTTCTCTGTTCCTTTTTGAATTGGAGCTCTATGTTCCTTCTTCTGAATTGGAGCTTCTTCCATATGTAATATGTTAAAGCTTTAATTATTGTTATTCTATCAAACAAAAATTTGACACCGTAGCCTTCGCTCATTATTTGCTTTTTGCATAATTGCACAGGTTAAATTATCTTCTCCACTGTCTCAAAGTGAAGGTCGTGAAGGTCATGAAGGTGAAGGAATGTTTGCTTTTAAGAAGGAATGTTTTGAGTTTTTTATAATTCTTCATGTGTGTATTTGATAGAACTTCATAAAGCTTGGATTCAGTGTTCAAAATATAGAAAAAAACTTAGATAATTATGCAGGAAATTAGCAAGGTCGGTTTTTTCATAGCCGACCGAACCGACTGGTTGGCCGACGGTCGATTTTGAGGTCGGTTTTCAGGCTTCAATCGGTCGGCATCGGCTGAATTTTTCAAGGTCAGTTCGGCCCATCGGTTAGGGATTTATGGGTCGGTCGGTCGTCGCCGAACGACCGATGCTCACCCCTACTACTCTATGCCTCTCTTTCACCACGTGATTAAACCGGAAAAGGAGAAACAAAACAAATTGCGAGAGCAACGTGGAAGTCGATAGATGGTCTAACTTGAAAATCACGAAATTATATTACAAAATTAATTAATTTTAAGGTTAAGACAAATTCCACGTCAATCAATTCATACAGCACCACAGACAGTCCACGAATGGGGATTCCAAATCTCTCTATTTATTATAAATAATTTAAAACCAAACAAAAGTATCGTCCTCCACAAAGATGGAAAAAAAATTAGTTATTTTCTTCGTCACTTCAATTTATCCACTCTGCTACATTCCATTACTTCAATTTATGATCCCTTAAATTCAAACCCAAAAATGGTCAACTGTAAAACCAGATTTTTCCGCTTCATCATTCTCTTCGCATTCTTCGATCTTTTGATATTTTCAGTTGATGCAGAAGTAGCTGGCTATGGCTACCGCCTCCGATCAGTAACGGCCGATTCGCCGCATAAGTCATTGACTGCTATTCTTCAGCTCATCAATCATTCCTCCGTTTACGGCCCAGATCTTCCGCTCCTCTCTCTTACCGCCAGGTTCATTCTACACCGTCCGATTTAGTTTTGATGCTTTATTTTGAAGTACTCA
>CM038119.1:24513451-24597449 GCA_001642375.2 Mentha longifolia
ACGACTATTATGCGTGTCACAAAAACAAAACATGTCACTAAATTTAGTGACATTTGAAGGTGTAACTAACTTTGTGACATATAAAAGTGTAGTTATATTTGTGACATGTGAAAATGTAGCTATTTTTTGACAATTTATTTATAATTATTGCTTAAAAAAATATTTTATTAATAATAAAATTATATACTCCCATGTGTGTGTGTGCGTGTGTATATGTCCATGTGTGTGTGTGCGTGTGTATATACTATATAGATTATAATATGTATATGTATGTATGTATGTGTGTACCGTATGTGTTTTCTTCTTCAATTTTCAATTGTGTACTCCAATTTTCACTTGGAGGAATTAGTTTTTGTCATTGTTTCATGATCCTTCTCATATAATGCATGTCTTTTTCTAATATTTTTTCGATGTGGGACAATTCTTATTTATATAGGTGTTTGTGTCATAGAGAGATTGTGACACCTACGTGTGTAACAAAAATATTTTGTGACACTTTAAGGTGTAGCAAAATTTAGTGACATGTATATATGTCACAAAATTTGTTATATTTCTAGATGTAACTAATTTACTTATATTTTTATGTGTCACAAAATATTATAGATGCATGTATGGATGTAACTAAATTTTGCTACACTAAAGGTGTAGCAAATTTTGTGATACCCACTCATGATGTCACTAAAATTGTATCACTATTAGATATTTTTGTTGTAGTGACGGGCTCTGGATCGACATGAACGAGCTGGCCAACTTCATAACGTCCTCCAATTCAAACTCAACTCTAGACAATCCTCCTTACAAGATCAACAATGGCGGAGGCAAGTGCCCCAGGCAACAGAACAGTGCCGGCGACGGCTCTCCACTTCGGGAACGTGACGGAGTACAACGTGCATAATATGTACGGATTTCTGGAGTCCAGAGCCACCAATCTCGCCCTAGCCAACATCACCGGCAAGAGGCCCTTCGTGTTGACCAGGTCGACCTTCGTAGGCATAGGCAAGTACGCGGCCCACTGGACCGGCGACAATGCCACCACCAGTTGGAACGACCTGGCATATACAATCCCGAGCATCCTCAACTCGGGACTGTTTGGCATTCCGATGGTCGGAGCTGACATCTGCGGCTTTCTCAGAGACACTAACGAAGAACTGTGCCAGAGATGGATTTAGGTGCTTTCATAAACATAAACATAAACTGATACTCCCTCGTCCCATTTATAATATGACCAGTCAACTATCTCTATATAAATGGGACAAAGGAATATATTATAGAGTTAGTTTCTTAACATGTGCATGCATGCATGCAGGTGGGAGCGTTCTATCCATTTGCTAGGGACCACTCCGACAAGAGCAGCAGCCGTCAGGAGCTCTACCTCTGGGAATCAGTGGCGGCCTCCGCTAAGAAAGTGCTTGCACTTCGCTACCAGCTCTTGCCCTACTTGTACACCTTAATGTACGAAGCCAACACGAAAGGCGTGCCCATCACAAGGTCGCTCTTCTTCTCTTTCCCTCAAGACACCAACACATATGGAATCAGCTCCCAGTTTCTATTAGGAAAAAGTGTGCTCGACTCGCCAGTGTTGCAACAGGGTGCAGTCTCAGTGAAGGCCTACATTCCGGCTGGGAACTGGTTCAACATGTTCAACTACTCGAGCTCGATCAGCTCGAAGCAGGGGCAGTACGTGGAGCTGGACGCCCCTGCTGATTCGATCAACGTGCATGTTAGCGATGGGAGCATCATAGCCTTGCAGGGCGAGGCCATGACGACGAAGGAGGCTACGGCGACGCCGTTTCGCTTGCTGGTCGTGATGAGAGAGAGTGGGAATAGCTCCGGGCAAGTGTTCTTGGATGATGGGGATGATTTGGATTTTGCAGGTGAGGGAATGGTGGTTTGGAGGGGAGTAAAGTGGTAATTGAGTCTAGGGTTTTGAACGGGGACTTTGCGTTGACCCAGAATTGGACTATTGGTAGTGCCACGATTCTTGGAAATAGGAAAAATAATAGGAGTAGTACACAAGGGTGTGAGGTGGCTACGGACAGTAAAGAAGAGTGTTTTCTATGATTGGTTAAGGGGTTAAAATTAGTCTTGGTTTTTTTGAGTTTTTTTGGTGGGGATAGAATAATAAGGTGAGAGTTTGAGATGTGTATTCTGCCAGGCTCATGATTTTGATGAAATAAAATATGAAATTTTGTTTTTGTCTCAATTTTATCGGTAGATTCTATGTCTCAATTTTGGTGATCTAATCGAGTTTAATTTTATATTATTTTTATAGAAAGAAAAATATATATCCTCAGTCTCAATCATAAAGATCAATTTGAATATACTCATGAGTGAGACATATGGTGATGTATATAATTACTAGTATATATAACAAATCATAATAAAAATTTAATTTATCATAATCAAATAACTTAGTTTCGGATTTATCAATTTTAATATAACTAATATAAGCAAAATTAAATATTAAAAAAATAATTATAAATCTTAATTGAACTAGTAAACTCTAAAAATAATTATAAAATTAAACTAAATCTATTATCTTAAATGGAGTTTTTATGCATTTTTTTAAAATCCTTAAATAATTCCCTTTAATCAAATTTGAATAGATAAATTGTTTTTACCTATTCATTTCTCTGGTCGGCGAAAGTTGAGTAAATATCTAGAGTGGGGAATTATTCTACCTAATAATAGATGAGGAATACAAAATATATTACAAATTTAAAAACCTACAATTTCTACCCAATTTTTTAAATTTCTTCCCAATTTACCCCTAATTTCCTTCTCTATCTCCTCCTTTATTTTCGCTCTTCACTCTCCCATTCTCTCTCTATTTTATGGGAAGACACACATTTTCTTCATTTATTCTCTCATTTTCTTCATTTTTTTTTGGAATTTGTCAATTATTTTTTTTCTTTTCTATTTTATTCTCTTTTCATTTTTTTTACTAGTATGTCTTCTTTTTTTTCAATTTTTTTTCTTTACCTTCTTTCTTTTCTGATTTCCATTGCCTTATTAATTTTTTTTTTTTTTTTTTTTAATACGATAAGGTTTTGCATAGTTGGTAAGATATCGATAAAATCTTGTCATTCATGGTAATACAGTTGGCAAGATGTCGATAATTATCTATGATTACTTTCTACCGAATAACTTGACAAGATATGATACACTTTTTACCATCTATATGTATGATTTGATACATTACTTGCCATATATATGTATGAATATTAAGGTAATTCCAAGTTATATTGATATATGATTCGGTAATAAATGATACAATTATTACCATCTAATACATTTCTTGTCATCTACCAAAATCTTATCAGTTGGTAAGAAGACTATATTTTGCCAAGTATTTACAAACTAATAAACATGATGCAGATTGCTTGCCAATCTTTTTAAAAAAAAAATTGTTTTTTTTTTTTTTCTGAATTGTTTTCTTTTATTTATTTCTTTAATTTTTATTTTCTCTTTTATTTTTATTTTTCTTACTAACTGATGGCAAAAAATGGTTAACTTATTGTCTTGATAAGGCAAGAAATGGGGTAATATATTACCATTAACTACGGAAAAGACGAGGCAATAAATTACACCATTTCTTACCTATTGATGGTAAGAAATTGTTAGTTACTTGCCTGTATAAAACAAGAAATGGAGTGATTTTTTAGGTATTTGCCCTAAATTCCAATCTTGTCAAAAAATATACAACATATACACGAGATTCCTACACTCCAATCAATCTTGTCAAGAACCATTTCTTGAACTTAATTTCAATCAAACAAAATAGACCTCAACTCCAATCGAAAAATTGAGAAAGACTAAGCAAAAAATCCTTCCTACTTAGATGAATAATCACACTTCTATGGCTCTTAATCATCAACAAAAAATAGAATTAACGATGATAATAATAAATACAAAAAGAACCCAATTTCTTGAATAAACGGATCTCAATCTAATCAATCTCAAAATAGCAAAATCCAAATTTGTCATTACTTGAAGGTTAAAAAAAATAATAGGAAAAAGAAACACAAATCCAATGAAAAGGAAAACAAATTCAATCAAAAGAAAACTAATCCAATCAAAAATATTTTTTTTTTACCAATTACGTAAATAAAAGAATTAGCGCTCAACTCCAATAATTATGTGAAGTGGAGGACGCCCAGCAGCCGACCCACTTCATCTTCCTCGCGCCTGACTTCGTCTTCTTCATTGAGAATCCGCTATCTCTGCATATGCCGCCGAGGCCATGGGATCTCACCAATTTCAGATCTACGAATCTAGTCCACCTCCTCGCCTCAGTCTTCCGCAAAAGAAAAGTTTGTAGAAGAAGAGGGAGGTTGAGAGAAAAATGGAGAAAAAAATTGAGAGAAAAATGGAGAGAAGAGAGAAAGTAGAAATGTTGCAAGTGAGAGAAGAGAGAGAGTGGAAGATGAACGAGAGAGAGAGAGAGAGAGTGATACGAGCAAGGAGACTAATGTTGAGTCTCATGCAGAGGTCGAGGTAGAGCAAGAAACTGTTAGCCTTGCTAAGGGAAGACCGCGTCGGGAGATCAAGAAGCCCATACGTTTTACTACTTAGTTTATATATTATTTTTTGCTTAATGTTGGATATTTAGTTCATTGGGCCATGGATAAAGCCCGTAGACTAGGAATTAGTTGCTTTCTTCCCGTCTCCTATATAAAGGGCTAGGGTTTTATTGTTTGGACTATGCATATCATATTTTCTGAATAGAGTCGGCTTGTTCTTGCGTGATCATAAGAATTTGTAGGAGTTTCACGTTCTCTTCAACGTGATTATTGATACAAGGCGTATCATTTGGCGCTTTCATTGATTTATGCTATGGGTTCCGGCGCTAACGATTTGAAAGTCCAGTTCGACGCACTAAGTGTGCAAGTTGACAAACAACTTCGACAGTCCCAGGCAGCTTTTCAAACGCAGATGGATGAACTTGTGGTTTTGTTCAAGAATTTAAATAACACCTTGCTCGACCCAAATGGCTCTTTTCCACCATTGCGTACCCTGTCGGTTTGGCTCGACGTCCCACGTTTTGATGGTGAGGACCCGTATTCTTGGATCTTCAAAATTGAGGAATACTTCAGTTATCATAATACCCCAGAAGCTCAACGCCTACAGATCGTCTCCTTCCATCTCGATAGGAAGGCCTCAACTTGGTTTCAATGGCTGAAAGCTCAAGGTATGATCTCATCCTGGAAAGATTTCTTATCTCGTGTCCAGTCTCGCTTTGGTGCTTCCAACTTTGAAGACCTTGAAGGCACGCTGGCAAAACTCACCCAACAAGGCTCTGTTGCTGACTATCAGTCTACTTTTGAATCTTTGATGAGTCGAGCTAAGGGAATTTCAGAACCCTTACTTATTTCCTTCTATATTTCGGGACTCCAGCCCGCTATTCGTCGCGAATTACAGATGAACCGACCTCTCACATTGGATGAGACTTTCACTTTGGCTCGTGTGTTTGAGAGCAAGTACTTGGATAATCAGGCTGATGTTCGTGCACTTTCTCACACTCTCTCTCGCCCTGCTATCTCATCATCCTCACCGGTGGTGTCACGTCTCCCTGCGACTAGCTCTCCAACCATTGTTCCGACAAACCCCTCTGGACAACCAGTACCCACGCCAAATGCCAATAATGTACGGCGTGATTCTTCTGGTGTTCCTATTCGACGTCTAACCCCATCTGAAACATGTGAGAAGTGGGAACGAGGTTTATGTTTTTACTGCGACCAACGATGGAATCCTTCTCACCGTTGTAAGATTAAAGGAACAGTTATGTTGCTTGCTAGCGATGAAGTCGATTCCCCTTCTGAGGATTTGACACGGCTGCACTCTTAGACTCCCCTCTAGATGAGGAAATTATTCTGGGTAATAATTCCAGCCTAAATTCCCTATTGGGCACTAATCAGCCGCGATCTCTACGTTTATGGGGCAAAAAGAATGGCCACAAATTTCAGGTTATGATTGACAATGGTAGTACTCATAATTTCATTAAACCTGATCTTGCAGAACGTCTTCAATTATTAGTCACTCCTGTCTCCAGTTTTTGAGTGTATATCGGTAATGGTGATTCGATTGTCTGCCAATACCAGTGCAAGGGAGTTACACTTGATCTTCAAGGGACGAAATTTTCCTTGGATTTATTTATTCTGCCTATCCACGGTCCTGATATTATTCTCGGCATACAATGGCTACAACAGTTGGGGCGAGTTACTCATGATTATAGCTCTAGCCGTATGGAATTCGAGTGGCACGACAAACAGGTTATTCTGGAGGGCGATGCCTGTTTGCATAGCAGTGCAACTAGTTTTTCCATGTTGCAATCTCTTGTTCAACACTCTAAGGTTGATGCCATTTTTGAGCTTTGGATGCTTCATGCAGACTCTACTGAAGATTCATCTCCCGTTTCCATTGATCTTCAGCGTGTCCCACAGGCCTACCATGAGGTATTGACCGACTTTGGTGCTGTATTTGATGAACCACGTGATCTACCTCCCCATCGCATGTTCGATCACTGTATTCACCTAGAACCGGGCATTAAACCTGTTAATGTTCGTCCATACCGTTACCCATACTTCCAAAAGAACAAGATGGAGCGTTTGGTTCGTGAAATGCTCGATCAAGGGCTTATTCGCCCAATTCATAGCCCCTTTTCATCCCCTGTGCTCTTGGTAAAGAAGAAAGATGGCTCATTCCGTTTTTGTGTGGATTATCGTGCTTTGAATGCTGTCACCATCAAGGATAAATTTCCTATCCCTACAGCGGATGAGCTTCTTGACGAGTTGGGTAGTTTGGTGATTTTCTCTATATTGGATTTACGAGCTGGTTTTCACCAAATTCGAGTTCATGCAAAAAGATATCTTCAAGACTGCTTTTCGCACTCATGAGGGTCATTTTGAATTCCTTGTCATGCCTTTTGGTTTAACAAATGCTCCTTCCACATTTCAGGCCACAATGAATTATATTCTCAAAGATTTTTTACGTCACTTTGTGGTTGTTTTCTTTGACGACATTCTTATTTATAGCCGGTCTGAGTCAGAACATGTTGACCATTTGCGAGCAGTTCTTCATTGTCTCCAAGTTAATCACTTTTTTGTGAAGTTTTCAAAATGCACTTTTGGAACATCTTCTGTTGATTATCTGGGCCATATTGTTAGTGATGGGGAAGTGCGCCGATCCGACTAAAATCGATGCTATGTTGACATGGCCAGTACCCTCATCTGCCAAGCAACTGCGGGGTTTCTCGGCTTAATAGGTTATTATCGAAAATTTGTCAAAAATTATGCCTCTATTGCTTCCCCTCTCACGGACTTATTTCAAAAAGATAAATTTTTGTGGTCCGAGATTGCTATCTCTGCTTTTACTGCCCTCAAAACAGCGATGGCTACCACACCCGTCTTGCGTCTGCCAGATTTTTCTAAACCATTTGTCATAGAAACTGATGCTTCCGAGGTGGGCTTAGGGGCAGTTATTTTACAGGATAATCTACCCGTTGCTTATCATAGTCGGAAACTAGGTATTCACCTGCAAAATGCCTCTACGTATATTAAGGAGTTACATGCATCAGTGAGGCAATTAGCAAGTGGTGTCAATATCTTTTGGGTTGTCGATTCATTATTCGCACTGACCACCATAGTTTGAAAGAACTATTACACCAGCAACTTCACACCCCCGATCAACATCGCTATATTTGAAAATTATTGGGTTACGACTTTGTTATCGAATATAAGCCAGGCCGTCATAATATTGTTGTTGATGCCTTATCTCGAGCTCCAGAAGGTTACTCTACGCACTTGGCCACTAGCCATGTTATGGTTGTTGCACCAATGGCACCACTATGCCTCACAATTCAAAGTGTTCCGGTTTCTAGTTTTCTTGAGGACTTGCGCCGCAAAAATAAAGAGGGTGTTGATTATCTCTTTTATCATGAGCAGCTCCAATGTGGTGAATTATCTCCTGAGTATGGTGTGGTTGATGGTTTTCTTACGTATAAGCAGAGGTATTTCCTTACTCCATCTTCTCCTTTAAAACTACGATTGTTGAAAGAATTTCATTGTTCTCCCATTCACGGCCATGGAGGTGTTAAGAAGACACTAGTGAGCTTATCTGCATTATTTTATTGGCCGTCTATGCGACGTGATGTCGAGGGCTTTGTTCGTGCTTGCGAGACTTGTCAACAAATAAAAAACCTCACCTCCGCCCCTGTTGGACTTCTGCAGCCGTTACCTATTCCGGCATTGGTTTGGAACGAACTCTCGATGGATTTCATTACACATTTACCTACTTCGCATGACTATTCTGTTGTTCTTGTGGTTGTCGATCGATTAACCAAGGCCGCTCATTTCGGGCCTTTAGCTGCCAGATTTACCGCTACCAAGGTGGCTCGTTTGTTCACCGATATAGTTGTTAAACTACACGGGTTTCCATCTTCCATCATCTCTGATCGAGATCCTATTTTCCTTAGCCGATTTTGGGTAGAATTATTCAAACTCAGTGGCACTTCTCTTAAGCATAGTTCAGCTTACCATCCTCAAACATATGGCTAAACCGAGGTTGTTAACCGCTGTTTGGAACAATATTTATGAGCCATGACTTCTGAACGTCCGGAGTGTTGGCTAGAGTATTTAGGATGGGCAGAATTCCATTATAACACAAGCTACCATTCAAGCATTAACATGAGCCCATTTCAGGCTGTATATGGTCGACTTCCTCCTACTATTCCACGTTACGCACCCAACTCCACATCCGTTGATGCTCTGGATGATTTATTATTTGAGCGCGATCGTTTATTGCGTGAATTAAAGGCTTCTTTATCATCTGCCCAAGAATGCAACAACAGGCTAACAAGCATCGCCGCGATGTTGCATTTTCTGTTGGCGATCTTGTGTGGGTCAAATTGCAGCCATATCGTCAGGTCTCCGTTGCTCGACGTTATTCACCCAAGCTGGCTAAGCGTTATTATGGCCCATATCCTATTTTGGAAAAGATTGGTGTTGTTGCCTACAAGCTTCAGCTGCCATCCGAAAGTCGTGTCCACCCAATTTTTCATGTCTCTTTGCTAAAGCCTTTTATTGGCACTGCAGCTGCTCCCATTAACCCGTTACCAGTTGACACAATGGATATGCCGACTTTGGTTCGAGTTGTTGTTGCTTCTTCTCGCACTATTCTTCGTGATGGAAAACCAGACACTCAAATCCTCGTGCAGTGGCAGGGCCTCCCACCTGATGCGGCGACATGGGAGTCTCTTGATTCGTTTCGCGAGTCTTTTCCAGATTTCCACCTTGAGGACAAGGTGGTTTCGCAGGAAGGAGGAGTTGATACGAGCAAGGAGACAAATGTTGAGTCTCATGCAGAGGTCGAGGTAGAGCAAGAAACTGTTAGCCTTGCTAAGGGAAGACCGCGTCAGAGATCAAGAAGCCCATACGTTTTACTACTTAGTTTATATATTATCTTTTGCTTAATGTTGGATATTTAGTTCATTGGGCCATGGATAAAGCCCGTAGACTAGGAATTAGTTGCTTTCTTCCCAAGCCTCCTATATAAAGGGCTAGGGTTTTATTGTTTGGACTATACATATCATATTTTCTGAATAGAGTCGGCTTGTTTTTGCGTGATCGTTAGAATTTGTAGGAGTTTCACGTTCTCTTCAATGTGATTATTGATACAAGGCGTATCAGAGAGAGAAAGAGAGAGAGAGTTGTTTCCCCAAAATTAAAGACTAGAGAAAAATGTGAGAGGATAGAGGAGAGAGAATATGCTGGGAGTAATTTTGGGTCTTCATACAAAAATTGGGTATTATTTGTACATTCTTAAATTTATCATATAAATTGAATTTCTTAAATAATATTAGGTATATTGGGGTATTAACTCAAATATGCAACGATGGATGTTTTTACCTATTCATTTCTTGATTAATTGTCAAGTTGAGTGAATATCTAGCTCAACGGTGGATGTTTTCACACATATTCAACTCAGATTAATATTATAAAAAAATTAGGGGGGGGGGGATGATCATGCAGCCGACATGAAAAAGCAGATTTAGATTTATTTATGTATAATGATAAGAAATTAAGAATCCAAAACTAAAAAAGTGCCCACTGCATTAACATCTCTGTCAACCGTGGTGAATAAAGCAAGAGAATTAAAAAAAATTGAAAAAACTTGTGTCCGTCAATTTGAATATTGCCACAATTTCAAGATTCCCTTAAAAACAAATTAAAGAGATAAGGCATATTCTCTCATAATTCATCATTTTCTTTAGTTGTTATCATCCAAAACTTTTTTTTTTTAATTTTTCTTTTTAAAAACGATTAATCATCTACTAAGTAATCAACCTTTTGTTAATTATGTTGGTATTATTTATTTATTTTTATCAGGCAAACACGACACACTCTCACATACATGCACCCGAGATGATTCGAATTCCCGACATCTTAATTGGAAGGGAAACGTCTTACCAATTAAGTTGCACTTCGTTATCATTGTGTTGGTATTACTCCCTCCGTCCCAGACCACTTGGCCTGTTTTTTTTCGGCACGAGATTTATGAAGTGTTGGTTTAGGAAAAGGAGGAGGGTGTTAAGACACTTATTGTTTCCATTTTTGAGAAACATGTCTATTCGTGTGGGACGGCCCGAATAAGAAAACATGCCAAGTAGTCTGGTAGTCAGGGAATATTATATAAAACAAAATATAGTACAGTTATTCGTACCTAACACATATCAATGAATTAAAATTTACTAGCATGACGACAAGTCTGTTGCAAACCATGTCCTATATTAATAGTTATTATTTTTTGTGCTCCACCAAATATGAAAAAGATAAGATAAGTTATAATATGCGAGGAAGAAGTGATAATAATGTCACATCAAGTGTAAATTAATTGATAAAAATATGGAATGAAACAATAACACAATGAAGATTTGTACTTATCATTAATTACCAGTTACCATACGTGTCAGATATCTTAATGACGTTATTAAAATAAAATTTATGTAAAAAAGATATATGGAAAAAAAATCAATTAATTCAAAACTTAAATATCATTTGAAATTTGAACCCAAGTATATATATGAAATGAACTTGAAAAACAAAATGATAAAACCATGTAACTCAATTTTATTGGTTCTATTTTCAATTTTTTCAATTTTTGTAAAGAGTTGGATTTTACGTTGATCATTCTCATGTTAGTTTGGTTTTTTCGATTTATATTGGAAATGATACTCTCGTTTAGTACCATCTTCTCTAGATATTGTATAATAGTTCTTTGTGCTTTGTTTGTAATCTACAAAAAAAAAAAGAAGTAACTCAATTATAATGAGATTGTAATCTTAAAAAAAAAAAATCAAACTTCATTCGAAATAATAATTAACTATATCGAATATACATATTTCAAATAAACAAATATCGAATCACGTACCCTAATTCTTCATATGTATATGTACATGTAGTCATGTAATTAATAATTATATGAATTTTTAAAAAATAATATATATATAAAATTCCTATAAAATTTAAAATTTAGGATCTTTGTATGACAATGGAAACTTGTCATAGGCATAGGCAGTGGCGGAATCTAGAATTTTTTTTTCTGAGGGGGCTATGTTTCGGTTAATAAAAAGAAATTTGCTTCATACTTTCTGTTAGCTTGTCAAATGTTTCTTTTAATTAATTTTTATTATATAATTTCTAGTAAAACGACGTTGTTTGATATTGATATTGTTTGCTCATTATATGTTAAATTATACTAAAATAGTCATATTTTCAATCCCGATGACTTATCGTAGTGAGGAGGCTATCTCCAAATTTTATTCAAAATCACATAAATTTACACATAAAAATCCATGAATATAGAGGAGGCTTCAGCCGCCACCAGACCCCCCGATTCGCCACCGGGACTCATAGGTACGTGTCTCCTATAAAAGATCTTTTAATAATCTAATAATTAGACCTTATATTTGCTCAAATCCCTCAATATATATACCACTCAGAGTCATCTCATTTCTTCAACTTCTTCCACTTTATAAGGTTAGAGAGAGAGAGAGAGAGAGAAAGATGATGAAACTCTCACTTATTTTCGTCACACTTCTTCAAATGCATGAAATCATTCAACTCAAAGACGAAGCCCTAATTCAATTCGCATGCAACAACACCCCAAATTACGACCTCTGCATCGCCACCCTCCGCGGCCACCCTCTCAGCGCCACCGCCGACGTGGCGGGGCTCGGCCTGATACTCGTCGACGTCGTCAGATCCAAGGCGGAAGCAGCCCTATCGGCCGTCGAGGAGCTGTGGCGGGGCCACCCGGAGATGGGAAACGCGCTGGACCAGTGCCGGCGCTCGTACGAGGCGGTGGTGACGGCGGACGTCCCCGAAGCCGTGGCGGCTCTGACGAAGGGCGTGCCGAAATTCGCGGAGTCCGGGATGAGAGACGCCGCGTGGGAGGCGGTGATTTGTGAGGGGAGCTTCCGGAGGGCGGCGGCGACGCCGTTGAGTGAAGTGAATGAGGAGATTCACGACTTGGCGGAGGTGGCGGTTGGTATTATTAGAATTTTGCTTTGAGTTTATTTCATTTCATGTATACAAATATAAGTGATAAATATTTTTGTATTTTTGTTCATATTTTAGATACGGCATATCAAATATATGATGATGCGCATATATTTCATCGGTTAATACTTATTCAGTTATTTGTATATGAGTGTTTATTTAGATCCAAATTTACATATTATATTTTATATATGCTCGACACGTATTAAAAATATTTTAAATATCAGCGAAAATGTTTTTAACATGCTATGAGCATCCAACGATGGATCGTGTTTATTGTGATTCATGAATATATTTTTCTTTTTCTTTTTTTTCTTTCACTACTTTTGTTACTAAGCAGGAGAAATATGAACCATAAAGAAAAACAGAGTACTCTGTTTTGATCGCAGCGCAAGGCTTATAAATATATGTGCTAACAATACTTTTTTATTTTCTTTTCTTCCAACACAGAATTTGTTGCCATTATTACATCATCATTTGGTACAATTCATATTTCTTTTAGTTGAATATGATGTGATGACAGTATTATACTGACCTAATTTAGCGATATAGTATAGTATATTATAGGAATTAGGAATCATGAGATTTTGTAGAAACTTTTGATCGGCTATATAAAGCCTATTATTGTATAATAGTATGACTTTGACTAATATTTGGTAGACTACATTAGTTAAACATAAGGTCATATGCTAAATAAAAAAGCTCTCTACTAAAACACTATTTTCTCACTCATATTTAACTCTTCCTACCCCCATTTAAGTAATATGAATTTGCATAGTAAAATCATATTGCCCCTTTTAGCCCCTAAAAAATATAGAGCAATCGATAATTAAAGAAAATAAAGATATAATTGTAATTTAATAAAAAATACAAGATTATTTTAGGAATTATACAAGTATGCTACAAAACACTTGTTATAATTGTACATAGATTTTAGTAATGCTACCAAACACTTACATATATTAGCTATATAGGTTTATTCTCTACTATTTACCTTGGTACTATTAATATAGACATTACTAGATTAATATACCAAACATGCACTTAATGTTCTTAGAAACTATGTAATTATTTTTGTAAGAAAAAAATATATAGAGTTTATGCCAAAAGATATCCATTTAGCTACTCATAAGAGAATATGTAAATTTTAGTCATTTTTATGATGTAAGCACATATTTGTCCTTATACCTTTATTTTTGTTGTTTATTTTTATTTATAAATTCTTTTAGAAAAAAAAATACTCTATAGTAGTAATTCATAATTTTCATCAAACAAATCCCATAAAATCTTTTTATTTCTTCATATCACATCTATCAAAGGCTGTACTGAGTGGTATCGTGAGGCGGCGTTTCCGGTGGCG
Organism: Mentha longifolia; assembly: GCA_001642375.2. Taxonomy (NCBI): domain Eukaryota; kingdom Viridiplantae; phylum Streptophyta; class Magnoliopsida; order Lamiales; family Lamiaceae; genus Mentha; species Mentha longifolia. The sequence goes on from CM038119.1 coordinate 24,527,369, forward strand.
TAAAAATTTATTGAAGAAGAAGAAGATGAAGAAATTGTTCCAACAAAAAAATAAATATTGCGAAAATGAATTAAAGATGGTTGGATTTCCTGATAAATTTATAGGAGATGGAAGATCGATTCAAACATGTCGGCGGGAATCATATCGGATAATTTGGATGGCGGGAATCGGTAAAAGGCTAAACTTGCTCATGCGATTTTTAATGATTTTGACATTTTGGAATACTTCGATTTTCGTGCTGATGTTAAGATGAATTTTTTTCCTTGATAGTCCTTCCCCTATACAATAGTAATATTCTTATTGACTTCAAGTAATAGCAATATTTTTACGCATTGTTATTAGGGGTGAACAAATTAATCTAAAAACCGAAAACCAAACCGAACCAAACCAAAATATTTAATTTGGTTTGGTTAGTTTGGTTAATTTAGTTAATTCGGTTTAAAATTAATTATTTTTTTAGTTTTTCGGTTTGGATTGGTTTCATTTTCTCAAAACCAAACAAAACCGAAAAAACCAAATTATAATATTTGAATTAATAATATTTATATACTAGTAAAATTTTAATCGTATATGTTTATAGTATTTCCTAAAATTGGTCACTCTTAATCTTCTTATTTTCATATTTAGTATTGGTGTTTTGTGACTTTTTGAACACTGAAAACTTCTTATATTGTTGATTTTGGATGATTTGGTTATTTTTTTAATTTCTTACAACGATCGCAGCGTATGTACTTTTCAAGTTTTTTGTTTAATGTTGAATTTATTTATTGTTATTTTGTTTGATATATATATATAGGGATGAGTTATGGTGAAAACTAATTATTACGTGAAACCTGCAACCTATCATAAAATGTTACATTTTATGCACAAAAGTGTTGCATTTTTATCATAAAATGTTGCATTCTCATAATGATGCATTATATGCATAAAATAATATAAAATAAAATAAAATAATATATTTTATTATGCAACATTTTATGCACAAAATGCATCATTTTATGCATAAAATGCAATATTTTATGATGGGTTGCAGGTTTCACGTAATAATTAGTTTTCATATGATCTACTACCTATATATATATATATATATATATTTTATCAGACAAATAATACACATACTCACACACACAAGCACCCGAGGTGTCTATCGTTTGACTCAAAATCTTATACTTGTATTATTTTGATTTTATGAATTATTGGTACCGGAATGATATCATATTTAGTATTCAAAAAAAATGGAAAAAAAATTGGACAAACTGAATTAACCAAAATAACCAAATATTTATTTTGGTTGATTTGGTTCGGTTTCAAAAATAATTTTGGTTTGGTTTGGATGTAATTTTTAAAATTTTCATTATTTGGTTTGGATATATTTTTAGGAAAAACCAAACCAAATAACCGAATGCTCACCCCTAATTGTTATTATTTTATTTCTAACCTTAGAAAATTCCGTCCTCCATTTCCGTATATAGGGATGTCAATTGGGGACAACCCACTCGGTTTCGGGTTAGCATTGTTGGGTTTCAGATTATTCGGTTCGGATTGAATCGGACTGAATTTTTTTCGGGCTATAAGTTTTCGACCCTAACCCTAAACCTTCGGGTTCGGGCTAGCTCGTTGGGCCATGAAGTTGACAAAAATATAAAATGTACATATGATTTTTTTTTTTATAATCTTAATTTTGTAAAAACAAATAAGTCATGTTATACTACTCTACCTCGTATTATTTGACAATATATATAATAAGTGACTACTTGAGATGTGAAAATGTGAAAATATTTTTCGTTTAATGATTGAAATAATCATTTTTATTATGATTAGTAGAACTTAACATAGAAAATTATAATATTTTCATAAGTATTTGAATCAAGACATAAACTTTAATATTTGAATCAAAGTAATGAAATTTAACAACTAAAGAATAAAAAACTTTCGGGTTATCGGGCCAACTCACCAATTCTCGAGCTAGTCCTATGGGGGTTGTCGGGCTATCCGGTTCGAGCTATTCGAGTTGAAATTTTTTTCAGGTTGAAAATATTCGACCCTAACTCACTTTTGGCTCGGGCTACTTTGATCAACTCGCGGGTTTTGGGCTCAGTAGACATCCCTATCCCTATATGATTACTTGTTTGGGACGTACACCTCATATTAATGTGTATACCCAAAATAAAAAGATTCCCTTAACAAATTGACATTTTTACCCTTTAACTTTTATACTATTTTTCCACTTTATACCTCCATTTTCTCCTTACTTGATGAATTTTTTTTCCTTGATAAGTCCTTCCATTACATTCCCTCTAATTTACAATAGTAATATTCTTATGGACTTGAAGTGATATTAATATTTTTACGCATTGTTATTATTTTTTAACCTCAAAAATTAATTAATTAGCCCTAATAGAATGGAATATCTCAACATCCGACCTTATTTTCTTCTAAAAAACTTATCTAAAGACTTCACCAAACTTTAATCCTTCGAGCATGATGTATTGATGGAGTACGAGGGACACGAACTCGATTGATTGTGAATATTCTAGTCAAAGAAAAGAATAAACAAAACAAAGACAAACATCATCCCTCAATATTTTTAATAATACGAAAATTAAAAGATTTATTCTTTATGTTAAATTCGTGTTATGCCTTAAAAACCATATTTTAAACAAAACATTAAATCGCAAAAAACCAAATTATATGCCTAATTTATTATTATTATTATTATTATTATTTAAAAAAAATACCGAGAAAAAAAAATAATTGATATAGTCTTCTCCGTTTGGGGGAAATCGTCAGAAGTCAAGCCCTCCCATTTTGTAAAAATTTTCAACGGAGATTGGAGAAATTCTCTGTAATCTAATCCAATCTCATAAAATCTAACTACATTCGTTTGTTCGTTTTCCGATTGCTAAAGTATCTCTATTTTTATAGAAATTCATCCATTTCTTCGCAGGTAAGATTTCTCTTCATAACTTGATCTTGTGTTTTTTTGTTCGATATCAAATTTTCGATTTTTTTGGGTTATCAAATTGTACACGATTTCTCGATTCGTGAAATTCCTTTGCGAGATCTCGTCGGATTTCTCTTTTCATTGTGCGTTCGTTTTTTGTTTGCCTGGAATCAATTAATCGTCTGTAGTAGTTTTGCTTTTGGTAATGTATTAGATTTTTTTCCTTTTTATTTGTTTTTCTGGATCGATTTTATTCAAAGTTATTGTTTCGTCGATTTTAGTATGTTTGTTGTATTGTGATTTTCGGTGAATGCTACAATCCAATTAAATCATGTTTTGTTTTGCTCGAATTAATGGATTCAGCCATATATGAAACTCTAGATATGCTCGGAAGTTACTTTAAATTTTCTGGTAGCTTGTTTATGCTTTTGTTTCTGCAAGTATGGTAATTTGTTTGTGTTTGCCCCTCGGATTGTGTATTTTGTAGAAATGCAAAGCCAACTTGTTTGCAGCGGGTGTAGAACGGTGCTGCTTTATCCCAGAGGAGCTACTAATGTTTGCTGCGCAATATGCAATGTGATCACTGCTGTGCCTCCTGCTGGTAAATCTCGAAACTCGAAATATTTCATTTTCTATGCACATGTTCCGATTTAACTTCGTTGCAACTTACTCCATAGGCTGATATTGTTGAGCCGAAATTGCTGGAGGTAGTTTGCTTATATAATCTTGTTATTCCTTTTAACTTCGAGCGCGAGTCTAATATAAATATATAATCATCTATTAGGATTGGTAATATTACGATTCGTGAGCATTATCGCTTTACAAATGATATAGTCCCCAGTAAGGGCCTTCATTGCTTATTATTTGGCTTTTCGATAGCTTATGGGTTTGCTCTGTATACCTTCTCTGTTTGCTGAATAGGTCATTAGATGAGAATCTTTACTTGAGAAAAGAGCAGGTGAATAGATATATTTACAAATAGTAGACCATGAAATAATTCCCATGCTCGGCCAAAAGGTCAAATACAAGTTCTAGTAGTAATTTTCTCCGCTTTTGAGGATACAATGTCCAATATCTCCTATGTAAATTCTTATCCGTTAGAGTGAAGGAAGGAATTGCTGTTGTAATTCCTGCCTCTGTCCTCTGGGGGACTTTCAGAAAGCACATAATTGTGCACTTTTTATATTCTCTTAGCAGTTGATGATGACTCTAAACCAGACTTGTCTATTTTGTTTCCTTGTACGCTTAATAGTTTATCTGATATGTAGGAATGGAAATGGCTCAATTAATATGTGGAGGCTGCCGAACGTTACTTATGCATGCCCGAGGGGCTGCTAGTGTTAGATGCTCTTGCTGCCATACAGTGAATCTTGTACCTGGTATGACTTTGAACCAGTCACTATACCTTTTTTTTTTTTCTTTTTTTTTTATAAATTTTGGGTCCTTGGTATCTATGATCAAATTTTATCTGACTGTTGCTTTACGATGGATTTGCAGCGCCTGCAGCAGCATCACCTCCACCAGCACCTAATATTGCTCATGTCAGCTGTGGAAACTGCCATACCATGCTGATGTATCCAGCTGGAGCTCCATCAGTTAAATGTGCAGTTTGCCATTTTATTACAAATGTTAATGTTAGTACTGTACTTTCACTTTTGTGTTTGATCTCCCTCACAGGCACCTTTCAATAGGAATGGAGAATTATCTCTTCTCATTCTTTTCCTTTCTGTCTACGAGTTCTTTTTTGTGTACTACCTTTTTTTTTTTTTGTGTACTATTACATGCTAGTGATTGGTGGCTTTGTGAGATATAAACAGTTGGTCTTGAATTAATATGTAATCTGCATGTTTATATGCTGAAATGTCCCTTCTTATGCAGACTGGTGACACTAGGATACCAGTTCCTGTACATAGACCTGGTGGGATCGCAACATCTGCATCGCCACCTACTTACTTGGTTAGTTGTCTACCCCTCGTACCATCCCAGTTAAGAAAGTATGATTTTTCACATGGATAATAAGTTTCTTGTTCTGTTTCAGGCATCGCCTCATTCTCATAATCAAACAGTTGTCGTTCAGAATCCCATGACTGTTGATGAAAGCGGCAAGTTGGTGAGTTGCTCGAAACTAGTCGTTCTATCTTGATCACTTCCTCGTTATCTGTGGATGATGTTTTTAAATGCCAAAGAGAGAGTCTGATTTGATTTATATCATCACAGGTGAACAATGTTGTTGTTGGTGTAACAACATAGGAATGCAATGGGACCGGACATCAATAATGAGTTCTGGTCTTCTGTTGTGAATGGCTATTTCCGATCCTTGTTTGCTTCAAGGGTATAGAGATATCTTGTGCATATTCTGGCTGTAATAATATATTATGCAGTATCTAGAATAATTTGTATAGGACTAAAAGGAGTTTGACTCTTTTTTTTAAATTTTTTGTGCCATCTTGTGAAAAGTTCTTTTTTTTTTTTTGTTGTTGCTGTTATGCTACTCAATATATGTAATTTACTGTAACTTAATGTTATAATATATAGTGAAAGGACAAATTTACTTATCCATCGTGTCATTGTTTTGAATTTTCTTAATTTATCATTTAAATGGTGCAAGATGTGTTCTGAACATATTATAATGGGTAGAATTTGGACTCTTGATTGCTTAATGGTGCAAGTTAGCTTAGTATGTTGCCCTAGACGCTATTTTCCAATCAAGATTTTACCTAAATAAATCTACTTTTCTCAGGGTCATCTTTTAAGATTGCTTTGGGATTTTTCCCAACTACTGAAACTAATTGCTTCCTTCCTCTCTGTCTCTCCCTCTGTATATATACATATATATAACTGTCTGTATGTGACTACACTCTCATACCATCCAACGACAACTCTCTTCACCGTCACCACCACCACCACTATTACGACCGCAGCAATGGCTTCAGAAGGAGGAGAAAAGCCAGAGGTGGGCAGTGGTGAGCAAGCACCGGCAGCCTCCTCGAAGGTGGATTTAATCATTGTGTTGCTGAGGGTGCTTGCATTTCTAGCGACACTCTCGGCTACTCTGGTTATGGCTCTCAACAAGCAGACGAAAACCTTCACCATTGGGACAATCGGGACTGTACCTCTCCAAGCCACCCTCACTGCCAAGTTTCAACACACTCCTGCATTTGTGTATGATCCTTCACTCTTCACATATTCTTGAAATTTTCACACTTTTGGACACACGGTGAACGTGAAAAACGTTGCAGGTTCTTCGTAATTGCTAATGCCAATGCTACTCTCCACAACTTGCTAATGCTGGTGGTTACTCTTGCTCGATCCAAGCTTAATTTCAAAGGGCTTGCTACCTTGGCTGTTCCACTCTTGGACTTGGTAAGTTTCGATACTAATAACGCATTAGTAATTCAATAACTTGAAAAAACACAAAGTGATCGATATTCGTCTTAAAAATTATAGTTGAACGTGGCGATTGTCTCCGGTGGGGCAAGCGCAGCGGTGTTCATGGGGCAGTTGGGGAGGAACGGGAACTCCCATGCACGGTGGAACAAAACATGCGACAAATTCGAGAGCTTCTGCAACCAAGGCGGTGGCGCCATGGCAGCGTCGCTTCTAGGGCTGCTGCTCATCACCATAATCTGTGCAATTTCTATCATTAGGCTTCGCAATCATCACAGTTACAACAAGCTTCCGCTTAGCTCTTCTCTCGTTCCTTAATGTTGTTTTTCTTTGAAAAGCTGTTGTTTCTTGATTAATGATGCTGTTGTTGTCCTTGTTGTAATTTGCGTTTGTACTTTTGATGTAACGCCTTGTGTTAATGGATGCTTTGATACACTTTGTGTGTTGTTTTCTTTTTTTTGGAGGGAACAATGGTTGGTTTGTAATGGAAAAATCGAGGTAATGTTTGTATTGTAGAGTGGATGAGAAATTATGAGTTGGAATCTTATAATATTTGTTTGGTTAGATCTTTTGGACATACCTTGTCATGATGAAAAACCAAATATTTAATGTTCAACAACGTGTTTTCTTATATTTAATTTAATTAGTCTCGAGAGATTTTATCAATCCTACCAAAATTAAAAACGTGTTTGGTTAAAAATTATCGAGCCACACTAAGTATGTTCACGGCGGACTGTGTAGCGTTTTTGTATTATTAATTAGATATGCATATTTTTGCGAATGCTCCATTTTTTCCGTTAGAAAAAAGGAAAGAGAGAAAGCTTCGTTTATGCTATATAACGTCTTGCATTTTACCATAATACAAGCTTTAATAGGGAACGGAATCACGTTTTAATTAGTAAGAGAGTTAAACATTACGGTGATATTTTTTTAATATATTTTTGAGTAAAGGATGAGAGAATTAATTGACATTTGTACATTGGAGATGAATTAATACCATTGTACTACACAGAAATGCTCCCTATGTGTTAGTGCCACGTCGTTAATCTTTTCTATTTGAGGTTTAATTTTTTTTTAGTAGGATTTAATTTTATGGAATATATTTAAATTATTTTCCTTATTTAAAATATTGTCACATCACCACGGTGGTCATTGGAGCGTTACTCTTGTACTAAATTACTAGTTATATGCTTTTGAAATTATTCATAATGAATAATTCTTCATCAGTACTCGTACAACGCTAGCAATAAGCATCATTAATTTTTCCTTATTACAAGAATCAAATTAATCATTTTAAAAAAATTCTACATGTAATCTCTATTTTTTTTTTATCGGAAAAAAAGAAAGAAGAAAAGAATTTGTATCAATAGAAAAGAATTGGGTACGCAAAGTGCCTTGCATCAACAGTATGAGAATATGGTAATGAACAGTTAATTTTACTTAAATTTCAATGGAACGAGCATTTACAAGGTTATTTTTGACGCTTTAGGCTATCTTTAAGGGACTAAATTGTCATTTTAGCTCGAAATGAAGAAAAACGGCCTAAAACAAGTAGAAGATGAAGCCATAGTTCATCAAATTTGCAGAACATAGTCAAATTCAGGTAACAAACGGACCTTAATTAAGATGCAATACAAAATATACCCAAAAAAAAAAAAAAACGTTGATCCAAAAATCCAACCAAAGAAACCCAAAAAAAGAAAAAGGACAGTTAGCAATGATTGGAGAAGATTGATATATTAGATACCATAAATCAAAAACATTAGTATAACATTATGAAAATAGAAAACATAAAATAAGATAACATCATGTATGTGTACTTTGTTTGGGAATACCCCAAACCGTCCTTTTCACTCAGATTCCAATTCGTTTCTTGATTTCAGTTCCATCCCCCAATTTTGTTTTTTGTTTTTTTTTTTTTTTTTTTTTTTGTTTTGTTTTTTTTTTTTTTACCCTTTCCTTCTTTTTTTTTTTATATTAAAAAAAATAAATATTGAATTTGGGGGGAGGGGTGGGTGTTTTTTTTTTTGGGGGGGGGTGGGGGGTGGTTAAGTACCCGGGTCTTTCTCACAGATCCAACTTCCTCGTATTAGAAGAGAACTCTTATCCTACACGACCATTCTTTCTTTCCTTTTTAGTTATCCTTTTTTCTTCTTTTTTTTTTGCCCTCTTTCCTTCTTCTAAATAAAACTTAGTTTGCTGAATATTCAAGATTATAATACTTTGGGCTATTTTTGTATTTGCTTACAACATAAATATAATACTCCGTATATATATATATATATAGTATAGAAACAAAATTGGCTCCGAGGTGGAAGTCTCTAGCTGTCGTTGGGTAATCTTGGGCTTTCACTTTTCATCATATTACAGAACTGAATATTTAATAATTTCATGAAAAATTAGAAATAAAAAAAAAATGTTACCTTTTTGGTTTATATTTTTCCGTCAAGATATGGAGAACCAATTTTCTCCACGATATCTCTAGATTAATATAAGGTTTTCCATCTCTGTGTTTTGGACCCCTCCCCCCTTTTCACTTCCAATAAATTAATTCTGTTTTCAGGTTTTGATTCTTTACCCTTCTCTGTTGCAGTAAACAATTTATTCATACTGCAATTGCTTGGAAATTGCCTGCACTTTGAATGAGTAAATTTCATTGTTTACTCCCTTTTCTGTTTATTTGATTTGTTTCTTTTGAAATTTCTTGGTGCATTCAATGCGAAATTGGAAATTTGATTAATCTTATTTCTATCAGAACGTATTAGGTTGAGTTTCTGCGTTTACATATTCATGAATTGTATTCGAAGTTCTTTTAGGATTGGATGGAATCTGCGTTTATTTCTTGAGTTGAAGGTCTCATCATTCTGTATAATTTCATTAATTTGTGAAATTTCATGTGAATTAAATTTTCAAGAATACAATTTTGCTGCTCTAATTTGTTATCTTAATTTCTCTAGGTTTAGTATTCTTGAATCTTTGCCATAGTTTGTACGGATCTGAATATCTTTCTAGAGATTGCCATTCATGATATTTTATCGAATTTTCATTGTATTTATAGCTTTACAATCGCCTGCAACTCAATGAATTGCAGAAATTCTTGAGTTTTAGGTATAATACATATTAAAGAATATATGTGATGATGTTAATAAATTATGTTGCTTGCTACTCATGAATATGTAGTCATAAACTTGTGAATTTGGGGAGATTAGATTCTGATGATTTCATTTTCTGCATCAGGATTTCGTCTGCTGCTTTTTGAAAGGTTCAAAAACTGATCAGAATCTAATCAAGCCACAAATATATGCTGCACTTCGTTATTCGATAGTCATGAGACTGAAGGTTTGCATATATATATGATATATCCAATTTGCTCAATTTCGTAATGATATGTCGATTCTCGATGTTTTTTCCACTGTCTTATTGCCACAATTTATATGTACAATCCAGTGAATCTTATGGCTGTCATAATCTACTACTTATCATATTTATTACCAAGTGAATCAGTAATAGGTTTCCTCATTTTGTCTTGTTATAATATTCATTTAATCAGATTGAGAATATGTCAACTAACATACAAGTTGTTCTGTGGCAGGATCATCCTTCTAGAAACATCCAGAAGAATGACGAGAGCCATGAGTCTCCAGGCAGTCCCCGACACCGTAAGGTAAGATATGACATACGAACTATGTTGAAATTGCTTCGAGTTTGCTATCTTTGCTAGTTTATACTTCAAAAAGCTTTTTTTTTTTCCTCCTCATTTTGGCTTATAAATTATGCTTCATTTGAACCATTTTGATTATTTATAAATCTTCTATGTTTCGTTGCATGTGTTTTGGAGCAGGTATTGGCAAGATGGGATCCAGATGAAGCCTGCAGGCCCGTCATTGATGATGCTCCCATCTTTTATCCAACTGAGGAGGTATGTACATTTTTAGCTTTGAAATAGAATTCTAATTTTCAATCATTTTGGTTCGATACGAGTTTAATGAAAAATTCTACTTCAGGAGTTTCAAGATACTCTTGGTTATATTGCAAGCATACGTCCGAGAGCCGAGGCTTATGGTATTTGTAAAATCGTGCCTCCTCCATCGTGGAAGCCACCATGTCCGCTCAAAGAAAAGGAAGTGTGGGAAAGAGAGAAATTTTCAACACGGATCCAACAAGTAGACCTCCTTCAAAACAGGGAGCCAATGAGGAAAAAATCACAAAAAAAGAGGAAAAGGCGAAGGCAGTTCAATTCTAGACCAAGGAGACGTGCTCGTTCTGAAAGTTCCGAGGCTAATGTATCTGGTGAAAGTGAAGAAAAGTTTGGTTTCCAGTCAGGATCCGACTTTACACTCGAAGAATTCGAAAGATATGCAGAAGAATTTAAAGAATCCTACTTCAGAGTAAAGGACAGAGCTGAAGATTCCTCCGCTGAGATTAGGCAAGATAAGAAGTGGCTGCCTTCGGTTAATGATATCGAAGGAGAGTATTGGCGGATTATCGAGCAGCCTACAGATGAGGTTGAGGTGAGAGAATCGAGATCTTAACCATTTCCTCTCTCTCTCTCTCTCTGATATTCATGCAGAGTCAAGTTTTATTCTAATATATATGTGAATATAGGTGTACTATGGAGCTGATTTGGAAACTGGAATGCTTGGGAGTGGATTTCCTAAAGACTCATTGTTATTGGAAGACTCGAAGATTAGTCACTACGTGACTTCGGGCTGGAATTTGAATAACTTACCTCGACTCCCTGGTTCTGTTTTGAGTTTCGAAGAATGCAACATATCCGGTGTAGTTGTACCATGGCTTTACATAGGAATGTGCTTCTCGTCGTTCTGTTGGGTGAGTGAAACCTATATTTACTATTTATTTTTGTACAGTATATATGTGGGACACTACTTCACCATCGTCGCGTTTCATAAAAATTGCTGAAGACCCTTTCTGCTAAGACGGCATCCAAGATCCAAATAGCAATCTTTCTTCATATATTCTGATTTTAATTTAACGTGACAATAGATGCAGAGTGCTTTTCGTGCTTTTGAGATAAATCTCTTACCTGCTTAGTAAAAAATTAAACTAATTTGTATGATTGTTATGTTTATAAAAGCATGTCGAGGACCACCATCTCTACTCGTTGAACTATCTGCATTGGGGAGATCCAAAGATGTGGTATGGAGTACCAGGAAATCGTGCTTCTTCGTTGGAGGATGCTATGAGGAAGCACTTACCCGACTTATTCGAAGAACAACCTGATTTGCTGAACGCGTTGGTAAGTGAAGTTGCGATTCAAGCTAAACATTAGCATGAAAATCTTTCTTTTGTCCTTTTTTTGTTAATTTTTAGCAAGTGTAAATAGCCTGTGATGCTACACTCCATATGATATTCTTTGCCCTCATCATCTTCATACTTTGTTTACATGTTTTGCAAATCCAAGTATGAATCGAGGACTTTATTTATGACAGGTAACTCAGCTGTCACCATCAGTTCTAAAATCAGAAGGTGTGGCAGTGTATCGAGTAGTCCAGAATTCTGGGGAGTTTGTTCTTACCTTCCCAAGGGCTTACCACGCGGGTTTCAACTGCGGCTTTAATTGTGCCGAGGCAGTAAATGTAGCCCCTGTAGATTGGTTACGGCATGGTCAAAATGCAGTCGAGCTCTATAGCACACAGCTTCACAAAACATCAATATCGCATGATAAGTTGCTTTTCGCTGCAGCTAAGAAGGCTGTCGAGGCACTGTGGGAAATCTCTGTGTTAAAAAAAGAAAATCCTGACAATTTGAGATGGAAAAGCTTCTGTGGGAAGGATGGCTTGCTCACTCAAGCAATCAAGGTAATGTGTATATAATTAAACTATTTTATCGGTTTTTATTTTGCGTAGATCATTACTCATCGTTTCTCTTATATCTCAGATGAGGGTTTGTTTAGAGGAGAAAAGAGTCGAACGTCTCCCAGGGGGAACACAATTTCAAAAGATGGAAAGGGATTTTGATGTGAATACAGAAAGAGAATGCTGTTCTTGTTTTTACGACTTGCATTTCTCTGCTGCTCGTTGCAATTGTTCCCTGGATAAATTTACATGCCTCAAACATGCAAATCTCGTCACTTGCTGTGACCCCGAGAACAGAATAGTGCTTCTACGCTACACCATTGATGAGTTGAAGACATTAGTCGATGCACTAGAGGAGAACCCACAAGCTCTAAAAGTATGGGCAACCGAGGATCATGGTGGTGAATTAGGTCCGAAGAATCTGAGTGACAGCATTCTTGAAGCTCATAATAAGTTGTTTGGGGTCGATCTTTTATACCCGAATGTTCCGTCTATTTCCTCAATGAAAAACGAATGGGTAGAAGACTCGGTATGTAAAGTTTCGTGGGCTGATTCAGATCCTGAACGAAGGGCCAACTTTTGTGTTGAAGTCGTAAATCTTGGATCTGTTGTTCACGGGAAATTGTGGAGCAACAAGGATGCCATATTTCCCAAAGGTATGTATGTGCATGCAAGATTTTCTTACAAAAATAATCTTTCACGTATAATATGTTTAGAAGCTAATCACGTTGAATTGTTTTATAGGTTATAAAAGCCGAGTAATGTTCTTTAATATCTGCAATCCACTGATCAAAAGTAGCTATACATCAGAAGTCATGGATGGTGGGCTACTAGGCCCCTTATTCAAGGTATTTGCTCTTTCTTCGCGTACAAAATATACAGATTAACGGCTTCTTGTTATTACTTTTATTTCACATTTTATCCTTGTTTATGTTATATGAGAAGAAGCTTGTGTATACTTCAAGCCTTTATTTTTCCGATTGGTAGGACGTTTATACTTAATGATTAACTCATTATGCATGCAATGAAGTGTTGAAGGGCATTCCTGAAATCTTCATAATGAAACGTTAAATAACTGATATTGATCGAAATCTTTATATGTTATGCACTTATGCTCATGTATTTCTGTTGTACATACTTTGATGGAACGAGTAATTTTGAGCTTTTCTGATCGTCTGCTCCTATAAAATCTTATTTTAACTCAAAGTATCGATGCATCAGGTTAGTCTCGAACAGCTCCCACAAGAGAGTTTCATGCACGTCTCAGCCCAAGAATGCTGGTTAATGGTGTGTCGTAAACTAAATCAAGAAATACGCAAACAACAAAGTTTGGGAAAGAAGCAAGAACTGCCTCCCTTGCAGCCTCTGGGCAGCATCAATGGGCTCGAAATGTTCGGTTTTCTCACTCCATCCATCGTTCAAGTAAAACCCCGACTCCTCATTTACATGCATGGTTATATGCTCTACCTTAATACAGTAAAAGCTAACTACACAGCCTGTGATTCTCAGGCGATTGAGGGGCTCGATCCTCATCAGAAGAGCGCAGAATACTGGGAAAACAAGGTCCTTACGAATAAGTCGTTGTCAAGTACAGGTGATAGTTTAGCAGCTGAGAAGAATTCTTTGGAAAGTAGGTCCGATGCTGGAGAAATAACAGATAGTTTTGAGACTGATATATTAGGAAGTGGAAATTCTTTAGGCGGAGATGAGGAGATACGATCGGTTTTCGGAAGTCTGTTGAGGAAAGCTAACCCAGAGGAGATGGAAATGATGCACAAGATATTATGCAAAGGGTCGACCAGTTCTTTGTGGAGAGTAGCTTTAGAGACGCTGACAGAGGAGATTCAAAGAAACCCCAAATAATATTTTAATGATTTTTTTTATTTTTTTATTTCTAGACTTAGGTGACCAATTTTTGTTAGTTGCTATTAATTTAACTCATTCTTTTTTAGAAAATTTGCATAAAATGGGAGAAGTCCTGGTGTTGCACAGTGCTAGCATTTCTGATGCAAATAATCGTGTCGAATTGTTTCACTGTTGCAAGTGTAGTTTGTATAGATTATTGGATCACATTTCATTTTGTCCCCTACTATAATATCTCTCTCGATTTGCATGGAGTATCAGAATTCAAGAAAATGTGAAATGGGCGATCTATTTACTAAAAGTATGAAATATTACAAAATCAAGATCATCAATTCAACTATCATCTAAAATTATCTTCAGCCCTTCAAAAAATTAATTAGTAGCCCTTCATATATAAAGAGGGAGTTTACAAATCAATTGCAATTGATTTGAATGACAATTTTGTGATTAAAATTAAATAGGAGGGTTTTTTAGCGCAGTGTTTTGTAACGGTTGAAATGCAGTTTCTAATAATTTTCCATTTCCTTCGGTAACGCACGACGTTGGATTATTGAATTATTTTCTTCAAACCAGCTATTTTTTTCTCGCTGATGTCTCATAGAAGGATGGTGAAATCTTTGTGGAAGATTGGTTTGAGTCAAAAGGTTGGAAATTTTAAGCGCTTTTGTTTTTACTAGCAGAGATCACGTGCGTTGCCTGTGGACCCGTCTGTCTTTTTATTAATTTTTACATACGATAGAAAAAAAAAAACAATAAATAATTTACAAACTTAATAAAAATGTTAAGTGTAATTAAAAGTAATAAAGTATAGTCAGTATTCTATTGTTTATTTATTAAAAAACATATAACTATTTTCAATGTCTAAAAGATTTAATGTATTCACATTAGATATTTTCTTGTTTGATTTTGATAGACGGATAGCACATTTTATTCCTTTTGCTTTTTGACACAAGTTTATCCAACGTGTTGTCATCGTCGCTTAAAACATCAATGCAATCTTCGAACTTCTTTTTTGTTATCCTTCCTTTTCTCTTTCCTTGCAATTCATCAAGCTGCAACTCCATGTTTGACTTTTTTCTTCTTCTTTTTTTCTTCATTTGAGTTGGCTTAATATTTTTCTTTGCCCTTTTATTTTCTTCTGGGTTTTACTCTCTTAACCTTGTTTTTCTTTCCTTCAATTTGATTTGTTTCCGCTTCTGTTTGTTTTATTCTCTTGATTGGTATTCTTTCTTTCCTTCAACTTGATTTGTTTGGAGTTCCTTGAACTGTTGATTCTCCATCAATGTTGTTGCGGTTAACCTTTTATATTGCGTGCTATGATAGTTAGGTTCCCTCTGTTATCAATCTTCGCAGACTTGATTGTAGTCATGATACTCATCTATGTTGAAGTTTATAAGCTCAAACCTCTATAGTATATTGATTCATTTTCACACTAAAAAAATGCACTTAAAATTACGAATCTTTAAAAAAAATTGTAAAATTGTAAAGTAAATTTCATAAAAATTAAATTGTTTATAGAATGCACTAACTTGGGTTATTGAAGAAATATATTCATCCATGAAGCACACTACATATATTGCCATAATATCTGATATGTGCATTACAATCCCTTTATATAACATTTAGAGTTATTTTGTATATGAGGTGTATTAGATACTCCGTAATTATTATAACATAAATATTTTAGAAACTATATTTATTCATAAATATTTGCATCTTTGCTTTGGTGTCGTCCCATAAACTTTCATATTACATTTTTGCAAATTGTAATTTTATGATTGTTGGGACATGATGTTGAATACTTTTTACAAGAATCATACCATATTAATGATTTATTTTGAACTCTGTCAATGATTCCCATAAAACAATATTAAGATTCATGTAGTATAAAAATAAAAAATTATTATAAATGAAATTAGTAATTATTTAAATAAAAATTATTGAAGTCATATATAATAACCTCCGATAAATATGACTCCTCAAATAAATCCATCAAAAGGTAACAACTCTTCTAAAAAAGTTTAAGCCAAAAATCGAAGATTCAATTCAATCTCTCTAGGGCTTAAAATGAACAAAACATAAATGAACCATATAATTTAATTTTCTAACCTTCGATTCGGAAGAACATAAAATGCACAAAGAAATTAAGCAGCACATCAATCAGCTAATAATAATCCATCACTAATTGAGGGCACATTATATTTTAATCATTACTCTGTTTTCTCCTTTTTTATTTTTTTTTCCTTCCTGAAAGTCTGGCTATTTGGATTGCAATAAGCCAATAATAGCATAGCAATGTCAAATGAGATTTTTATATCTTCTGTTATAATTGTATTGAAGTGTTTTATTTTTGAGGCAGAATGTCAAATAACCATTTATGTTAGTAGAAATTAAATACTAGCCACAAATATAAAAATATATAAATTTTAGCCACTTTCGACCTAATTGGATAAAAATACCCTTAATGAGCCCGTTATATAGGAGGCTCGATCGAGAGAGAGGAAGAGAGGATGGGGGATGGAGGAAAGAGAGAGAAGAGAGGATGGGGGTAGCTAGCAGCAGGAAAAAAAAAATTAAAAAAAAAAAAGAAAAAAAAAAGAAGTTGCAGAGAGCACAATCGCAAGGAAGAAGGTGCAGAGAAAGAGAGAGAGTGGGTCCGTGGGGGATTATGGGTTTGGGTAGTTTTAATTTATTTTATTTTTTAATTATTTTATTAAGGGTATTTTTATCTTATTACATTGAAAATGGCTAGAATTAGGGATGGCAATGGGCCGGATCTGGACCGGATCCGGCTTACTCCAGATCCAGATCCGTAAAAAAAAATTTGGTCCGGATCCGGTCCAGATCCGTCGGGTCCAAAAAAATAGAAATCCAGATCTAGATCCATCGGATCCACGGGTCTAGGGATCTAGACCCGGATCCGTAGTATTTTTTCCCTAAAATGAATTTTTAAAATAATAAAAAAAATTATAGTACAATAATAAACATAATAAGTTTCTACGATATATCAAAACGAGTTGTAAAAATCTCAGGTACATAGATAAAAGTCAAAAGTAAAATGTCTCTCAAGTACTGAAGTACATAGATACAAATTCTAAATTAAAATAAGTTTCTCAAAAGCTGGAATCTGCAATATCACTACTACTTATCTTCAGTTCTTCACCATTGAATTTACACTTTGCAAGAGTCCACAAAACTAAGTTGTACCACCCACCAGGCCACCAAACTAAGTGATAGAGGGCTACCGCTGTATGCTTATTTTTGTTTCAATCAAATTAGGTTTCAATATGTAATTTCTAAAAATTAAAATAATTAGAAAATATATATAATATTTATCATATATATATATATATATAAATATTATATATATAAATATTATATATAGATCCGGTCCAGATCCGGTCCATGAATCCATTATATAAATATTATATATATATATATATATAAATATATATATATATATATAATATTTATATAATGGATTCATGGACCGGATCTGGACGGATCTAGGTCTAAAAAATTCAGATCCAGATCCAGATCCGAAAATTGACTATTAGGTCCGGATCCGGTCCAGATCCATCGGGTCCAATTTTGCAAGACCCAGATCCATAAAATCGGATCTGGATCACCGGATCTGGACCGGATCCAAGACCCACTGCCATCCCTAGTTAGAATTTATATGTTTTTAAGTTGATGGCTAGAATTTAATTTTAATTAAGTTTAGTGGCTAGTTTTCACCATTAGCACTTTATTTTTTTGGTTTTCAAACTATTTATCTTATTTTTCATTCTTGGAAGAGAGCAACAAAAGTAAATATCATACTATTAGAGGTTACTAAAATTTTAAAAGGTATAACTTCCGTCCCAAATTATTTGTCCAGTATATTTAATTAGTTCGTTCCATATTACTTGTCCAGTTTTTAAAAAATAAAACAGTTAGCTTATTAAATGTACACTAATTATCCCATCATACATTTATCTTTCCGCACGTATCCTAATTTAATTTAAATTGTAAAATTTTAAATTATCATAACTTGCTTGTTTGTTTTCAGATTTTTACCGGTCTTTATACCGAATTAAAGGTTTTCATACGATCTTTTATTTAAGATCAAACATCAATATGTTTTAATGCATATAATCTATGATGCTCTAGTTTTAAAACAATAAAATTTGCATTAAAATATTAAATACTACACTTTATCTCTAAACATACTCTTCTTCAAACCCGTACCGAAAAGGAATTGGACAAGTAGTGTGGAACGGAGTGAGTAATAATTTAGCTTTTTAAAAACTCATATTGGTTGTAGTGATGACGTTTTACATGCAGATAATTTTTCTACAAGTAGTATCGATGTTTTATTGAAATTGTCGATAGCACCATAATATTTCAATTAGACACCTTTTTTAATGCATCTAGCATTGAACCTAAAAAGATAAATAATATAATATAATTACTTTCAAATAAAGTGTATATTGATACATCTATAAATTTACATTTATCATAAGATATTATATAATTGAACTTATTATATAAGACTTGTTGGGAAACAAACGATGTATATCTTGTATAGAGCATCCACCAACTTGTTAGGAAAACATTCGGGGCATGAAAATTGGAGATCATAATTGCTATAGAAGACAAAAGAGACAAATAAACACATAAAATTATATGGCCTTAATTGATGGTTTCAGGAACATGATAACATCTTAATAGCATATATACTATGAAGCACGGGGACGTCTAGGAGGCAGGCGTACCCGTATTAATACGCTCAAAATACAAATACGAAAAAATACACTCAAAATACGTATTTAAAATGTATTTTTTTAGGGTTTTTTTTAATTTATTTTTTTGGGAAAAATACGTATTAAATACATTTCAGCTAAAGATTGAATACGTATTCACCATTAAAATACCCAATCTCTTCATCCCAAACCCTACCTAAAACAAAAAACTCAATCTCTTCAAACCTAAACATACTGCCGTCGCGTTCCCTTCTCTGTCCTCCCTCTGTTCCGAAATTGTTGAGTGTTGACCTCGGTGTTTGAAGCAGTGTCGGGGGGGCCATGGTGGAGACTAGAGAGGAGGGGTTTAGAGAGAGGAAGAGAGAGCAGAGACAAGAGAGAGAAAGAGAGGGAGAAAAAAGTAGAAGAAGATGGGGATTAGGAGGGATATAGTTCAGAGTGAGAGAGAGAGAGCGTATCAAAGATATGAATTACTGATTATTGGGCTATTGCTTATGGGCTATTTTGATAATAATAATGATATCTATGTCTTTTTTTTATTTCCATAATATTATTATTGATAATATATACTACTATATAATTATTATTAATAAATATAAACGTATTTTTGATATACTCGTATCTAGATATTTGAGAAATTAGCGTATTTTCGTATCGTATCGTATTAGTATTCGTATTTCGTTCCCGTCCCCGTGCTTCTTAGCATATATATATATATATATATATATATATATATGGGGTGAAGATCAAATACAAAATGAGTTTTGGGTACAAAATAGGAAATAATCCCATCCATTCACATATTCAGATCGGTGGCTCATATTATTTCGCTATTTCTGAATATAATAATTAATAATATGATAATTAAGGGTTATTATTGTACATTCACATCATTAATTTGATTACGGTAGTTATATTCATTAGAGTAACTTGCGGATTTTGTGCTGATGCAATATATAAGCATATTTCTCCATCAACAACTGAAGAATTAACCTCAATCTATTACATTTTTCAATTCGATTCGCCGATTCATATCTTTTCTATTCAATTTTCTGCATTTTCTGATTCGCCGAAGCGGCTTAATTATTCATCACCGCTGCTCAAAGTTCGTCATCAAAGTTTTTGGTTGTTTGTGCATTATAAGATCATTATCCATGCATTACATTATATTATTTTATGCTTTATTATTTGGATTAAGTGTTTGTTTTACAACCAAACCAGTAGAATAATATTGCTTGGGAGGAAATAGCGAAAATCTGAAAATTAAATATTACACAAGAAAAATTTAATAAATAAAAAAAACAATGCAATGCTTATTAGTTTATAATGCATTCAAATGTTTAAGAATACGCACTTCGGGATATACAAAACTAAAGTTTGCATATGATGATATTTGTTGAAAAATAACTTTTAAGAAAATAATACATGTAATTCGAATAATGCATTAACAATTTGGTGCAACTTCATTTTTTAACGAAAAAAATCATTTTAGTAAATATATAAATGTTTAGATAATGCACAGAATATATTTGTATAATGCATAATCCATCTATAATTGTGCACAATGCACAATGCATTAGATAATGCACAAAATATATTTGTATAATGCATAACCCATCTATAATTGTGCATAATGCACAATGCATTCAGTAAATATATTTTGTGCACAATGCATCTATTTGGCGTAATAATGCACTTGTATCTTTTCAATAATAATAATGCACATGTATAAATTTAATAATGCATTATAATATATTAGAAAATATTTTATAAATGAGATTGACGTATAAAGAAATATATTTTGTAATGCACGTAAACACTATACGAAGAAACATTTAAAATTAGTTTAGGATAGATCTAAATTTGGTGGGTTTGGTTGGCCAAATCCCATAATATCCGCCACTTTCTAAATGATTATTTCTTTTGTTCACATTTTTGCCCTTAAGAAGTCGTCCCTTCATTCAAATAATAAATAAGTATAGTTATTTGCATAAATTTTGGAACGTTAGATCACTAGCAATCAATGGTTAATAGTATTTCTTATTTCTTACTTTAAGAGTTATTTTCACCAGAACTCAACCATATATATATATATATATATATATTCTTGAGTAATATGATTCTACTGGCAAAGTCCAATGAGGTTGATTCTTTAAACCACGCATGAATTTGTTAGGCTCTTTAAACCACACATGATTCTTTAAACCACACATGAATCACAAAGGTAATTAATTCATGAAAAGGGGCAATCAATCTTTTTTAACTACAGTGAAAATTGATCATCTTCATAGCAGAGAAGAAACCAATCTCCGTTGTCAATGTTTGGTTCGGTACCCACTTTAACCAAGACCTAGACAGAGCCACCTAAAGCGTCATCCTTAAAATGCAAAAGGTAGTATATTTAATTAGGCCGTCCCATATTACTTGTCCAGTTTCTAAAAAATGAAACAGTTAGCTTATTAAATGTACACTAATTATCCCACCATAATTTACATTTCCGCACGTATCCCAATATAATTTAAATTGTAAAATTTTAAATTATCATAACTTGCTTGTTTATTTTTAGATTTTTACCAATTTTATACCGAATTAAAGGTTCTCATATGATCTTTTATTTATGATCAATCATCAATATGTTTTAATACATATCATCTATGATGCTCTAGTTTTAAAATAATGAAATTTGCATTAAAATATTAAACACTATACTTTATCTCTAAACATACTCTTCTTAAAACTCGTACCGAAAAGGAATTGGACAAGTAGTGTGGAACGGAGTGAGTAATAATTAACTTTTTCAAAACTCATATTGGTTGTAGTGATGACGTTTTGCCTGCAGGTAATTTTTCTACAAGTAGTATCGATGTTTTATTGAAATTGTCGATAGCACCATAATATTTCAATTAGACACCTTTTTTAATGCATCTAGCATTGAACCTAAAAAGATAAATAATTAAAATAAAAAGTAAGCATAAATATTTATCATGTTATTTATAGATCAAACTCATGCATCGCGGGTATACAATTCTAGTTTTAGTAGATACTGGAGTTTTTCCACGGAGATTCAGTATTTATTATGTACGCACGCGCATGAGAGAAGAAGGAGGGAGAATGTGGTTATTTAACTTCATATTTGGAGATTTTTGTAACCAACTCAAGGAGCTCATAACTGACATTCCCGCTTAATTTCAGATCCAATTTCTGAATTTGAATTTAGATTTTTTTTAATGAAGATTTCTTAAGTTTATTTATTCTTTTTTGAAGAAAAATTGTATCTGTTCTACAATTCGCCAAAATCATCTTTATCATAGCTCGTTAATACACATTTGCAGCGCTTCGTAAGGTTTCTTCTGAAAACATTATAATATAGTTAAAGGTAAACTAATCAAGAGAACAATAATATATATAATCAAGTGCTATCTAGTTCTAGTTCAAGGTAAAATCGAGTATAAACAATAGAATCTGCAAAACTATTACTCAAACTTTAGGCTTTCAACGGAGATCATCCAAGTATGTTTGCAAAGATATTGATTAATCATGGATAATTTCATCAATTATCATACTATCATCCAAAAAAACAAAATTACTCCTTCATAGCTAAAAAGGGGTGACTAAAGCCAAAACAAAATTAGGTACCAGCCCCCCCCAAACAAAATTAAGGTACCAGCCCCCCCCCCAAGGGGTGGGTGGTGGGGGGGGGGGGGGGGGCAATGGCTCAGGGCCCTCGATATTTTGAGGCCCAAAAATCATTTTTTACTTTAGTATATTAAACATTTGAAAAAAAATCAAAATTAATAGTAATTTGGTGCAGTGGGTGGACCCTTACACTAGATTTTCCTCTTTATATTTTGGGGTCTTGTGTTCAAATCTTCAATCAAATCTTTTTTGTCCAATTTTTCTATTTTAGTTTCTACATTTGCTAATTTTTTATTGGAAAATTTCTAATACATTAATATTACAAGTCTCATCTCATTTTTTTATGTAGTACTTTTTTAAATTAAAGATTGAAAAAAAAAAATCTATATATAGTGTCAATCCCTTAAAATAGCCATTATGAATAAGTAAAAATTTAAAATAGCCACTAATAAGTAAATGGTATAATAATAGCCATATTTTTCATCTACTACCCCATTTACCCTTTATTATTGTATTCATTAATTAATTAAAAATAATAAGGAGATTCAGTTTCCATAAAAAGGAGCTCTTGTTAAAATTTAATTTTTTTATGACAAATCTTTTTAAAATTAATATTTTTTTCCAATTAATACTACTATTCAATATAGCCTATAAACTTTGATATCAAACTTTATAAAACAATTAATAATTCAAATAAGAATTTAAAACATTAGTGACACCACTATGATTGTCATTGTCATAAAGTGACAATAAAAGTGATATTAGAATTTGACACTTTTACGAAAAATATGATAAAAATAATTATTTTACCCTGTCAAGTGCGAGAATATACTTTGCTCACTCGTAAGGTGTTGCATAAGTAGCCAATGACAAATTACGATAATAAAAAAATGACAATTTCGAAATTACTAAAATTCACCTTCATTCACGTAGATTGATACTTTTATTTATATAAATTGACACTTGTATTCATGTACTAGATTGATACTTTTACGAAAATATGATAAAAAAATAATTATTTAATCATTTCAAATGCATGATTATAATTTGCTCACTCGTAAGGTGTCGCATAAATAGTCGATGAAAAATTACAATAATAAAATTTTGACAATTTCGGAAATTCAAAAGATTGACATTTTTTTTTCCAAATAGATTGACACTTTTGTTCATATAAATCGGCACTTTTACGAAAATTATGATAAAAAAATAATTATTTTATCGCTTCAAGTGCATGATTATGCTTTGCTTACTTGTAAATTGTCGCGTATATAACATAAATAGCTGCTAGAAAATTATGATAATAAAAATTTGACGATTTTGAGAATTCAAAGGATTGACACTTTTTTTCAAATAGATTGACACTTTTTTTCATATAAATTGACGTTTTTACAAAAGATACGATAAAAAATATTTATTTTATCGCTTCAAGTGTATGATTATGCTTTGTTCCCTTGTAAGGTGTCGCATAAATAGCCATTAGAAAATTACGATAATAAAAATTAGACGATTTCGGGAATTCAAAAGATTAGGACTTTTTTTAAAAAAAGATTGACATTGTTGTTCATATAGATTGACACTTTTATGAAAAATACGATAAAAAAAGACTAGTAAGTGCATATTATTATTAGAACAATCTCTTTAGTGCATGATTCCACATAAATTGTATGGATAAGAACAATATTATTATTATTTTTTTAATTTTCTTTTCATTTATTAAAAACATGTTTACGGTGACCAACGCATGCATTTATTACCTTGATAAATCATATGTTGGCAGCCGTAGCCCTCCTTATTTTCTGGGCCCTTCTATCAGCTAATTGTTCTGGGTTTGGGTTGTGGGCCTGTAATGTGGGGGTCCTGGTCAGTTGGCCGCACTATGTGGTTGGCCGCACAGGAGTTTTTGCCAAGATTTTATAACTGATTCTTTTTTATAAAAATATTTTTTTTTTTTTAGTATAAGATACATATATATGGTAGGGGAGCATTTATATATATATATATAATATTAATATAGTTCTGTAAGACATTCAAATATTTCATATTATTTATAATTAACAATTTAATCATAATAATATATTAAATTTTAATGAATAATATTCTAGTATGAAAGAACAAGGCAATTCATCAAAAGGGAATCGATCTTTTTACTATAGTGAAGAAAGATTACAAAATCAAAGATCACCAATTCCCACCTTCTGTCGAAATCTCTCCAAAAATCTTGAATGCGAAGAACATGAGAATGGAAAAACTTGAAAGAAACCCAGAAACGGCAGTGCAAGAAGGCGGCGCACCAGAAGAAGTTCCATTGACGATAATCTTCGGATGCCTTCTTTTCTTTCGGAGGAGGGCGGCGACTTCCGGTAGGGGGGAGAGAGGGCCGCCGCCGCCGCCGAAGACGGAGTAATTGAGGACCTTGTCGACGCCGTGCAGAGCGAAGGCGGCGTTGAGGAAGATATCAGGCTGCATGATTCGGGAATCGTCGACGGCGAAGTTTCCCGGAGAGTTGTTGGTGACGACGATGAATTTGGAGGCGAGCAGAGTAGGGAGGCGAGTGTGAACGGTCAAAGATCGGAGGTCGGCGAAGGAGAGGCGCTGGGGGACGATGTGGTAGGGGATGAGAGGAGAGCCGATCTGTACTCCGGCGGTGAGGAGGCGGGAGATGGCGCCGTTGCTGGGGACGAAGAGGGTGGCGGTGAGCGGGAGGGAAGAGGGGTTGGCGGAGGAGAGGAGGTTGGCCCAGCTGCCGTAGTCGCCGGTGCCAACCAGTGCGTCGAGGATGTTTCTGAACTGCTTTTCTTTAATCGCCGGCCGCGGCGGCGGAGCCTGTGGGGTGGCGGGTGAGGGTGATGCTGATGGGCGGATCTCAGGCGGAGAGGGTGGTGCGGCGGTTTCTGAGGCGGAGGTGAGGAGGAGGAGGGTGGCGGCGGCGGTGAGAACCACCATGAATACGGTTACAGAGAAGGAAATTGCCATAGGAGAGTTTCAGAGTTGGTTTCGAGAACTTGAGTAAGATACGATTCAACTTTACATAATTGAATGTGAGTTATATACGCGTGCCGCATGAGAAAGAAAAGGGGAAAGAGAGAAGGTAGTTACTTGGACATTTTAGTAACCAACTACATTCCCGCTTAATTTCAGATCCAATTTTAATTGAGTTTTTTTTTTTTAGTTAAAGGTAAACTAATAAAAAAAACACAATAATATGTATATAATTAAGCATTATCTAGTTCTAGTTCAAGGTAAAATCAAGTAAAACAATAGCATATGCATTATTTCTTGTAATTTTTGTTTGTTTTGTTGTAAACGACCTTTGAAACGTGTTTCTATTTATCTTTATTTACCTAAAAAAATAGCATATGCAAAACTATTGCTCAAACTTTAGGTTTTCAACGTAGATCATCCAAGTATTTTTGCGCAGTAGTAATTGATTAATCATGGATAATTTCATCAATTATCATACTATCATCCAAAAAAACAAAATTACTCCATGTTGATGTAGCTAAAAAGAGGGGTGAAAAGCCAGTACGAAATTAGGTACCATCACTGTACAAACGAAGGAAACATATATCTTTGCAGAAGTATATGCCTTGTAAATGCAACTCATAAGCATTTCAAAACATCCATTCTCCAACTGAAACAGCAAATGGGCAACTATAATACAGCTTTTTATTCGAAACAATTATTGCCATCCTATTTGTTGAGCTGAAGGTCCTTCACATTTCTTTGCCAGTAAGCTTGAAATCTTTGTCTTGCATACTCTAAGTAGTCGAAATCAATTTCGTTGACATGCTCCTGTGATCGTAAGAAGAAAACATTAAACAGTTACTGTAAATCTTAAAAGTTAATTTTATTCGATTTTATAACTGACCCCCTGGGAAGGTCAGTAACTCATCATGGTCATTTGTTCTATCTGGTACACTTTGAGAAAATTGATATGAAATTAGGTAGCATACCGAGATAATTCCCCATAAGGCCCAATGAATATGGCTAACAAGAGTGAACTTTTCCACTTCATCAAGTAATTGATTCACCTCTGAGTCACTAGGTGTTCCTGCAGCAAAGTTCTGGCACTTCAAGGATATGCATAGACAAAGGAATGATATTCTCTATCCTATAAACAAAAACTACTAAAAGAAGATGCAATAACATAATAATTACACCTCTCGAGACAGCTAAGAACTCATCATCAATAGTGAGGAACTAACACAAGCAACTACCATCAGTAAGTTTTATGGAAGTTGGATAAAATAACAACCTGAAGAAGCCAGATAGGTACGCAAGAATCTTTCACGCTCCTGCAAATCTGGGTAAGAAGACGAACTCAATTTCAAAATGCGGCAGGGAAAGGGAAAAAAATGAAAAAATGATTATAAGGAAGGAGCACGTCCAATACCTGGATATTTACTATAATCCAAGACATGAGGGGTTTCAGTATGGTAGTCAGCAGCCATCTCACAAAAATGATTGGCAATGTCAAAGGCAATATAGTTGTAGCTAGCATATTCATAATCCTGTGGACCAACCAAGATAGCCATGATCAGAAGAAAATACATATGACGCAGAAGTCCAATGATTATTTACACAAATTGATTATTCAGGTAATCATTAGTTTTGATAGAACAGCAGGTATATGAATGTACTCTAAGCTTGAGATGAGACATGTAAATAATACCACGTCCTATCTGATTTAAGTTTATTGTAGCTTTTAATAGTTAAGAGGATTCATAAGCGACTCAAAGAACTATCTTGACTTCATTGAGTTGATCACAAAGTCATATCCTATCTCACTTCTCCATTTCAGTAAAAGGTAAAAGCATGACCTCCAGTCAGATAACTACCTTAGAAACCATAAATATTGCTAAATGCTAAATCACAATCCCAAGATATGTGGGTACAAACAATGACTATCTTCAGGTTTGCTGGAGCCAGGCTACCAGTAAATGTAGTTAAGGACCACATAGCTTCTACATTGCTGTTGGTGAAATGACAGATGTAAGCTACTACATCTGTACTAGTGGAGTAAAACAATAGCCACCTAAGAACAGATTTTACCTGATGAAAACATCATCATTAACAACCTAAATCAAATAAAGCCCACTAGGATATCAGTCAGCCCATCAACTGTCTTATATAATTCACTCAACCAAGATAGTCATGTACATGAGAAGAGCACAAATCACAATCATATCAGAAAGAACCTACAGCTAATAGAAGCAATATACTTGTCTTACGAGTTCCATTACTTCAATATCTTCCAATAACAACTCTGTTTCCATTAAAATGAATCTCCATGAAACGCATACGAACATAAAGAGCATAGCATAATACTTACAATTATGGTTATTGATCTGGTTACTTCATCCATCATGATGTTACCATATTGCAAATCATTGTGACAGAACCCTATACGTTGACCATTTGCGGAAAGATTCTTTTCCAGAGCCGAGATTTCAGAATCCAATACATCTAAACGAAATTCTTCGGCTTCTTTTGGCGAAGAAACACGTTTGGCTTCATTAAGCCATTTGCTGAAACATTATGGCACAAGACCTCATGTAAGCACACACAATCACAGTTAGAAAATGGGAATTTACATGAAAAGAAATTATTGGAGAGAAAAGAGAGCAACCTCACTCTATCCCAGAGGGCAATTTTCTTAGACCCAGGCATATCTAGGTGGTGAAATTCCCTCATTTTAGACGCTATTATACCAGATATCTCAGGATCACGCAAATCAGCAGCTGAAAGTGTCTGAAAAATCGTTTTTTGTTAAAAAAACTGAAACAATATCTTCCGAAGTGAAAGTAACTATACAAATTAAACATATAAAGAGGTTATTTCTTTGCTTCCACGCTTCGCGTAAACTATAAAGACACGACCAACAGCATGAAATTCGACAAGCTTCATCAGGCACTAGTATAAAATTCTACTGAATTCCAATATCGCTAACGTGATTCGTCACTACTGCTCTGATTTCAGTGAACCTCCACCAACAAAACATTTTAATTTGAAAAAGAAAAAAATAATAATACCCGAGCATGAATGAACTCTTCGACGCGGCCATTAGCGAACCGTCCGAGCAGGCGCGGCCCCTGCCCTTGCTTCGACATGAACTCAAAAGTACGAATCTCATTCTCGCGGTCAAAGAACACATCCACTCCCGCACCATAAATCCTGACCAACACCTTCTTCGATTTCGGCAGCGGCTCCTCGGCGCTGGAATTCCGAATCCATTTGATCTGGTAAACCTCGTTGGTCATGGCTCCTTTGAGCGGCACCACCTGCAGCGCCTCCGGATCGACGATGTCGCGCCACTCCGCGGCGAGGCGGACGAGAATCTTCCTGGCGTCATCGGGAATGCGGGGTTCCTTGGAGGATTTTTCGGGGGATCCCATGGGAGATTGAATCGGAGAAGAAATGGATAAATTTGGAGGGATTTCAACAGTTGGAAGGAATCGCGGATTTCGCCTCTCAAGGGGGTGGGGGAAAGAGGAGAGGCAGGCCTTCGGGATCGCGATGAATGCTGCCGTTGCCAGTTGGCAGTGATTAACCGGGAAACGGTTCGGCCACGTGGACGGCACGTGACGTAGCAATCTGCAGCGTTGCATACTTCCACTCTGCTTGTGATATTTGATATTTCCTCCTCTTTGTGTAGTAGAATATCTCAATTAAATTTTTGTATGCACAAGTTTTTACTTTTTAGTGTACGGTGCATATATTCACTTACCTACATTATATTTTTGGAAAAATGTGGTTCGAGCCTTAATTTAAGTAAGTGGATATATTCTCTAATTAATAAATTTAGCCCACATTAAGATATAAGAATATTTATACGACATGACATGGCTTTAATTTTTGTGATTTACATGTTTTGGTTGATTTATAAAAAGTCAAACTTAAGTAATATGCTATGGAGTAGTATCTTTATCTTTATATATAAGCTTATAAAATCCGACCTAGCCCAAAAAATGGGGGGTTGGCTATGTTTAGTAAAATGAGTAATTCTCAACGTAGCTCCCGTATTAAAAGAAATTAATGAAATTATTAATGAGATTAACTATTACACCGTTATGATAATGAACCGAATGCTCATCTACCTAATGTGGTCATACGTAATGTGCTGATATGGCCGTCAATAGTTTTTTTAAGTAAGATTTAATTTTTTTTTATAAATATTATTTTTATAAGGTATATTTATAACAATTTTCTTTAATTATAACATGCTACGTCAGCAATGGACACATTAAGTATACATTAGCAAAGCATTACTTGTGAACTATATAGCCCCAAATATTAAGAACGCTAATGTCAGAAATCTCAAGAAACAAGGAAGCGGTAGAAGCCTAGATCACTAGTATATGAAATAGAGTTATCTCCGATGTATATGTAATGATAGGATATGGCCTAGCTACTAGGCCCAAGCATCGAGCCCAATATAATTGGGCCCCGACAGTTAAGCTCGGCCAACGCAGCTCGGCCCAACTAAAGCCCTATGCAGCTCGGCCCAGTCAGCTACAACCTACTTCCAAGAGACTTCTACACCAAGACAACTCCTACATCGACTACAATTCAAGCTCCAAGAGATATAGAAGCTCGGTGTTTATCCAGTAAAGGAGGAGATCAAGCCAAAGAGTCTTAATAGGAAAAGACTTGTAAACCTAGTCAAATTCCATGTGTAGATACTTATAAATAGGGGGTTTAGAATAGATTGAGAGGGGGAGAACAATCTTGTAATCACTACTCATACTAGCAATAAAGATTTATACTCTTTCCGCCCGTGGACGTAGATCTATTCCAATAGATCGAACCACGTAAATCCCTTTGTGTTCCGTTTACTTTTGTGTTCGTTAATTCCTTGTCTACATGCATTAATTACCTTACGAAAATAAGTTCGATCATGTAATATATATTTTATTTTATTCTGAGACGTCCCGTTGAATATATGTTATTTCCTAAAATAGACATGATAGGTGAATAGTGTTGCATTGCATATAACTATTACTCTTGTAAAATTAATATTGTTAAATTCTGTATTGAAAAACATTGCTTGTATTTTGAAAGTTTATTTGGATCTTTAATAGTTTTTGTCTCTGTGTCTTTTTTCTTTTCTTTTTTTAAGGAAGTTTTTCTCTCTGGGTGAAATCTTTGAGAAAGTGGATAATTCACATGACGGTTCTTGAAATACTACCTACATTAATGTGACAAGAGCACTATTTTACCTAATTATCCTTCCAATCAATCAATATATATATATATATATATATATATATATATATATATATATATATATATATATATATAGGGTACAGATCCTATGTTAAAGAATTCTCCCATGTTAAATAGGAATGAATCCCAGTCATCCATCTAATAAAAACCAATGGCTAAGATTTGATATCCAAATTAATTATACAAGTATTAATTCATTATTTTAAATTATTTGAGGGTTAATTGTGGTACAATAAGTATTTTAGGTTCCACCAAATCTTTAACTTCCTAAATTAATGGCCGCCACTTTGCACAATTAATATGCAATCACACTTATTTCACAAATTAAGAAGTAGATTTCGATCAACAATTTATTTTGAGAATGCATAACTTTTTTTTTTTTTAGTTTGTCAACGTGAAAATTTTATGCTTAATACTAAATAAATTATGTTTAATTTTATGAATTTGTATGCTTAAAATCATGCTTAATATTACGAATTTGTATGCTTAAAACTATATAAAATCATGCTTAACATTACGAATTTGTATTCTTAATACTAGTAAATCATGCTTAACTTTGTGAATTTGTATGCTTAAAACTGGATAAAATCATGCTTAACATTACGAATTTGTATCTTAAACTAGATAAAATCATGCTTAATATTACAAATTTGTATGCTTAATACTCAGATAAAATCATGCTTAATATTACGAATTTTATGCTTACTAGATAAAATTATGCTTAGCATTATAAATTCGTATGCTTAATACTACATAAAATCATGCTTAATATTACGAATTTTATGCTTAGTAGATAAAATTATGCTTAACATTATAAATTTGTATGCTTAATTACTACATAAAATCATGCTTAATATAATTATATATATATATATATATATATATATAATAATCATAACTCATATATATTACTTTGACGATATGTATATATTTTGAAAGAAATTATTGAAGAATGACAAGAAATAAGAATAAATCCCTTAATTATATATATAAAGAATCTTATCGGCATGATGAATTGATCATCTCTTTAAAAATTGAATGCAATCCCTTAATTTTAGGGACGTTAGATATTAGGAGTATTTTCATTAGACAATATTACCCTTAAACTAATTAAGTTAATGTAATTCTAGTTATTTAGTCTATATTTTCAACATTCATTTATAACCACAAATCTGAAAAAATGGATGGACATGATTCATTCCTATTTAGCATATGGGGATCTATTAATATATGATCCAACCTCTATATATATATATATAATACGAAAACAGATCTTCATCCTACGTGGAATTATGTAGAATTTTTGTGATTATTTTCCTAAATTCTCGTGGCTTTGGCTATATTATGCAATACTTTAATCAATATAAATACTATATAATAATATCTCCATATATATGCATATTATATAATATTTTCCTAAATTTTCATAAATTTTCATCATCAATCAATTAATATAAAAAAAATATGATATTCATACAAGATATGCATCATTAATAAATATATATATATTTTTAACTAAATAAGTATTATACATACCACGAGTTAAATTTATTCATCATTAAATTCATTTATCATTAAATTTATTCATCATTAATAATTTCATCAATCAATATTTTTTTATTTGACATAAAGTGATTATTGTCGAAAAATATTCATCATTAATCTATTACACATATAACGGGTGCATTGACATAACAAAAAATTGAACATGTTTGATTAGTCAAGAAATGTTACCCTCATTAATCTATGTGTTTTTTTATTATTATTGTGAATAACGAGTGAGTTGATATTCAAAATTTAATGGGCGGCTAGACATTTTATCATTCGATATTTATATCAAACAACGGGCAGGTTTATACCCGAAAAATATTATATCTCCGATCGGTAATCCAAACAACGGGCAGTTTCATATTCAAAATGAATATAACTATATGCAACTCAATAAATGTTATCCCTCAAAATAGTTGACCCGTATCTCCAATGGATAATCCAAACAACGGGCGGCTTCATATTCAAAATGAACATAATTACTCGACTTAAGAAATGCAACCCAACAAATGTTATCGCTCAAAACCGTTGATCCAAACAACGGGCAACGTAGTTTTCAAAAAATATTACATTAAAAATGATTACAACTGCCAACAAATGTTACTCTCAAATGGTTTGACCAAATAACGGGCGGCTTGACATTCAAAATGTATATAAATACCCGAGAAATATTATATCTCCAATGAATAATCTAAACAATGAGTGACTTCATATTCAAAATGAATATAATAACCCGAACAAATGTTACCCTCAAATGGTTGAACCAAACAACGAGGGGTTTGATATTCAATATGAATACAATTACCCGATAAATATTATATCTTCGGAGGATAATCCAAACAACTTAACGGGCGACTTCAAGATAATCCAAACAACGGGGGGCTCGATATTCAATATGTATACAATTACCCAATAAATATTATATCTTCGACGGATAATCCAAACAACAGGTGGCTTCAGGTTAATCTAAACAACGGACGGCTTCATATTCAAAATGAATATAGCCACTCGACGTGAGAAATGCAATAGAACAAATGTTATCCATCAAAACAGTTGGCTCAAACAACGGGAGACTTTTGAAATAAATATAACAACTCAAAAAATATTACTTAAAAATGCATACAACTTTCGACAAATGTTAACTTCAAATGGTTGAACCAAACAACGGGCGGCTATGCATCAAACAAAAATGCCTAAAAAATAATATCACTATTAAATCTATTTTTCTATTACATGTATGACGAACATTTTTAAAAAATAAAATTTGAATAAATAGGACTACTCGAAAACTTTTATTAATATAATTTTCTATTACCGTGAAATGAACGGCTTGATATTGCAAATATGTAATGCTAAATGCAAAATATTGTCTCTCATTTACTTTTTTTTTCTTTTGATATAATTTCATATTAATATTTTAGAATGAACTTTTGCTTTTTTATCAATTTAAAATAAATAATTGGATTATCTTTTAAATTTTACTTTAAAATTACAATATAAAATGATCACGTCGAATTTCGACGGACGGTACACTAGTTTCTCTATATTGCGAAAATGAGGTGAATTCTTCCACTTGCTTTTAAGTAATAAAAGGTAGACATCGAACCCACTTCTCTTTCATTTAAGTAGATCTTCACATTCCTTTTAACAGTTCAAGTATAACTTTCACAGCATTATTTCAAGTTGTTAAACTACAAAAGTGAGCACAAATTAAGAGCACATATATATTTCAAATCTGTGATTATGAACTCAGAAATGGACTCAGGTGGATGCAAAATCGTTCAGGAGCCGTTCGATGGTCCTCCTAGAGGTGACTTTGTCGATTTCAAACACTCTCATCTCACCTTGTAAACCTGCAAAGACAAACAATTTTTTCGCTCGATTTTTTTGCAGAAATGATATTGTTAGCGAGGCTCGAGTGTTCAAAACCTGACCTGATTGACTTAGAGCTCTGAGTGGAAGTTGGGAAGCACTTGAATTCAAGAACATCATCATATTCTTCATCAGTTGGGAAGATTCAGCAGATACCAGAATTTCCCTCTGATTTTACAGCCATCGAGAAAAAGATTAAGATACGTAGATATGCAGTCTTTAGAACACTAAAGGTAGTATCTAAATGCAATAATGATCAAGAGATTGGTCCAACCTTGAATCTCTTCTGAGAATCATAATAGCCAGAGACAACCAATAGTATGCCGAGTTTCTCCAATTCTGCGTTTCAGAACAAAAGAGTGCGAGAAATAAAGAGTCTTAACAAAAGAATACAATTTTGATGTTTTGGTGGAAGAATGCAAACTGCAAAGACAGTTTAATATTTGAAAACGATGAAAAAGAAGTTATAATACGTAAAGGTAGAGCAAAATTGCACAATATGATAACCATGTCTACAGCTGTAAATCAAGAATTCAAGCAAATCAACGTAATCATTACTTTGAAAATGCATGATTTCCTGAGTTGAAGCAGAACCATGAGACAGCAGCTGGGCTACTGACATCCCAATTGAGCTCATCCCGATATTCGGTCCCAGCCTTGAACTTGTAGTATTTGGTTTACCTATTTCAACAGATTTCAAGACCAAAGCAATGAATCAGGCTAATTTCCTTTCCAGTTTCAAGTTCAAATTTGTAAGGAAAAAAAAAATGGTCACGCACAATTCATCTAGAAAGTAAATAGATTGCATTAGCTAAAGATGAGATTAAACCATCACCAAGCAGTTTTCCGAAAGAAAAAAGCTACACAAAGATAATGGAATTTAGACGTCGAATTGAAACTGCCATGTTGAAGGGACAGCATGCAAAACCTGATATGGTCCACTTCTTGAATTCCTTCAGTAAAATATCCTCTACTTTGAGATTATATGAACCATTAGTTGTGTATTTCACTGAAACAGAGGGGAACCAAAAAAAATAAAAATTGAGCTGATAATGATGAACTGATTCAGAATACGATAGTTAGGTCAGGTAATATTATTTCTCTCACGTATTTGGTAAAGCCCGTTGAATCCAAATCGACCAGCTCCATTAATTAACAAGGTAGCCATGTATTTATCTTTCGAGGTACAATTTGGACTTGATAGATTTCCAGTATCCACAAGGATGCCTGCTAACTGCAAATGGGAAAAAAAAAGAAATAACATGCAGAAAAACATAGATGAAACTAATAAATCCAGAACACAACCTATACTGTATATATAATGTTAGAAGATGCAAATGGACTGTGATTCTACATAGACAACTTCAAGCTTGAAACTTGTGGATAGCCTTTTGTTGCTAGATTTACAGAAACATGACTTCAAAGCTCATAAATAGAAGCTGTAGAAGGCTTAAAAAAATCGGTTTGCTTAAATCATAGCATGGACCATTGTGTCACTTATTTTTTGTTGTGAAATACCTCTTCATATATATTAAAGAAAAGGCAAATTAGAGGCCTATGCTCCCAAGCTTTGGATGATTATGCCAGCGCCAAAAAAAATTGCAAAAAGAAGATAAAATTGTTACCAGAAGTCTACTGAATCCTTGCCCAGCCAATATCTCAGGGGTAGT
Organism: Mentha longifolia; assembly: GCA_001642375.2. Lineage (NCBI taxonomy): Eukaryota > Viridiplantae > Streptophyta > Magnoliopsida > Lamiales > Lamiaceae > Mentha > Mentha longifolia. The sequence continues at coordinate 24,563,076 of CM038119.1, forward strand.
CATTGCAAAACTTTCAGCAATTACAGTACAGCACGATACATCCTGAAACGAAGAAACAGATTACTTTTGCTGTTATTTTTTTCACGTTTCAAAAACAGGAAATTAAGTAGGCAATCAAGATATAAAATGAGAAAACATTATAAGTTACATCTTATTAGAAAATCAAGGATAGGGGGACAAATGTTAACCAAGATCAAATTGTTACTCCAACTCTAACTTATGAAAATCAAGGCAAAGAATGTTTTTTACCCACAAGGGAAAGTTCCCTTCCATAAGCCTAGCACGTAAAGTGTGTGATTTTTAGTAGAGAAAAGTCATTAAATCTTTTACATGCTGTCAAAGACAGGGTCTCAATGCTTTATTTTTTCGGTTGATTTGGAAAATCTATTACTGAATCTAAAATAGATTCTATGAACACTAACTTGGAGTCCTTTTCCTCCATTTCTAAGGGAGTGTCATGATGACCAATTTAAAGAATGGAAGCGAAAGTCTAATTTGTACTGTAAAGAGATATTACCTCTCGCTCAGTGACTGTATGAACCCAAGAATATGCATCAGACTGCAAAAGGTTGAATAATATCAGAATATGTTTTATATAGTTGTTAAGCATGTTAACACTGAAACAAACAAAGTCATGATCAACCTTTGTGCAGTGGAACATTTCAACTATTGCCTCTCTCAGTGCCTGCTCCAATAAGCAAGAAATGAGTATCATTTGATGAGGCTGATAGCAAAACTAGCAACTTGGAATAAAAAATTTCTACCTCTTGTTCAGATGGAATCTTATCACAATTGACCAAAACCAGTTTGAGACTCCCAAAAAGGTCGTAATAGGTCAAGTCAATCTGGTCAAAGGGATAATCAAGCAGTAAGTGACAAAGAAACTATTCGCAACATAGTGTTATAGCATCACATTTTTATGTTATAGGTACTTATTTTTCTCCTGGCGTCGTATACTTGCCAAAATCTCAACTTTCAAACAAAGTATTTAAATTGGATAGCATCCACAATAGACCAAGTTGGATTAAGATGCCAACAAATACGAGAAAATAATTCGTATATAGTTTTGGAATACGAAAGTCGTAAATTACCTCATCAATAAAGATCAAGGATGAGAGATCAATATGGCATGAATCAAGGAGCCATCGGACATTAACATGTGTATCTAAATCAGCCCTCTTCATGTTAATTACAGGAACTGTGCAAAACTGCTTGCTCTTGATGGTCTCGTCTACATAAAAAGCATACATGATGGCAGAAGCCACTGATCCTACATCTGCACCAACACTATGTCAGGTAATCAAAATGCATCACAATAATCAAACTAACATTACTTTTTAATAGTTCGCAAAAGAAAATAGAGCCAGGACCCTTCTAAATTTATTTTACTACTCCTTGAACACATGTCAATACAAGTAAAATACGTATCTACTTTTCCAATTTACTGTGGTTCGTTCGTTGTAGATTGTAATTGTATAATGCAGTAAGAACCTGCACCAAAGGATACCAGCCTAGGATTTGAAACTTATGGTTTCTTCTCCAGTTTCTTAGTCCTATATGTCATTTCCTTATTTAGTTACTCTTCTGCTCAAACTCTTTTACTTAATCCATTACAAGTAGAACACCAAACACTAATGAGTGACATTTAACAAAGACAAAACATCAACCTATAGACAAGAGGTTATATTAGAACAAAGAAACTTTCATATACTGTACAATTTATTTATTAAAAAAAAAAATCTTTAAAATCTTTAAAATCTTTAACATTAAACAACATGCATTTCCATTTCATCTCAATCCTTTTGTTCTGAGACAGATTTCTATACACTTGGTATGCTGTCATTAGTGATTTTTTCATGCAAACAAAAGGCAAGTGCCAAAATTCAAGATTATAAGACTTTAGAAAACATTTAATATCTAGAACCTTCATGAGTAGAATCTGGAAAACATTTCTTTGATGATGCAACTTCTATAGTGAGAACTAGGAAATACTTCATGCATCAGTTTTAAAAAATGATCTAGCAATATATCAGAGTAATAAAGCAGTTGAACACTAGTCACTCTGGTCCCTTTTCATCAGCCAGTAACTTGTCTATGTAATTAACTCTGAAATTTTCTAACTCCTCGATCTCTGCCATGTACACATCTAGGCCATCATAGTTATAGCATTTGCAATGCGATAAATCAGCAAACAAAAAAGAGAGTAGTTTCAAGATTTTGCTAGCAAATATAGTTGGAATAACCTGCACCATCTGGCCCAATCACAGCATGCAGGAATCTTCCAGGGACACCACAATTGACATCATCCCTCCTAGCCTTGAGATACATGTTTAACTTGTTAACACTTGCACTCGACTCACTAACTTCCATTAGCATTGAAGACCCTTGATAAAACAATGCTGCAGAAGGAGGAAGAGGAGCACTAGAAATATCAGTTTGCCTCTTTCTCACATGATATGATGTTTCGAGTCTTTCGACTAACTCCATCCCTTCCGTAGAATCTGGACTAGAAACTATCAATGTCTCATTCACGTCATGGATGCTCATATTCAAATCTGACTGAGTAACTAATAGGGGTGAGGCAGTCTTTGACCACCTCCCAGATGATGACCTGCCAATAGGTTCGAGAACAATGTCCAAAGGCGAATTTTTAGGACTATCAAATGCTTCTTCAGTTATATTATCAATAACATTACTTGATCCACGATTTCCAACATCTGAGGCTGATCTATAACTATTTCTCTTTGCCAAATTTCCTTGAAAGTCAATGGCACTGCCCTTCCTCACAATTGTTGCTTCGCCTCTTCGCATCCCATCAAAGAATGGGTCATCACGAGCACGAATATATGCCTCCTGCAGTATGGGGGAAAACAGATTATCAGAAACCAACTATGGCTAATCACATTAAACTTTTGCTTGCGCTTACATTTAAAGTTCTTATTAGTTCAGAGTAAAGTAGAAGACTTCAAAAATTGAGCATTCTGTATTGCATTAGCCCCTCTTTGTTTAGATTATGACTCGTTTATGAGTTAATAACCATAATTTCATAAAATTACAATAGTAAAAATCACGATACAGCAAAACCAAATAATAATGATAATAACAACGCGTCTTTCAGGCATCAATCTTTCCATACAGGGAATATAGAATCCTAATCAGAAAGCTGAAAATAGCATCATCGATACCCTGGCATCTTTCTCTTTAAGACGGCAGAAATAGGCATATTCACCTGTAATTCCAGTAGCTAGAGATCATCCACATACTTCACATAATAGCCACTTTTCCATTATTCATATACGAATCGAAAAATACTCTATTACGTAAACGTTATGGTCTCTTTTTTGTCAGCATCCCTCAGAATCCCCTTTAAGTGCCCATTTTTATCAACCTCATCACATCCCATATACTTTATATCACTTCAAACTTTCCATCACACACTCGAATTCGTTCATTTTTCTTCATAAACCGTACATTCACAATAATCTCCCTAGCAATATCATTCGGTAATTACATAATCATGAGATGAAATGGGAGTTTAGAGGTGATTTACCCTTTGATTTGAGTCCACTGCATTAGAGGCGGCGGTGGACTTCATCTTTGCAACAATCACAGGCCTCAAGAATCAGCCTCAAAATGTGTGTGCAGTGTGTGAAAAGCGGCGGATGATTTGAGAAAGACAAAAGGGGAAAGAAAAGGAACGCAAAGACCGAAGCTTTGAACTGTAAACATAGTGAAATCCGCCATTGGAGCACATTCTTGGACTTATTGCAAAACCATTCGGCAGAAAAGTTCAAGTACACAAAAACAGGTAATTAAATTACAAATTCCCTATTCCCAAAGTGCATGCCAGAAAAACTCTACGGCATTCTTGCTCCACAAACAATGCTAATCTCAACTTTAAATACAAGAAATTGCAGGACGGGAAAAAGGGCGGAAGGGAAACCTGTAAACCGGAACTGCTGTGCAGCTGCTGCGGCGCGGACTCTGACGGCGGAGCACCACCGCCGGTGGCTTAGACGGTTGTAAGTTCTCCGTCAGCATTACTTCTTTCCTTTTGTGTTTTCTTGAGTTCATCATCAGTAACAGTAGTTTTTCGTAAACAAAAAGAAAATGTGGGCGAAATCTTTAAATTGCACATACAATGTAATATTTCTAATATTAAATGTCCATCGCACTCGTCTTTGCAAATAATAACTTGGAAATAAGTATTTATTAATATTTTAAATTACTCAAAAACCGTTTATAAAACATTGCCATTTGCCAGTACGTAAAATTTCTTCGACTACAATATTTGGAGATAAATAACAATACGTTTGAAAATGTATGTAATTCGAGAATTAAGAGTAGTATGTTGCATTTACCATGTAACTTTTAAAAAAAAAAAATCATTTAGGTATGTCATAAATATATAAATAACAATCTATGAAATATAAATATACTCGTTGTTACAAAAATTATTTATTTTTGTGGAACGAAAGATATAAGAACGTTTTGCAATGTAATTATTAGGTAAGTACTACCTCCATCACATTACATTAGTCATCTTTGTTTTTTGATTGTTCGGCACGTTTTTCCACCGAAACCTAGTATGAGTTTTAAAATATAATTTTGACGTATTCATTTTTTCACGGGGTACTATGACACTCATAGTACCCCGTGAAAAAATGAATACGTCAAAATTATATTTTAAAACTCGTACTAGGTTTCGGTGGAAAAGCGTGCCGAACAATCAAAAAGCAAAGATGACTAATGTAATGGGATGAAGGTAGTACTAACTAGTACGTATACCCGTGCGATGCATGACAACTATCATCAATAGAAATTGAAATTTAACGCAAGTATAAATTTTAGCTTTTTTTTATGAAATTTACTACTATTATTATTATGTTCATAATATTTTGAAAATTTCAAGATCTAAACTTCTGAATAATTATTAAATAGGTTGTTCCTTAATTACAATCTTAGTTGCAAGACAATATTTGTTTTTTCATGGCAAATCATTGATCAAACTAAAAAAATGAGTGATATTTCAGCTATTTTATTTTGTATGAAACGGTGATATATGCATATATTCTAACTATCCTTGAACTTATTTATAAAGTTGTCAAAATTGAATTTGGCGATGAACACAAAATTTTGAAAAGTTTGAATTGTTATAATTGTTTTTGCCTTTTACTTGCTAGTAATTTGTCCTTTTTTTAAAAAAAAATTAGACTTGTAAATTAATGTGCAGAGTGGTTAGTATATGCTTTAGTGGCTAAGAATAACTACTACTATTAAAAAAATAATTATTACTTATATGTAAACTTTAATTATATTTAAATCTAGTGTTGTGGGATAATTGAATTTAAGTATTCGATGAAGTGAACTAAATGTGATTAATAGATTTTTTGAAATATTAATTATAGAATAAAATATTTGTGTTGTGTATATAATGCATCAATGCATGTCTCGGACTCTCGGTAACCGCCCACGTTGGTTATGGTAGAAAATTTGAATATTTTGTTAAGTAATAGTATAATTTATTAGTGTAATAACTGTTTTTTTAAAAATAACTTCCCATAATTAAAATGACTAATTTACCCTATTTTTGGTGGGAAAAAATAACTGCTTTTTTTGTTTTGTTTATATATATATAGATGATAATTGCATATGCAGTCGGTGTGCATTAATAAATATTCATTGTTGCTACATGTATCGAACACATTTTGATTTTTTTTTTTTTTTTTGTCATCTTACGATATTTTGTACGTGTGTTTTTATTAATTTTATTTAATTCGGAGAATCATCTTATGGTTTTGTTGTTGATACAAGCTTTTATTGTAATGTTCATCGATCTGCATTGAACCTATCTTAGTTTTCTATTTCTTCAACAAAAGAATAGTTTTTCTATATAAAGTAAATCCTCGAACCTTTGAAGCAAATATGTTTAAAAAAAATAAAATAAAGGGTCATCGTCTTCTCCTTATATAAAGACTTACCAAAATGTAAGGAAAGCTATGAACTGCTTCAGTTTTTTTTTTTAATTTTTATCTGCAATTATTGTCTCCTGAGTATGTACAAGCCACAAGGTGATTGAATTTATGATCATATATTTTTTTAAAAAAATATCAAATTTCAAAACACCAAAATCGTCCTCATATTTCGTAATATTAGGATGACTCATTTGGAAAATATTAATCTTGATTCAGGCAATCCCTCTACAATTAATGTCATAATATTATAATCCTTACCATTTTGAGCAATACTCCCTTCGTTTGTTTTTAAGTGTCCTAATTACTATTTTTATTGTTTGTTTTTAAATGTTCCATTTCAAAATTTGATAACATAATGTTACATTTTTTCAATTTTACCCATATAATTAATGCTATATATAAGTTGTGCGCAGAAAAAAATAATCTTCATCCCCAAAATCTATACCTCGATTTGACCGTCATGAGATTTAAAACGAAATGTAATTGTGTTATTTATTGTGAGTGAAGATTTAGCCTCTCATATTGTGAGTGAAATTGAGTCTCGTGAGTAGTAAAATTGGCAAATATGTATGTGTATGTTGACGTAGCGATAGGGGGTAATGTTCGGGGCCAAAGGTCCCGAGTTCGAGTCCCCCCGTGGTGCGGCCTTTAAATTGGTTCATTTTCATAAATGGAAGGTGCATGAATTTAGGAGATAGGACCGAAACGAAATTATCAAATTAAATAAATTTTTAGATTTTAATTTGAATACGAAATATTTTGAAGTTTATCAGATTTTCAAGGTGAAAACAAAACTCAAAAAGCGTTGAATACGGTGTATAATTTAAAGTTGGCAATTTGTACAATGTATGGTGCGAAAATATAACTTATTCAAGTATTCAATATTTTATGTCATGAAAATGTATCATAATATGTTTGTACGATGATGTCAAAATTATATATATTGAATAAATTAAAATACAATTAAATAAAACTGGAAAATAATAATAATAATAATAATAATAAGAAGAAGAAGAAGAAGAAGAAGAAGAAGAAGAAGAGGGGTAGAAGGAGTAGTAGGTGGATTGCATTTATTGTGGGAATTTGTTTTTGTTTGATTTGCTAAATAATAAATTTTCATAACAACAAACATATATAGTCACTAGTTGTTCATAGAAGGTGAGTGCATCAATAATAATTAAGTACTTAACGCCTATAAATTACCTACCCTTCCACCACTATTTTCCTCACTAATCACGCTCACTGCACTCCCTTCTTGTACATATATATGTGACTGTAGTTTTCACACACATACACGCACTTGAAAGTTGAATCCACATGCATATACGCATACGTTTATTTATTTTTCACGCACATACACGCACTGGCATCCATTCACGTATGATTATTTTCTCTCGTTTTAGTGTTCGATAAGCAATGGTGCATGTCATGCAAAATTCCGAACCTTTTCTCACTATTTCTTTTCGTAGAAGTTATTTTTCATTATATTCTATTAATATAAATGATTGAAGAATTATATTAGATCACGAATGTGTCTGTTGAGTATGATTCTTCATTTGTAGTATATATATATAATTATATATATATCTTGGGCTAAAATTAATTGTGCATGTTGTTTTTCCAACTCTTTGTAAAAAGTAAAAACCAAATTCCAGGTATATATTCGAAGTAATACTTTTACTCATGTTGATTTGTAACTAATTATAAAATTAATTAAGAGATACATGTATATATATGTATAATTTGTAAATTTAACAGTGTTTTCTTATAGGCAATAAGGGATGGAAAAAAGAGTAATTGCACGTGCCTGGCTCCCTGTATGCCACCCGGTGATACTAATTCCATCGACGGATTTGTTGAATCGAGTGGCGTACAAGGAGTCAAGCACGTCTCAAAGCGTTACCTCTTTTAACTCCTTTAATTAATCTGATTGACTGGATATATAATTGTACAGATTGTGCAAATCTTGAAGCGTGAAATATATATTTTCTCTCATTTTCTACCAATGTGAAATTGATGTCGATCGTGTATTTCTTTTAGCAGTTTTACACTAATATTTACAAATGAATACTCATAGTATGATTTAAATCATTTACTATAATTGTAATAGATGCATTCAGAACAAACTGTATTTGTTTGATGTGATTTGGGGTTTACGATTTGAAAATTATGATTCGATTAATTTTTACACTATCCCTACTATAAACTATCAATTTTTCTTAAATTTCTCCAGAGATCGAATTTTGGTCAAATCGAATTTGATGTAACTTCTAAATTGGAAACATAACAAATTAAATAGTCAAAACAATGTCATTTTGATCTTTAGTATTTTTCTTAAGAGAATTAAACAAATTTAAAAGTAATTTTCAGCAATCAAAATGACATTGTTTTGACTATTGATCTTATCACATCCTCAAATATTGATATTACATCAAATTCAGTTTGCCAAGACTTTGGTCTCGATGATTATTTTGATATACTTTTAATGATTAAAAATAATGCCTCCAATTTTGGCATTTCGTTAGATTTAATTTGACCAGAGATTCATTTTTTAAAAATAAATTAGGGTATATATTGTTAAATGAAATTAAACCTTATTTATTTGAGGGTTCCCTTTCGCCCCATTATTTTGAAGATTCAGTTTCTTTAATTTGATTGTGTGGGAATTGAAACTGCCTTTTCTTTTTGAATTTAAAGATTCTTTCACATACTCTAATTTTCCTATGTGATCTTATTCTAATCTCCACACAAAATTGATTATAATCATTTACAAGTCTTATATATAATGACATGTTGGCATGTTCTTGAAAGAAAAAGGAAAAATTAAATCGAGAATTTTCTTTTATTTTTGTTAAATTAAGCAAGTTGGCAGACACAAATGAAGGCAGGAGCAATGGCGGCCTCCATCGTGCAGCTTTGCACAACCAAAATCCATGTTGCTATTACACAAAATTAAACTACACTATTATTATACTCACTGCATAAAACATTTAATGATGTTGTCCAACGCTGATTTAATTTAGTTTCGATGAAATTAACATTAATTTGCTTCTTTTTATATCTTCCATTTTTTTTTTATTTGGATATTTATAATTTATAACATAAACTTTGAGTTTTTATGATCTGAACTTTAATTTATTTTTAAAGAGTCTGAACTTTACAATTTTTTTTATTCATGTCCTGCATCCCAAAATTAATTCTTGGTGTCGAAAGGGTGACTTTGTTCACTGTTCTAGAGAAAAAACATACTGTATTATGTTGAAGTTTGACATTAATATCACAACTCGTACCGAAATTTGGAATATGACGGCCGCGAGTTGAGTCACATTTTCGGCAACAAAATCTGAGATGCAAGTCATATATCAAAAAATTGCAAATTTCAAAGATTAAAAAGAAAAATCAAATTCATATCACTAAACAAAAAAATGTTTAAATAAGACCTTGGTTTTCTGGGACTTCATTAAAATCCACTTAAAGGAGCTTGGGATCTCGAAATGAATATTAATCCCCAAAATAATGGCAAAAAGCACTCATTTTATTGCCAATGGAAGTAAAGTTGTCATTTCATATTTGTTAATTCATACGCAACTGGCAAACCTGCTACAGAATCCTAGGGACTATCCTTTAATTATTTTTATTATTCCTTTTTCCATTTCGTTTTTCTTGTGTGCGTGACATGAAAAAATTTCGCGATCAGATCGTTTTTATGCAATAATCCACATATATATATAAAAAAATATTATTTGAAAATTGAAAACACCGGTCAGGTTTAGAATGGATTTTTATTATATGAAACTTAATTACTCATTCCTCCAAACCATACCATTTAAGTCAGCCTTGAAATTTATTTTACTTCATAAAAAGACTATCACTATATTTTTAATCACTTCATTCATACTTAATTAATTTATTGGTCCTTATCTTCTCGAGGTGATCGACATGTAGGTTATAATATATCTCGCCTTCAACCACCTCGCAAAATTATTAAGTAACCCTCCATAAATTAATCACAATGCAGAAATCAAGCATAATCAAATTAGTGTCATTTCTCCTATTAAAAAAGTCTAGAGTTTTCCAACAAAATTCTAATTTTATTTCAAAATCAATTAGACAAAAAAATTGACTTATTTCACCTACCTATATAATATTATTGTTGTGTGCTAAAAAATTAATATTTTTTTTGTTATTATGTTTTGAGTCAAAAATATTATCAATATAATTACTATTATCATGAGTTGATCTATTCTACTCCTTCCATCCACGAAAATTGGACATAGTTTGTTTTCTATGATGTTGAATTTTAAAATTGATTTTTTGAGTATATTTTTTTTCATAATGTACAACCATACTCGCAATATTATGTCCAATTAAAGCGTCAAAACCAACTAGAAAACATATTATGTCCAATTTTCGTAGACGGGATCTTCTTTTCACCTAAGACATATAGGGGGCTGGTGGCCGATCAATCTGGGCCGTCCACCTGCACAAGACGAACGATGAAGATCAACCGTGATCGCACGGTGGCGGTGACGTTAGATGGGGCTGCCGGTGGGGCAAGTGTCCCGCGTGCGGATCGATCAACACCAAAACAAGACTTTTGACGACCCATTATTAACAATTAATTTAACACGACTTTAATCACTAATCTCTAATTTAATCAAATAATATCAGTCGTAAGCATCGAGGGGGAATTGTCATTATTAGGGGGTGAGTCACAGCCTGAATTGATATTTTTTTAAAAGAACAATTAATCAACAAATATGATTAAATAATGATTATGGATCACATGGAAGGATGCTTCTACTTCGGCTTTTAATTAGGTTTGGGGAAAAAAATAATTAAGAGGACAAATTCTGTGTCAGAGAATCCCAGTCTTAATTTTGTTTTTTTATGGGTATTTTGTTTCATGCACGAACATGGGTTATGTGTTGTCTCTACCCAAATTACACGATGATTCCAAAACACTCTAACAACTAGGGTTTTATGGGGATGGACCACCCCAAATCTTTCAAATAACACCCCGCCCCTCTCTCTCTATATATATTGTTTTATTTTATTTATTTATTCAAATTAATGACTTATTGAATATGGGAGTTTGTGATTTACTATCATTTATGAGTTGCTAAAAGGGCAAACACCATAAGTGCCCATCAACACCTTGAAAATAGTACAATGTTTTTATTGGATTCTTGATTTATTTGTTCGAATTTTCAAGGTTGTAAGTGAATTGCAGGTTGACAAAGTGTTATTCTGCTATGAAATATTAGAATAGATACAAACCAATTCATCTTATTATTTTCGGTTGATCATGTTGAAGTGAGAATAGGTGTGGTACACAATAACCATGATAATACTTAAGCATCAAATTATATAAAAATAAGCATGATTACATATATATATATATATATAGAGAGAGAGAGAGAGAGAGAGTTTGGTTCATATAGATTTAAGTCCTAATGTGAGAAGTGCGAATTATGCTTAAAGCTATACAAAATCATGTTTAAAGCTATACAGAATCATGCTTATGGTGCATTTTGTGCTTATAAGCATAAAATAAGCCATAAGCATAATTTTGTACCATAAGCATGATTCTGTATAGCTGTAAACATGATTTTATATAGCTTTAAACATAATTCGCACTTCTCACACTAGTATTATTTGCATGTGAACTCTTCCCTATATATATATATATAAACATAATTATATATAAATATAAGATTTTTTTTACACGTTCTCGCACTAAAATTTATTTCTGTTTGAACCGGTCTTACCTAAATACTACAATATATATGGATAGATCTTATGAGAAAGAAAAAAAAAATGCCAAATTGCTGGTTACAAGCTGGTATTCCGAAAATGATGAATTGCACACCTCTATTTAGAATTAAATTGTTAGATTAAAATACAATTTACCCACCATTTAATTTGCAGCACTCTTAAATTCTCCACTCCATGTGCCGCTAATTAATATTCGTATCATTATCTTCACTTCCACATGACTTTGTACGATCTACTCTGTACGATCTTGCTATTAATAACAATTCACCATTTGTTCCCAAAAAAAAAAAAAAATCCCATTAAAGCATTCATAAACTAAAGAATCATTCTCTTCGTCTACCAATTCATTGTTTATACTCGAGGCAAATTTAACTCACATTTACGTAAATATTTATTCCACTCATAATATAATCAAATATCGTATTAAAATGCATACTCTATAAACAATGAATTTGTGGACAAAATAAGTATTAAATAATCAAATATAATTAATCATTGATAATACGTAGTACTCCACAAAATAGCGCCAAATTTAGAATTTGAATAGATTTGTGCAGCTTAAATAGAGATTAGGTCGATTTAGACATATCACTTATTTGGATCAAGACCATAATCAAATATAAACACAATGTATGATTACGTTATACTGCAACATTTGTTAGTATGAAACCAAACCAAGTAGCTAAGTTATGTGTGAAAAGTGAATTCTAATAACGTCCCATCAAAAATAAAGAGGTCGGTGACGTGCTCGATGGCTATTGGCTGATACAAAAACTTCCAATTTTTTCAAGAATACTGTTGGAAATTTGGTGTTTTGACCAAATAAATAATAATTAATATTTAATTTATTAATTAAATTAAATATTATATTATTGTTCTACTCGCGGAGTAGATAAACGTGGTGTATTTATATGCTCAAAACCGATTTCCGGTGAGTGAGATATAAATGTTAAAAGGTTGTTGGAGAGTTACTTCTGTCTTGAAAGAAGTGTAAGTTAAGTGGTTGTGGATGAGGTCGGCTTCGGCCTCGGGTCTTAGTCTTTGACTTCGGCTTCGGCCTAGGTCTGCGACTTCGGCCTCGGCCTCGGTCTTGGTCTTCGACTTCGGCTTCGGCTTTGGTCCTCGATCTTAGACGTCGGCCTCGGTCCCGGCTTCGGCTTCGGGCTCAGGCTTTGGTTCTCGGACTTCGGCTTCGGCCTCGGTCTTTGACTTCGGCATCGGCCTCTGCCACTTCGGCTTCGGCTTCGGCCTGTGCCACTTCGGCTTCGGCTTATGCCAGGCCTGTGCCACTGCGGCTTCGGCCTATGCCACTTCGGCTTCGGCACCTCGGATGACTGCCTAGCTCAGCTGCATCCGGAAGAGGTTCTGGAAGGTGACTCTTCAGCTGAACAGTCAGGTGACTCTTCAACTGAACAGTCAACCTTTTCACCTTTCGACTCCACCACTACCTCAAATAGCCTTTATGGCTGATTAATGCATTTAATGCATTAAATTATCCTACATAGTGAGCAGCTTATAAATAGAGGGATTGTAGGCATTTGAAGTACGGAAAAAATAAGCATAAGATATAAAATCGCATCTTGCTGCATTTTTCTCCTTTGTTCATTGTTCGAGCTCAGTTTTCACCTATATCCAATTCGCCGGAGCTCTTGAGTTTTGCGGTGCTGCTACTCACGAGACGAAAGTCGTTTTATCTTTGGGGACGATACGTTATTACCGAGAGCACTACCGGGGCGTATTTCGTCTTGCGGAAAGAGGGTTTTCCTCGACTCGACTTTTATTATTTTATATATATATTTTTTGTTCGTTGTAATCTTCATTTACGTTTGTACGCCCGGCAAGTTTGTACTCAATTTTCCAACAATCGCAAGACGAAATACGTACTTGCCTTCCAACGTAACTGAGGATGACGAGCGCTGCTGCTTCCACCGATTCTACCACCTCGGCTTCCATCACTCCGTCCATCGTGTCCTCGACGATGCCATCCACCATATCGTCGACTGCTGCTCCCTCGACCATGCCGTTGCCGACCTTCACTACTACTTCGGCAATGTCCAACACTGACGGTTCCACCTCGGCCTCGGCTAGGCCTTCAAGTTCATGGGTTTGGAATAATCCATTCATATCAAGCGGAGGTTCCGGTACGACCGGCTCTGTTGGTGCCACCTTCGGTGGGACTGTTGGTTCCACGTTTAGTGGAACTGTTGGAGCGTCTTTCGTGGGCTCGACTATGGGTGCCTTCGGGCTTAACCCAAGTGGCTCCCTTATGGGCGTGAACTCGGCACCTAGGGTGATGCCACCCGCCGAGAAGCCACCGAAGTTCGGAGGAGCCGACTTCAAAAGATGGCAACAAAAGATGTTGTTTTATTTAACAACATTGGGGGTGGCGAACTTCCTAACGGAAGATGAACCACCGGTTCCAAGTGTGGAGGAGGCGAACTTTCATGTTCGAGCCTTCTACGACAATTGGCGAAATGGAGATTACTTGTGCAAGAATTTCATCCTAAATGCCTTGGATGATAGCTTGTACAATGTGTACTCCGGTGTCAACACCTCCAAAAGAATTTGGGAGGCGTTAGACAAGAAGTACCGTAGCGATGACGCGGGTACGAAAAAGTTCGTGGTAGCACGATACTTGGACTACAAGATGGTCGATACTCGACCGATGATGGAGCAAGTACAAGAGTTTCAACTCATTGTACATGACGTCCATGCTGAGGGGATGGCTCTTCCGGACGCGTTCGTGGTTGCAACGTTGATCGAGAAGTTGCCCCCGAATTGGAAGGACTTCAAGAGCTACCTTAAGCACAAGCGAAAGGAAATGACTCTTGAAGACTTGATTGTGAAGCTTCGCATCGAGTCCGATGTGCGCAATCAAGATAAACTGAAGGCATCGGCTGATGCAAAGGTGAACTTGATGGAGAATGGCGGTCCCTCCAATAAGCGTGATCGCCCAAATGCTAAAGATAAAGGCAAGGCGAAGGGACCATCGAAGTAATTTGATGGTGATTGCTACAATTGTGGCAAGCATGGGCATACTGCGAAGGAATGCAAGAAGCCCAAGAACAAAAAGAAGAAGAAGCATGCTGCCAATGTCGCCGAAAGAGACGGCGAGTGGGTGAAAGAAGATTTTTCGGCTGTGGTCACCGAGGAGGTCAACCAAGTCGAAAATCGAGGAGGCTGGTTCATCGACACTGGCGCTACTGCGCACGTGTGTGCCGATAGGAACAAGTTTGTTACCTATCAAGTTGTTGAGGGGAGGAAGCTCAACATGGGGAATCAAGCTTCGTCCGTGGTTGTCGGAGTTGGAGATGTGGTGTTAAAGCTTACATCGGGAAATTCTCTAACTTTGAAAAACGTGCTGCATGTTCCCGACATCCGAAAGAACTTGGTCTCGGGCTCTATTCTAGTTAATAAGGGGTTTAGACTAGTTTTTGAGTCTGACAAGTTTATTTTGTCAAAGAGTGGTACTTTCCTTGGAAAGGGTTACCTCTCTGATGGTCTTTTTAGATTGAATGTATTGGCTATACGCCATGTACCAAAATCTATTGAGAGTAATGAAAATGTTACTACTTCCTCTTATATGCTTGAGTGCTCTGATTTATGGCATTGTAGATTAGGACATGTTAATCTAAATGCTATAAAACGATTAGTAAATTTAGATTTACTAAAGTTAAATGAAGTTAACACTCAAAACAAATGTAAAATTTGTGTTGAGGCGAAAATGACAAAACAACCATTTCATTCGGTTGAGAGGAGCACGAAACCCCTTGATTTAATTCACACCGATGTGTGTGATTTAAAGTATGTGCAAACTCGTGGTGGTAAGAAGTACTTTATCACGTTCATCGATGATTGCACGAGATATTGTTATCTTTATCTTTTAAAAGGTAAAGATGAGGCTATTGAAGCGTTTAAACACTTCAAGAATGAAGCCGAAAATCAACTAAGTGGTCGTATTAAGAGTGTTCGAAGTGATAGAGATGGCGAATATGTTGCTCCGTTTGAGGAATTATGCAACGAAAGTGGTATAATTCATCAAACGACGGCTCCTTACTCACCTCAATCAAATGGTGTTGCTGAACGTAAAAATCGAACTCTTAAGGAGATGATGAACGCTTTGTTGATTAGTTCAGGGTTGCCCCAAAACATGTGGGGGGAAGCTGTCTTGACGGCTAACTACATAATGAACAAGATTCCACTCAAAGGTAAAGATGTTACACCTTATGAGTTATGGAAAGGTTGGAAACCGTCGTACAAATACCTTAAAGTGTGGGGGTGTTTGGCGAAGGTTGAAGTGCCTCTACCTAAACAAGTTACAATTGGCCCTAAAACGGTTGATTGCATCTTTATTGGGTATGCGCATAACAGCAGCGCCTATCGCTTTGTTATCCATAAGTCGGAAGTACCCGACATGACTGTGGGAACAATGATCGAGTCAAGGAATGCGATATTCTTTGAACACATTTATCCTTGTAAAGACAAGGGTAATGTTGAATCCAATTCTAGCAATAGAATTGAAGGTAAAGCCACGAGTTCTAAATCCGAGGATGAAGAACCTAAGTCACGTAAACGACAAAGGTCTAATCCGGAAGATAGTGAACCGAGACGTGGTAGTAGAGTTCGGAAACCAAAGCAATTTGGTCCGGATTATGTAGTGTTAATGTTGGATCAAGAACCAACGACGATCAAAGAAGCTTTTTCTAGATCGGATAGTCCGCTTTGGAGAGAAGCGGTACAAAGTGAAATTGATTCCATAAGGCAAAACCACACTTGGGTGTTGGTTGATTTGCCCGAAGGGTGCAAACCCTTAGGATGCAAATGGATCCTTAAAAGGAAATACAAAGCCGATGGATCAATTGACAAATACAAAGCCCGTTTGGTTGTCAAAGGGTTTAAGCAGAAAGAAGGGTACGATTATTTCGATATCTATGCTCCTGTAACAAGGATTACATCTATTAGGGTGCTTCTGGCGATTGCTGCTTTGCACAATCTCGAGATACATCAAATGGATGTGAAAACTGTTTTCCTCTATGGAGATTTAGAGGAGGAAATCTATATGGAACAACCAGAAGGATTTGTAGAACCGGGTCTAGGAAAGAAGGTTTGCAAACTGGTTAAGTCCCTCTATGGATTGAAGCAAGCGCCACTTCAATGGCACTTGAAATTTGATAGTGTGATGCTTTCAAATGGTTTTAAAATAAACGAATGTGACAAATGTGTTTACATTAAGAACACAAATAACGGATATGCTATTGTGTATCTTTATGTAGATGACATGTTAATTATGGGTAGCAATATCCGTGTAATTAACGAAACAAAAAGCATGTTAAAGAGGAACTTTGACATGAAAGACTTGGGTTTAGCGGATGTTATTCTTGGTATGAAGATACTAAGGAAATCCGATGGGATTGTCTTGTCACAATCTCACTATGTTGAGAAAGTGCTCAAGAAGTTTAACGCTTTTGATAGCGTGCCCGCTAAAACTCCTATTGAACTTAATGTTTATTTGAGCAAGAACCGAGGTGAGTCGGTTGCTCAAGAAGACTATGCTCGTGTCATAGGGTGTTTAATGTATCTTACAAATTGCACTAGACCCGACATAGCATGTGCCGTTAACAAATTGAGTCATTACACGAGCAATCCAAGCAAAGAGCATTGAAGAGCTCTTGTACGAGTTTTGAGATACTTGAAGTATACTCAAAGTCATGGGCTACATTTTTTGAGATACCCCCCGGTACTTGAAGGGTACTGTGATGCGAATTGGATTTCGGACACGAAAGACTCGCTTTCCACAAGTGAGTATGTGTTTACTATTAGGGGTGGAGCTGTTACGTGGAGATCCACAAAACAGACGTGTATAGCCCGATCCACCATGGAGTCTGAGTTCATAGCTTTGGATATAGCTGGTGAACAAGCCGAATGGTTGAGAAACTTTCTTGAGGACATTCCATGTTGGGATAAACCATTGCCTCCGGTGATGATTCACTGCGATAGCCAAGCGGCTATTGGTAGGGCAAAAAGTGGTTTGCATAACGGTAAGTCTCGACATATTCGTCGACGACATAATACCGTGAAACATTTGATCACAACTGGGATTATCTCAGTCGACTATGTAAAGTCGTTGGATAATCTAGCGGATCCACTAACCAAAGGGCTAAACTGTGATCAAATGAATAAGTTGCTAGAGGGAATGGGAGTAAAATCCACAAATTAAGAATTATCATAGTGGTAACCCAACCATGATGATTGGAAACCCCAAGAACTTGATTCAATGGGAAAACTAAGCTATGAAAGTTCGTGTGAAAACACTCACATTTATCTATTCCCTAGAAAGCGTTTGAGTGTTGAAAGCTTGCCTAGTGGTGAGGTTAAGTCTATGACTTTTAATGATTCCTAAATACCTCGAGGAGGTTGAGTATGGCAAGATACTCGGTAAAGAATCACCTATGTAAGTGTGAAGTGAGGCCGCTTCGTTAAAGAAACACTTATGAAACCAAAGGGGTGTCCAAGGCCGAAATGGATACAAAACGTGAGAACGGATGAGGTTGAGGTGTATAAGAGTTAACATCGTTGTCTCGGTGCACGCCGTGGATGAATAGTTCAAAGCATTGTGCTACTATGCCGCCTGTGTACCCGATGGTGTTGACTATGGAAGGTTCAAAGCCACAAACTACCTATCCTAATACTTTTATACCTCGTGAGGACTGAGCTTTTGCATTTGCATACATTTGCATATGGCTATCTCACTCATGTGGGGGATTGTTGGAAATTTGGTGTTTTGACCAAATAAATAATAATTAATATTTAATTTATTAATTAAATTAAATATTATATTATTGTTCTACTCGCGGAGTAGATAAACGTGGTGTATTTATATGCTCAAAATCGATTTCCGGTGAGTGAGATATAAATGTTAAAAGGTTGTTGGAGAGTTACTTCTGTCTTGAAAGAAGTGTAAGTTAAGTGGTTGTGGATGAGGTCGGCTTCGGCCTCGGGTCTTAGTCTTTGACTTCGGCTTCGGCCTAGGTCTGCGACTTCGGCCTCGGCCTCGGTCTTGGTCTTCGACTTCGGCTTCGGCTTTGGTCCTCGATCTTAGACGTCGGCCTCGGTCCCGGCTTCGGCTTCGGGCTCGGGCTTTGGTTCTCGGACTTCGGCTTCGGCCTCGGTCTTTGACTTCGGCATCGGCCTCTGCCACTTCGGCTTCGGCTTATGCCAGGCCTGTGCCACTGCGGCTTCGGCCTATGCCACTTCGGCTTCGGCACCTCGGATGACTGCCTAGCTCAGCTGCATCCGGAAGAGGTTCTGGAAGGTGACTCTTCAGCTGAACAGTCAGGTGACTCTTCAACTGAACAGTCAACCTTTTCACCTTTCGACTCCACCACTACCTCAAATAGCCTTTATGGCTGATTAATGCATTTAATGCATTAAATTCCCCTACATAGTGAGCAACTTATAAATAGAGGGATTGTAGGCATTTGAAGTACGGAAAAAATAAGCATAAGATATAAAATCGCATCTTGCTGCATTTTTCTCCTTTGTTCATTGTTCGAGCTCAATTTTCACCTATATCCAATTCGCCGGAGCTCTTGAGTTTTGCGGTGCTGCTACTCACGAGACGAAAGTCGTTTTATCTTTGGGGACGATATGTTATTACCGAGAGCACTACCGGGGCGTATTTCGTCTTGCGGAAAGAGGGTTTTCCTCGACTCGACTTTTATTATTTTATATATATATTTTTTGTTCGTTGTAATCTTCATTTACGTTTGTACGCCCGGCAAGTTTGTACTCAATTTTCCAACAAATACTACTCAACAGCCACCCTCATCTTGCCCACTTTATTTTCATACTGTATAAATATACACATACACACAGTGGGAGGTGTTAATGCGTGATGTATGATGTATGCGTATACGTATGCCTTTATTTTTTTTTTATTTTTTTTTTTCTGTAGTCATTTTTAATTCTTTGGGATATTTTGGGACAATTGACGGGTGTTAAAAATACTCCAAAAATGTGAATGTCAGGCAATTATACTGCAATAATGCACAATTAATTAGGTCGATTATCTGAAAAAGAAACAACAAGTCAACCGACATTGACTTGATTGATTTTGGAAAAAGAGGTGAAATAAAATCACACTACATGTGTGTGAGTGACTGTGTTGTGTGATGTGTTAGAGTTTGGTACGTAATACGCTTCCTTTTAAAATAAAAGGTTGAGGATTTGAGTCACTTCGGGTACGTGTGTGTGCGTGTGTGAGTGTAGTGTGTTGTGTTAAAAAAAAAATCATGCTACATGTTTAATTCGACATACTATGTGTATTCTCTCTATGAAAACATAGACGGAGTCTTTCTGTAAGGTACAATATTTTACGTTTGTAATGATTGAATAATAATGTGATTTTTAAGATTTGACATAGAGTAGAGAATAAAAAAGTCAAATAAATATTACAATGGAATTTGGTTGATGTTTGAGTGTGACATTGATTTATAATATGGCATAAAGAGCTAAAAATAAAAAATTCTCACATTTTTTTACGGCCGAAAATGGCAAAATGTCTACGTTCATACGGAAGAGTAAAATAAACATTTTACATTGTAACAAAGCTTATGTGCATCATTGCATTATATGGCGATCGAACCTCTAGCTTCACCTGAATTTATTAAAAACAAGTCTTTCCGTCATCTTAAATTCGTTTTGAATTTCATTTTGGGTAGTCTCAATAAAAATGTCTATTTTATCTTGAAAAAAGTACTAAGTCCGTCCATCATATTTATGCACTGAATCTTTCAGTACACATTTTGATATGCCGAAAAATGAATGTTAAAATTTAATTCCACTCTTGATATAGTGATTATTCATCTTGATGTACCTAGTGTATAATACCATATACTCCATCAAGTTAACCTAAATTTTTATCTTAATATAGTAGATTTTTTGGCACATCAAAATGCGTGCGAAAAATATCTAGTGTATAAATATGATGGACAAAGGGAGTATCTCTTTAAAAAAATTAAGACCCTATATATCATTTTTTTAGAATTTATACATTCGTTTTAATTTTCATGTTTGAAAAAAAGGCAGATCAATAATGAGATAGATGGAATACTAAATCAAATCAATTAATGATTGTTGAAATCATAAATAAAACCGACATAAACTTTCTCATGTCTCCCACAACACAACTCAGACTCCGGACGATTTAACATTCAAAATATAACATTCAAAATATGTACAACTACCCGAAAACTGCTACCCCACATTGTCATGTTTTAATTATTGCATTGAGCCAACGGGTACTATCCGAAAACTCACTTGGGAAATAATATGTCTCATTAATCTTCTTTTTTTTTGTTAGTACATTACAATTGATGTTTCGACATTCAAAATTTGAATGAATAAGGCTATTCAAGAACTTTTATTAATTTATTTTCTTATCACTATGAACAACGAGCGTCATAGCATTTCAAACGTGTAAAATAAACTACATTGACTTTCTCAATATAAATCAATACTAATATTTTTTCACAATGAATTTTCACTATACATTATTTTAAAATAAAATAATTATATTATCATTTTTTACTTTAATACAAAAATTGTAAAATCAAGTGATTCACATAGAATTTCGACGTTCGACGGTGGAATAATAGATTAGTTTGGTTTAAAGAAAACCCGAAGTGAGGTAGTACGTAGTAGTAGTATTTTCATTTGTGAGGGGCAACGGTCCCAGGCTGAAACGTTCTCCGAGAATTGCGGCTACTTGCCGCCTCCATACTTTTTCAATTGCTTGTTTTTGAATAAAATGACATTTTCCACAACTCTTCTCACTCTCTTTTTATTTTATTTTATTTTATTATTTTAATCGAATTAAAAAGTAAATACCCTTTTACACTTTGCAAAACAACAAAAGGCATGGCCCAAGTTAAGTTAGGGAGATTAGACGGATAGCGATAGGCGAAGATCAAATGTGTTAATATATTACTCTTTTTAATTAACAGAAACAGTTGCACATATTTGACCCTTTTCATGTCTTAATTATTTTCCATTATTAAATTAATCCAAATCACCTTGAATTTAACCTCTAATTAGACTATTACTCCATTTATTACATTATCTCAACTTGCTCATGTACAGCTCTCTCTCTCTCTCTCTTCTCGGTTGCGTATGGAATAGTGCAGTTTTTATATATCACAAGTCAGCGACTTCCTTTCTCCCTCTCTCTCTCTCTCTAGAAGACCATTTCATTCTGTCTTGATCTCTCTTTGTAAACTAGGTTTTTTTTCATCAAGAACTCGAGACCCAGAAAAAAAACTGCATGTTCTTTGCTTCTGTTTACTGCAACAACTAAGAACTGAACCCCAAGTCAAATGAGACTGCGCTGCTGGCGTCGAGTATTATGTGCAGCCGCGACTTCTTGAAGGGGATGGAGAATTACCAGGGCGATTTAACCGACATACTCAGAGCCACCGGCGGCGGCTCTCCGCCAGCTCAAACCCCCATCGCCACCGCGCCCGCGCCGCCGGAGTGGCAGTTCCCCGCCAGCGCCATCACCTTCTCCGCGTGCGCGGCCGACGACGACTTCGGCGATCCGTTCGTCCACCTCGGAGATCCGATGATCCACGCTCCGCCACCACCACCGCTGCCGCTGCCGCTGCCCGGATTCTTCCACGGCTCTGACGTGATCAAAGCTGGCATCGCCGACGATGAGATAAAGAGACCTCCGAATATATTCTCGAGGATGCTGCAGATCTCTCCCACCGCGAAGCTGCCGCTGCCGCTGCCGCTGCCGATGCCACTGGCGGCGTGTGATTCACCGGCGGCTTCTCCGACGGGATTGAAGGGCGGGGCTCTGATGTTATTACCGAATGATCATACCTTAATTTCTCCAATGAGCTCGAAAGGCAATTGCTTGATGGAAAGCAGCCTGCAGATCTCATCCCCGCGAAATACGGGCATCAGAAGAAGGTGTGGGCATTTTTATTACTTATTTCTTGAAATATATAATTAATGCTTAATTAGAGAGAGTTTAATTGCGCAATTAATGAGAAAGTGCAGAACCATTGAAATGAGGGAGAGACTTTGATTTGTTTATTGAGCCTTAATTGGAGTCATTAGCTCTAGCTTCTTTTTTAACTCTGACTATCACATGTTATGTTGAGGATCTCAAAAATATACTCATATTCATAGCTTCTCCTTCCTCTTCATCTTCTTCTCCTCATCACTAAATTAATACTAAACCTCTTCAACTTTTACTTAATAAAGTTAATAAATTTTATTCTGTCAAAATTCTCTCCACCACTTTAGGCTTTTTTCCCATGAAAAATAAGATATTGATAAAAAAAAAAAAAAAAGGGAAGTGATGATGAGAAAATCAGCTTTTTCACTAAATGAATAAGTGGAATTTGATGATCAGAAAAAGCCAGGCGAAGAAGGTGGTGTGCATACCAGCACCAGCACCTGCAAACAGCAGGCCCAGTGGGGAAATTGTTCCTTCAGATCTTTGGGCGTGGCGAAAATACGGCCAAAAACCTATTAAAGGCTCGCCTTATCCTAGGTAATTACTCCACTATTTAACTTATAACAAACAAACCCTTGTCTCAATTCTTCACATAGTAATTTTCATATAATTAATTATTACATAATGATTTATGTAATTGTAGGGGTTACTATAGATGTAGCAGTTCCAAGGGATGTTCGGCGAGGAAGCAAGTGGAGCGGAGCCGAACCGACCCGAATATGCTCGTCATCACCTACACGTCGGAGCATAACCATCCATGGCCCACGCAGAGGAACGCCCTCGCCGGCTCCACCCGTGCTCAGCCGTCCAAGACCGCCGCCGGTAAAACCTCGCCTCCCAAAGATGCCGCTCCCACGCCTCCCGCCGCCGTGAAGGAGGAGGAGGCGGATCAGGTGGATATGGCCGACGACGGCGACTTCGACGATGGGTTCTCGCAGAGTTACAAGCCGGCGTTGCCGGAATCCAATCAATCGGAGGATCAGAGCTTCTTCGCCGGACTGGGCGAGATCGAGTCGGATTCTTTGGACATGCTGTTCACGCAAGGGTTCGACGGTCGCGACAGCAAGGGTTTGGACCCATTCGGGTTCTACGATTGGGGCGGGAGCAACGCCAACGCCAACGCCTCCGCCGCCGGAGAAGATGAGAGGGACTCGTGACGTGATCGCCGGAAGCCCCCACTCATGGTGCCATGCATGATTGTTAGTGCGATCGAGTCTTTCACGTGGGGAGGTTTGATGATTACATCTTTTTTTTTTTTTTTTTTTTTTTTTTTTTGACTTTTTGACTTTTTTACCATAGATTAAAGTGATCAGATTATATGAGGAAGAAAAAGGTTTTACAGTTTTACTCCTACTGTTAAAAAAAAGTAAAAGAGAGAGAGAGTGCTGGTTAAATGGAAGCAGTTTGAAATATTGGTGGATGGGACAGAAAGCTGAGGAACAGAAGGTTTTAAACAGTGAGAAAAAGTACATTTATGAGACATGACAGGATAGCTCAATGAAGGGGATTATGATTTATGATCGATGTGGGATGGGACTCCCAGTGGAATTAATTATTAGTATTATTTGATATATATACACATACATTTACATTATGGCCCTTTATCAATTAGAAAATGGGGGGAAAATGTGGTGTGAAAATTGTATTTTGGCATTTTATGTTGTAATTACCATGAGATAAGGGGATGCTGCTACACAACTTTGGGTTCCTCCGCTTTCTGTTCTTTTTGTATATCATCATTCTTGTACTAGCTAGTTATGTTTCTTTTTTTTTCATTTTATAGTAAAATTTGCTCACATCAGCCATGGTTAAAATGTTTATTACTGTAGTTCTTATCAATTGAAAATTAAAGAATTAATGTACGCAATGCAATTCATAGCTGGTTGATCAAGACAAAAATATAATGGACGATCAATTGAAAATTAAAGAATTAATGTACGTTGTATATTATTATTAGTACTTTTTTTTTGTTTCTTATTATGCGTAGAAGTTGATCGTATATTTTTCAAGATAACCACCATAATAGTGTTTTTTTAAAATATATATATATATTTTTTAACGGAAGGAATAGTTTTGATACATACAAATAAGTGAGGAGTCAAATCCGGCCATCAATTAGTGATGAGAGAATTTATGTACCCATGGCAACTCAAGTCATTTCCAACAATGAAAAAGAAAAAAAAAGTCTAAAGTTCGTGGGATTCGATCTTAATTATTGTTACATTTATTTATTTATTTTTGTTAAAGCAAAGAGCACGTATAATGCTATGTGCGCAATTGGAGATGTATTGGGCAGACTGTTTGAGGTTGATGATTTCGATGTGAAATATCGCACTAAATATATTACTCCTCATAGAATGAGCATGCAATGATTTTACTTAAAGTCGTGCTTATAAAACATCTTTTCGCGCTTTTCTCCTAATTTCTAGTCAAATTTCCCATCATTAGCGTTCCACTTTTATAATTATTCGCACCCACCATTTCTCTTCATCTCAAATTTTAACGTTATTCACCGCCTAACTATGTTTGCTAACGATCACTTACGATATACTCTCTTCATTTTTGTTAATCAGACAAGCACCACACACTTACACACACACACCCGAGGCCGAGGAGATTCGAACTCCCGACTTATTGATTAAAGAGGAAGTGTCTTACCAACTGCGCAGTCACTGACGACTCCAGTATGGAGCAATGGGGGTACAATTGTGCCCCCAAAAAAAAAATTATTTTACTACTATTATGTATACATATATGTATGTATATTTATATTTATTCATTTTAATTAATTACAATAAATTTTAAAACATTATTAAGGTTAACAAAAAGACATGTGACTTATCCTCTAGTATTTTTGCTCATTAAGTTGGTATTGATTCTTCCGATTGCTAATGCAAGTGTCGAGATAATAATTTTCAGAATGACTTATGTCAAAAATAAATTGCGAAATAGCATGAAAAATCAATTTTTAAATGATTGTTTGGTCAATTTCACTGAGAGAGATGTGTTTTCCTACGAGTTTTTGATGACAATGTTGCCAATCGCTTTTCAGTAATGAAACATTGTCGAAAATTAAATTAGGTATATTTGTAATTTTATAATTTTCGTTCACATTATTATAAGATGGTACTATTAATGTTATATAATTATTTTTCGCACCCCCGAATTATAAATCCTGGAGTCGCCACTGTGCGCTGTGCTTTCTCCATTTTTTTAAGTATCTCAATCATCAAACTACACATACCAAGAAAATATGTTAATTTACATTTTAACCTCCTTTATTATTATTTTTTTTTTCTGAGCATCAACTTATATGTAACATTAATTATAGGGTTAAATTAGGAAAACTTTAACTATTTTACCATCAATTTTTGAAATAACACACTTAAAAACAAATAACAAAAATAGCAAGTATGACACTTTAAAAAAAAATAGAGGAAGTATATATATATTTTTAAAAAATAAATAAATGAAAACACGGTGCATTTTATGCATAATTTATGTATTATATTTAGAGATAATATAGTGTTTTACTTATGTGGCTTAAGTTGTGCATTGATTATTGTGTGATCTACGAACCAGTTCATATAATAGTATTGAGAATGCAGTATAACTAATGATTAGGTTATATGCTTATTGATACATGAATTTTTGTAAGACTTTGATTTTTAACACGAGCTTAAATTTTTTAGCTTCACAATACATCAACTACATGTCGACTTGATTTTTGACATAAAATTGCAAAGGACAAAAATCTAAACTGAAGTAGAAATCAAAATTAATGGCGTGGAAAAACTTTCTGATCAATTATACGACACTGTTTCTAACTTAATCAAACGACTTAAATTAAAGAAAATGGGAATTAAGAAAAAATAATAATGATATTCGGCCATAATGTGGCCGACCACACAGTAACATTTTTCTTAAAATGCATAGTTTAAAAAATAATAAATTAAAAGTTATAATCAATATTTAAATATTTATAATAAATTATTCTTAATTACTTTTCAATTTAAATAAAAAATATTTTTTCTCCCCAATAATTACATACTCTTAAATAAAAAAACAAAAAATTCTTTAAAGTAGTTACAATCATCAGATGAATTAAAGGGTTAATTTATTGACAAAAATTTGGGTGAGGTCGGCCACATAGTGTGGCCGGGTCAAAGTGCCGATCTTTATACAGAAAAATGTTAATCTATATGAATAAAAGTGTCAATCTTTAACATAATTATTTTACGAATAAAATGTCAATTTTTAAAAGTGTCAATCTTTATACAGAAAAATGATAATCTACACGAATAAAAGTGCCAGTATTTTAGCCGTCCGCACGGTGCCTCTGGCTGACCCAAGTGTGTCCCTAATTTATTAAATTAATTATACCACATTTTGAATTTTCTCATAAAATCTAATTTTTTGACATAAATACATAAACTATTACATTTTAATATTAATTATGGCCGAATAACACCACTTAATAAAAAAAACATCTATCATCGTCTCCATATAAATTGATTTGAAATTAGAGAAACAAAATATCTATCATTTTCTACAACTTTCACTGTCGAACAAATTATGTCACAACTATAAAAATTATCCATGTAAGATTTAATTTCGCCGGAAATCATATAAAATATCAAACTGACGTTTAATTAGTTGGTGTATATTGTTGATAAAATTTAAATTAGTCTTGGGAATCAAACTCTCGTCAAAATTTAAGCATTTCCAGCTACATGCAAATAACTTAATGATCCTTTGTCATATAATTCTCTTGGCTATATGCATTCGAGAAGTATTTCATGTTCCAATCATATTTCATCTAACAGTTTCATAATGTATCAACCTTCTTCGTCGTTTATGAAATCTAACTAAATGCTTGATTACATATGAACAGTAAACTTTCCGTGGCATAAAAGGTACTTATATGAAACGGAAACTAATTAAATATTGTGAAAAGAAGATTCGAACAGGTAACACTTATATCTTGGTGATATTAGTGATTAATCATAAGCTTAAACAACTAAATATTATTTAATTTCTTGAAACTATGTACATCAGATCTCACTCATTGCATATACAGTAGTATCTATCTGTCCTTTTCTCTTGTATATTTAATTTTTTTTCCTCAGATCGGTGTAGGAAATAATGTTTGCTCCCCGTCTTAATCACTCACGTCGTCCTTAAATAATTATATTTATTTATTTGTGCCCCATATTATTTATTCTTATTTGTAATGTCCTGGGTCCACGGTGTGGAATGTTAGATATATATATTTATATATATTTAATAATTGTGGGTAAATATATTTAAATGTAGATGCTATTATTATAATATGTATATACCATATGTGATATTTATTATTTGATGAGGGGCCAAATAATAAATATCAATAACTTCTTTATTAATTGGTCTGGTCCCCAAGAACTGTCTTTTTCTCTACGTGTTTTCTTCTCCCCGTCAAAGAACATACGATACAGAATAGAGAGAACGGATTCTTGGAAGGCCAAAACCAAGTTTCAAATCTTCAAGTTTAATATGGCAAATTCAGGTTAGTACTTCCGATACGATTCAGTTATTCTCGGATTATCGTGATAGAGATTAAAGTATGAATTAATGAATTTAATTTATATCAAGTGGTATCAGAGCCACTCTATTGATGATTCTCTGAGAATTGTGTTTAATTTGACAAAATGCGAATTCGTTATTGTTTTTGACGAAAGGCGAATTCTTTATTTTGTCATGAACTTCGGCTTTTATTGATTATTTTGGAGGCAATTTTGTTCGATGTATTGGTAAATTTTTTTGTTGAATTCTTCGTTGTACTTTAGCGATCATGCCTGTTTTTATGTTTTCCAATGAGGGTTAGTCAATTACATTGTGCAGAATTGATTATTCAGCCCTACACGCATATCGAGAAAGGGACTTCGTATAAGTGCTTGGAGTTAATTTGTTTCATTAATTGCTATTATGGTTATGATATAAGTTGGCAATTTTTGATTATGATTTTTCGCAAATCAAAAGCATGTTTTTCAATTGTTTATCTGGGATCTGTATATTACTTTCGTTATTGAAATCTGGATCCCTCGATTATGTGCAATATGTTCGGTACATATAAATTCAGATTTTCTATATTATTCAGAATTTGTTTTTATTGCTATTCTATGCATTGTGGATTCGGAAGCATATGTTGGGATAGACGAAATTACCGTCTTAAGGATCTTCTCCCAACGGGTTATATGCTTGGAATGTGTTATTTAATAAATTAATTGAAACAAAATGTCGCCAAAGTGACCTCTTTTGTGTAGATTGGTTTATTTAAATTAATAAAGATGGTTGTGTGTTTGTAACTCATGCGTTTATTAATTGACCCAAAGGTTAAATAATATCTGGCAGAGTTATATACACATTTGTGGTGACAAATATGTGATGATTATAAATCATTCTATGTGAACAATACATTAATCCAAAGATTGATCTATTGTTTGACATAACTTATTGTCAATATTTAATTACTACAACAAGAGTACCGCTTGCAGTTAATATTACTATCCAAAGATTTGATATTAATGTTGTGCTTGGTATCTTGAGATGGGTTTAGCCATAATTTTGGATCTATTATTTAATTATACATATTGATGTGAGTTTTTATTTCCATTTTGTTATACTTCAGTAAGTTCATCTTCCGCTGCCACAATATCTTCTAACATCAATAATGTTCCCATGCTTAATGGGACGAATTTGAGGAATGGAAAAGGCACATAATGATTGTGCTGGGCTGTATGGATCTAGACCTTGCATTTAGGGTAGAACAACCCGCACCTCTCACTGCGGAAAGCACCCCTGATGCTAAAAGGGATTTTGAGAGGTGGGATCGTTCTAATCGCATGAGTCTAATGATCATGACGCATAGCATTCCGGGTGCCTTAGTGGTCCTGATTTCTGAGGAGATTACTACAGCCAAAGGTTTCCTTGACGAACTTGAGAAACGTTTTGCAAAAAACGATAAAATTGAAATGACATCACTTCTGTCTTCTTTGATGTCAATGAGGTATAAGGGTCAAGGAAACGTAAGGAGTACATTATGGAGATGTTCCATATTGCTTCGAAACTTAAGGCACTTAAGATCGAGTTTTCTGAGGATTGCTCGTTCTTATGGTTTGGTTTCACTTCCTCCACAGTTTAACCAATTTAAAATAGTTATAACTGTCAAAAGGAGAAATGGACTCTTAATGAGCTCATTTCTCATGTGTTCAAGAGGAAGAAAGGTTGAAGCATGAGAGAACGGAAAGTGCTCATTTGGCTAGTACTTCGAAGAATAAGGGCAAGAAAGGGTTCAAGAGAATGAAGCTGCTAAGAGTCCGGCACAAAGAAACAACATAAGGAACAAGGTTGTTCCTTTTGTAAAAAGCCCGACACATGAAGACATATTGTGCCAAATATCACGCATGGCGTGCAAAGAAAGGTAAATTCTTACTTTGGTCTGTTCTGAGGTTAATTTAACTTCAGTACCTAGAAACACTTGGTGGATAGATTCTGGTGCTACTACTCACATAAGTGTTTCTATGCAGGGTTGCCTGAGCTACCGAAAGCCAAGTGATGGTGAAAGATACATCTTTGTGGGCGATGGAAAATCGGTAGAAGTGGACGCGATTGGGCATTTTAGGTTGTTATTAGGAACTTGTTTCTATTTGGATTTGAAAGACACTTATGTTGTACCGTCATTTAGACGGAATTTAATTTCTGTTTGTTTGTTGGACAAATTCAGATATTGTTGTTCATTTGGAAATAATCAGTTTACTTGTCTTTGAGTTCAAATGTTGTTGGAACTGGTTATCTTAATGCTTATGACAACCTTTATTTGCTTGAAACACTTGCATCCTATAATGAAACCTTGCACGTGGAATCACGAGGTACTAAGAGAAAATTAGATAAGGAAAATTCGGCATCATTATGGCATAAGCGCTTAGGTCATATCTCAAAAGGTAGAGTTGAGCGCCTTGTGTCTAATGGCATTCTAGATTCTCTTGACTTCGCAGACTTTGATGTTTGCGTTGACTGTATCAAGGGAAAACAGACCAAACCTAAGAGATTAGGTGCCAACAGGTCTTAGACGTCTTGGAATTGATTCATACTGATATTTGTGGGCCATTTCCTACGGCATCTTGGAATGGTCAACAATATAGACGATTATTCACGTTATGGGTACCTATATCTCATTCATGAGAAATCTCAGTCTTTTGACGTGTTCAAAGCCTTTAAAGCTGAAGTTGAGAATCAACTCAGCAAAAGCATTAAGAAAGTCAGATCTGACTGTGGTGGTGAATACTACGGAAGATATGACGGTTCAGGTGAACAACGTCCAGGACCATTTGCTAAATTCCTAGAGGAATGTGGTATTGTCCCACAGTACACCATGCCGGGTTCACCTAGCATGAATGGTTGTAGCTGAAAGGCGAAACAGGACTCTTAAGGATATGGTAAGAAGTATGATTGCTCATTCTACCTTACCCGAGTCCCTCTGGGGAGAAGCATTAAAGACAACAGCTTACATTCTAAATAGAGTACCAACTAAAGCAGCAGCAAAACACCTTATGAGCTTTGGACTGGTCAAAAGCCTAGTCTTAAGCACTTTCACATTTGGGGATGTCCAGCTGAGGCAAGGCCTTATAGGCCTAATGAAAAGAAATTGGAACCCAAAACCGTGAGCAGCTACTTTATTGGTTACCCTGAGCGATCGAAGGGCTATAAGTTTATGATCCCACAACTCGGAATATTTTGAGACGGGAACTGCAACATTTTTTGAGGATGTGAGTTTGGGGGGAGAGAAATCAAGTAAGGGACATTTCTTTTGAGGAGGAATTGGATTCAACTTCAATTCCTACTATCGCTTTTGACGATGTTCAGGTTTTGTCACCTGTCATTAATCAAGAAGTGAATCAAGAACCTCAACAAGAAAACGTTAACTCTCCATTCTTGAAGAACAAATTCAACAACCTCAAATGAAGTGTCAATAAGGAGATCTACGAGAGAAAGAAGAAATGCTATTTCGGATGATTACTTCATATATCTTCACGAACATGAAGATGATAATGGAATGATGGAAGATGATCCAATCAACTTCCGTTAGGCCATGAAAAGTTCTAACTCTCAAAAGTGGATCGATGCTATGCATGATGAGTATAAGTCAATGCAAGACAATAAGTTGGGAACTTGTCCCTATACCAGAAGGTGCGGAACCAATTGGTTGTAAATGGATATTTAAAACCAAGAGGGATGCAAATGGTAATGTGGAGAGGTATAAGGCACGTCTTGTAGCTAAAGGTTATACTCAGAAAAGAAGGAGTTGATTATTCCGAGACTTTCTCTCCGGTTTCATCGAAAGACTCTTTTAGAATAATCATGGCACTTGTTGCTCATCTCGATCTGAGTTACATCAGATGGATGTTTAAGACTGCGTTTCTCAATGGAGACATTGAGAAACCGATATATATGGTGCAACCAGAAAACTTTGAGTTAGGAGACCCAAAGAATATGGTATGCAAATTAAAGAAATCCATCTATGACTCAAACAAGCTTCTCGTCAATGGTACCATAAGTTTCATCAAGTGATTGTCTCATTTGGTTTCGAGATGAATCTTGTTGATGATTGTGTGTATCACAAGTTCAGTGGGAGTAAGTTTATATTTCTGGTTCTATATGTGGATGACATCTTGCTTGCCTCGAATGATATAGGCTTATTGCACGAAACCAAGAGATTTCTATCGAAGCATTTCGAGATGAAAGATCTTGGTGACGCCTCTTTTGTCTTAGGAATTCAAATACATCGAGACCGATCTCGAGATATTCTTGGATTATCGCAAAAGAGCTATATCAATAAAGTACTCAAGAGGTTTGGCATGCAAGATTGTAGACCAGGTGATACCCCTGTCGCTAAAGGAGATAAATTCAGTCTTAAGCAATGCCCGAAAAGTAACCTCGAAATTCAGGAAATGCAAAAGATTCCCTATGCTTCAGCTGTTGGAACTCTTATGTATGCTCAAGTATGTACGCGGATGTTAGGTAGATATGTAAGTAACCCTGGTATGAACCATTGGATAGCAGCCAAAAGGGTTATGAGGTATCTTCAGAGAACAAAAGATTATATGCTCACATACAGGAAATCAGATCATTTGGAGGTCGTTGGATATTCTGACTCTGATTTTGCTGGATGCCAAGATAGTTTAAAGTCTACATCAGGTTATGTTTTTCTATTGGCGGGAGGAGCTATATCATGGAAAAGTGTTAAACAAACACTTATGGCTTCTTCCACCATGGAAGCAGAGTTTGTAGCATGCTACGAGGCATCAAACCACGGAATATGGTTGCGGAATTTTGTCACGGGGCTACGTATTTTGGAGAATGTAGAAAGACCACTCAAGTTATATTGTGACAATAAGTCGGCAGTACTGTATTCCAACAACAATAGGAGCTCTTCTAAGTCAAAGCATATTGACATAAAGTTCCTAGTTGTGAAAGAAAAGGTGCAGAATAAACAAATATCTATAGAGCACATTGGGACAAACTCCATGATAGCGGATCCGTTTACTAAAGGTTTACCACCCAAGGTCTTTCATGAACATGTTGCTCGTATGGGTGTTGTATCATTAGATGATATCATGGTTTAGTGGGAGTTTGTATGTTTGTTGTTATGGATAATTCATACACTTATGTATTAAGTTATTCTGATCAGAAATGAAGTATTTGGTGCTTTTACTCTGTTCTGTGACCTTACTTAAGTTTATAGAGGACCAGTCGAAAATAGATATTATATCTGATTTTCGTA
The DNA here is from genome assembly GCA_001642375.2 of Mentha longifolia. NCBI lineage: Eukaryota > Viridiplantae > Streptophyta > Magnoliopsida > Lamiales > Lamiaceae > Mentha > Mentha longifolia. The sequence continues at coordinate 24,596,674 of CM038119.1, forward strand.
ATAACCATTGATCTATGTCATTTGATTATATAAGTATATGTGATTATTGATGGGTCCATTCACATATATAGTGATGAAGGCCTCTTTAGTCCTATGCTTGTATAGTTGATGGACGAGATTGTTAAGATATACATATTTTATAATAGCAAATTGTGAGCTCATTAAGTTCTATGTTTATCAGAAAATATATTGCCCAAGTGGGAGATTGTTAGATATATATATTATATTTAATAATTGTGGGCAAATATATTTAAATGTAGATGCTATTATTATAATATGTATATACCATATGTGATATTTATTATTTGATGAGGGGCCAAATAATAAATATCAATAACTTCTTTATTAATTGGTCTGGTCCCCAAGAACCGTCTTTTTCTCTACGTGTTTTCTTCTCCCCGTCAAAAACATACGATACAGAATAGAGAGAACGGATTCTTGGAAGGCCAAAACCAAGTTTCAAATCTTCAAGTTTAATTATGGCAAATTCAGGTTAGTACTTCCGATACGATTCAGTTATTCTCGGATTATCGTGATAGAGATTAAAGTATGAATTAATTGAATTTAATTTATAACATGGAAGTCTCGTGCACCAGCTTCTTGCTTGTTTGTTCAATAGTCATCGTTACGTTATGGTGTACAATGAGCCCGCTAACAACTATTTGGCGTTCGTCCTCACTTTACCAAAATGGTTAACCCAAGTTGCTATAGATTTTATTGAGCCATACTTATACTATATAGACATCCCTTACTTATTCGATGTGGGATGTCACAAT
>CM038119.1:24597549-24683520 GCA_001642375.2 Mentha longifolia
TAAGCACATATTTGTCCTTATACCTTTATTTTGTTGTTTATTTTATTTATAAATTCTTTTAGAAAAAAAAATACTCTATAGTAGTAATTCATAATTTTCATCAAACAAATCCCATAAAATCTTTTATTTCTTCATATCACATCTATCAAAGGCTGTACTGAGTGGTATCGTGAGGCGGCGTTTCCGGTGGCGTAAAAATTTATTGAAGAAGAAGAAGTGAAGAGAAATTGTTCAACAAAAAAATAAATATTGCGAAAATGAATTAAAGATGGTTGGATTTCCTGATAAATTTATAGGAGATGGAAGATCGATTCAAACATGTCGGCGGGAATCATATCGGATAATTTGGATGGCGGGAATCGGTAAAAGGCTAAACTTGCTCATGCGATTTTTAATGATTTTGAACATTTTGGAATACTTCGATTTTCGTGCTGATGTTAAGATGAATTTTTTCCTTGATAGTCCTTCCCCTATACAATAGTAATATTCTTATTGACTTCAAGTAATAGCAATATTTTTACGCATTGTTATTAGGGGTGAACAAATTAATCTAAAAACCGAAAACCAAACCGAACCAAACCAAAATATTTAATTTGGTTTGGTTAGTTTGGTATTTAGTTAATTCGGTTTAAAATTAATTATTTTTTTAGTTTTTCGGTTTGGATTGGTTTCATTTTCTCAAAACCAAACAAAACCGAAAAAAACCAAATTATAATATTTGAATTAATAATATTTATATACTAGTAAAATTTTAATCGTATATGTTTATAGTATTTCCTAAAATTGGTCACTCTTAATCTTCTTATTTCATATTTAGTATTGGTGTTTTGTGACTTTTTGAACACTGAAACTTCTTATATTGTTGATTTTGGATGATTTGGTTATTTTTTTAATTTCTTACAACGATCGCAGCGTATGTACTTTTCAAGTTTTTTGTTTAATGTTGAATTTATTTATTGTTATTTTGTTGATATATATATATAGGGATGAGTTATGGTGAAAACTAATTATTACGTGAAACCTGCAACCTATCATAAAATGTTACATTTTATGCACAAAAGTGTTGCATTTTTATCATAAAATGTTGCATTCTCATAATGATGCATTATATGCATAAAATAATATAAAATAAAATAAAATAATATATTTTATTATGCAACATTTTATGCACAAAATGCATCATTTTATGCATAAAATGCAATATTTTATGATGGGTTGCAGGTTTCACGTAATAATTAGTTTTCATATGATCTACTACCTATATATATATATATATATATATTTTATCAGACAAATAATACACATACTCACACACACAAGCACCCGAGGTGTCTATCGTTTGACTCAAAATCTTATACTTGTATTATTTTGATTTTATGAATTATTGGTACCGGAATGATATCATATTTAGTATTCAAAAAAAATGGAAAAAAAATTGGACAAACTGAATTAACCAAAATAACCAAATATTTATTTTGGTTGATTTGGTTCGGTTTCAAAAATAATTTTGGTTTGGTTTGGATGTAATTTTTAAAATTTTCATTATTTGGTTTGGATATATTTTTAGGAAAAACCAAACCAAATAACCGAATGCTCACCCCTAATTGTTATTATTTTATTTCTAACCTTAGAAAATTCCGTCCTCCATTTCCGTATATAGGGATGTCAATTGGGGACAACCCACTCGGTTTCGGGTGTAGCATTGTTGGGTTTCAGATTATTCGGTTCGGATTGAATCGGACTGAATTTTTTTCGGGCTATAAGTTTTCGACCCTAACCTAAACCTTCGGGTTCGGGCTAGCTCGTTGGGCCATGAAGTTGACAAAAATATAAAATGTACATATGATTTTTTTTTTTATAATCTTAATTTTGTAAAAACAAATAAGTCATGTTATACTACTCTACCTCGTATTATTTGACAATATATATAATAAGTGACTACTTGAGATGTGAAAATGTGAAAATATTTTTCGTTTAATGATTGAAATAATCATTTTTATTATGATTAGTAGAACTTAACATAGAAAATTATAATATTTTCATAAGTATTTGAATCAAGACATAAACTTTAATATTTGAATCAAAGTAATGAAATTTAACAACTAAAGAATAAAAACTTTCGGGTTATCGGGCCAACTCACCAATTCTCGAGCTAGTCCTATGGGGGTTGTCGGGCTATCCGGTTCGAGCTATTCGAGTTGAAATTTTTTTCAGGTTGAAAATATTCGACCCTAACTCACTTTTGGCTCGGGCTACTTTGATCAACTCGCGGGTTTTGGGCTCAGTAGACATCCCTATCCGTATATGATTACTTGTTTGGACGTACACCTCATATTAATGTGTATACCCAAAATAAAAAGATTCCCTTAATAAATTGACATTTTTACCCTTTAACTTTTATACTATTTTTCCGCTTTATACCTCCATTTTCTCCTTACTTGATGAATTTTTTTTCCTTGATAAGTCCTTCCATTACATTCCCTCTAATTTACAATAGTAATATTCTTATGGACTTGAAGTGATATTAATATTTTTACGCATTGTTATTATTTTTTAACCTCAAAAATTAATTAATTAGCCCTAATAGAATGGAATATCTCAACATCCGACCTTATTTTCTTCTAAAAAACCTTATCTAAAGACTTCACCAACTTTAATCCTTCGAGCATGATGTATTGATGGAGTACGAGGGACACGAACTCGATTGATTGTGAATATTCTAGTCAAAGAAAAGAATAAACAAAACAAAGACAAACATCATCCCTCAATATTTTTAATAATACGAAAATTAAAAGATTTATTCTTTATGTTAAATTCGTGTTATGCCTTAAAAACCATATTTTAAACAAAACATTAAATCGCAAAAAACCAAATTATATGCCTAATTTATTATTATTATTATTATTATTATTTAAAAAAAAATACCGAGAAAAAAAAATAATTGATATAGTCTTCTCCGTTTGGGGGAAATCGTCAGAAGTCGAGCCCTCCATTTTGTAAAAATTTTCAACGGAGATTGGAGAAATTCTCTGTAATCTAATCCAATCTCATAAAATCTAACTACATTCGTTTGTTCGTTTTCCGATTGCTAAAGTATCTCTATTTTTATAGAAATTCATCCATTTCTTCGCAGGTAAGATTTCTCTTCATAACTTGATCTTGTGTTTTTTTGTTCGATATCAAATTTTCGATTTTTTTGGGTTATCAAATTGTACACGATTTCTCGATTCGTGAAATTCCTTTGCGAGATCTCGTCGGATTTCTCTTTTCATTGTGCGTTCGTTTTTTGTTTGCCTGGAATCGATTAATCGTCTGTAGTAGTTTTGCTTTTGGTAATGTATTAGATTTTTTTCCTTTTTATTTGTTTTTCTGGATCGATTTTATTCAAAGTTATTGTTTCGTCGATTTTAGTATGTTTGTTGTATTGTGATTTTCGGTGAATGCTACAATCCAATTAAATCATGTTTTTTTTTGCTCGAATTAATGGATTCAGCCATATATGAAACTCTAGATATGCTCGGAAGTTACTTTAAATTTTCTGGTAGCTTGTTTATGCTTTTGTTTCTGCAAGTATGGTAATTTGTTTGTGTTTGCCCCTCGGATTGTGTATTTTGTAGAAATGCAAAGCCAACTTGTTTGCAGCGGGTGTAGAACGGTGCTGCTTTATCCCAGAGGAGCTACTAATGTTTGCTGCGCAATATGCAATGTGATCACTGCTGTGCCTCCTGCTGGTAAATCTCGAAACTCGAAATATTTCATTTTCTATGCACATGTTCCGATTTAACTTCGTTGCAACTTACTCCATAGGCTGATATTGTTGAGCCGAAATTGCTGGAGGTAGTTTGCTTATATAATCTTGTTATTCCTTTTAACATTCGAGCGCGAGTCTAATATAAATATATAATCATCTATTAGGATTGGTAATATTACGATTCGTGAGCATTATCGCTTTACAAATGATATAGTCCCCAGTAAGGGCCTTCATTGCTTATTATTTGGCTTTTCGATAGCTTATGGGTTTGCTCTGTATACCTTCTCTGTTTGCTGAATAGGTCATTAGATGAGAATCTTTACTTGAGAAAAGAGCAGGTGAATAGATATATTTACAAATAGTAGACCATGAAATAATTCCCATGCTCGGCCAAAAGGTCAAATACAAGTTCTAGTAGTAATTTTCTCCGCTTTTGAGGATACAATGTCCAATATCTCCTATGTAAATTCTTATCCGTTAGAGTGAAGGAAGGAATTGCTGTTGTAATTCCTGCCTCTGTCCTCTGGGGGACTTTCAGAAAGCACATAATTGTGCACTTGTTATATTCTCTTAGCAGTTGATGATGACTCTAAACCAGACTTGTCTATTTTGTTTCCTTGTACGCTTAATAGTTTATCTGATATGTAGGAATGGAAATGGCTCAATTAATATGTGGAGGCTGCCGAACGTTACTTATGCATGCCCGAGGGGCTGCTAGTGTTAGATGCTCTTGCTGCCATACAGTGAATCTTGTACCTGGTATGACTTTGAACCAGTCACTATACCTTTTTTTTTTTTCTTTTTTTTTTATAAATTTTGGGTCCTTGGTATCTATGATCAAATTTTATCTGACTGTTGCTTTACGATGGATTTGCAGCGCCTGCAGCAGCATCACCTCCACCAGCACCTAATATTGCTCATGTCAGCTGTGGAAACTGCCATACCATGCTGATGTATCCAGCTGGAGCTCCATCAGTTAAATGTGCAGTTTGCCATTTTATTACAAATGTTAATGTTAGTACTGTACTTTCACTTTTGTGTTTGATCTCCCTCACAGGCACCTTTCAATAGGAATGGAGAATTATCTCTTCTCATTCTTTTCCTTTCTGTCTACGAGTTCTTTTTTGTGTACTACCTTTTTTTTTTTTTTGTGTACTATTACATGCTAGTGATTGGTGGCTTTGTGAGATATAAACAGTTGGTCTTGAATTAATATGTAATCTGCATGTTTATATGCTGAAATGTCCCTTCTTATGCAGACTGGTGACACTAGGATACCAGTTCCTGTACATAGACCTGGTGGGATCGCAACATCTGCATCGCCACCTACTTACTTGGTTAGTTGTCTACCCCTCGTACCATCCCAGTTAAGAAAGTATGATTTTTCACATGGATAATAAGTTTCTTGTTCTGTTTCAGGCATCGCCTCATTCTCATAATCAAACAGTTGTCGTTCAGAATCCCATGACTGTTGATGAAAGCGGCAAGTTGGTGAGTTGCTCGAAACTAGTCGTTCTATCTTGATCACTTCCTCGTTATCTGTGGATGATGTTTTAAATGCCAAAGAGAGAGTCTGATTTGATTTATATCATCACAGGTGAACAATGTTGTTGTTGGTGTAACAACATAGGAATGCAATGGGACCGGACATCAATAATGAGTTCTGGTCTTCTGTTGTGAATGGCTATTTCCGATCCTTGTTTGCTTCAAGGGTATAGAGATATCTTGTGCATATTCTGGCTGTAATAATATATTATGCAGTATCTAGAATAATTTGTATAGGACTACAAGGAGTTTGACTCTTTTTTTTAAATTTTTTGTGCCATCTTGTGAAAAGTTCTTTTTTTTTTTTTTGTTGTTGTTGCTGTTATGCTACTCAATATATGTAATTTACTGTAACTTAATGTTATAATATATAGTGAAAGGACAAATTTACTTATCCATCGTGTCATTGTTTTGAATTTTCTTAATTTATCATTTAAATGGTGCAAGATGTGTTCTGAACATATTATAATGGGTAGAATTTGGACTCTTGATTGCTTAATGGTGCAAGTTAGCTTAGTATGTTGCCCTAGACGCTATTTTCCAATCAAGATTTTACCTAAATAAATCTACTTTTCTCAGGGTCATCTTTTAAGATTGCTTTGGGATTTTTCCCAACTACTGAAACTAATTGCTTCCTTCCTCTCTGTCTCTCCCTCTGTATATATACATATATATAACTGTCTGTATGTGACTACACTCTCATACCATCCAACGACAACTCTCTTCACCGTCACCACCACCACCACTATTACGACCGCAGCAATGGCTTCAGAAGGAGGAGAAAAGCCAGAGGTGGGCAGTGGTGAGCAAGCACCGGCAGCCTCCTCGAAGGTGGATTTAATCATTGTGTTGCTGAGGGTGCTTGCATTTCTAGCGACACTCTCGGCTACTCTGGTTATGGCTCTCAACAAGCAGACGAAAACCTTCACCATTGGGACAATCGGGACTGTACCTCTCCAAGCCACCCTCACTGCCAAGTTTCAACACACTCCTGCATTTGTGTATGATCCTTCACTCTTCACATATTCTTGAAATTTTCACACTTTTGGACACACGGTGAACGTGAAAAACGTTGCAGGTTCTTCGTAATTGCTAATGCCAATGCTACTCTCCACAACTTGCTAATGCTGGTGGTTACTCTTGCTCGATCCAAGCTTAATTTCAAAGGGCTTGCTACCTTGGCTGTTCCACTCTTGGACTTGGTAAGTTTCGATACTAATAACGCATTAGTAATTCAATAACTTGAAAAAACACAAAGTGATCGATATTCGTCTTAAAAATTATAGTTGAACGTGGCGATTGTCTCCGGTGGGGCAAGCGCAGCGGTGTTCATGGGGCAGTTGGGGAGGAACGGGAACTCCCATGCACGGTGGAACAAAACATGCGACAAATTCGAGAGCTTCTGCAACCAAGGCGGTGGCGCCATGGCAGCGTCGCTTCTAGGGCTGCTGCTCATCACCATAATCTGCGCAATTTCTATCATTAGGCTTCGCAATCATCACAGTTACAACAAGCTTCCTCTTAGCTCTTCTCTCGTTCCTTAATGTTGTTTTCTTTGAAAAGCTGTTGTTTCTTGATTAATGATGCTGTTGTTGTCCTTGTTGTAATTTGTGTTTGTACTTTTGATGTAACGCCTTGTGTTAATGGATGCTTTGATACACTTTGTGTGTTGTTTTCTATTTTTGGAGGGAACAATGGTTGGTTTGTAATGGAAAAATCGAGGTAATGTTTGTATTGTAGAGTGGATGAGAAATTATGAGTTGGAATCTTATAATATTTGTTTGGTTAGATCTTTTGGACATATCTTGTCATGATGAAAAACCAAATATTTAATGTTCAACAACGTGTTTTTCTTATATTTAATTTAATTAGTCTCGAGAGATTTTATCAATCCTACCAAATTAAAAACGTTTTTTGGTTAAAAATTATCAAGCCACATTAAGTGTGTTTATGGCGGACTGTGTAGCATTTTTGTATTATTAATTAGATATGCATATTTTTGCGAATGCTCCATTTTTCCGTTAGAAAAAAGGAAAGAGAGAAAGCTTCGTTTATGCTATATAACGTCTTGCATTTTACCATAAATACAAGCTTTAATAGGGAACGGAATCACGTTTTAATTAGTAAGAGAGTTAAACATTACGGTGATATTTTTTTAATATATTTTTGAGTAAAGGATGAGAGAATTAATTGACATTTGTACATTGGAGATGAATTAATACCATTGTACTACACAGAAATGCTCCCTATGTGTTAGTGCCACGTCGTTAATCTTTTCTATTTGAGGTTTAATTTTTTTTTAGTAGGATTTAATTTTTATGGAATATATTTAAATTATTTTCCTTATTTAAAATATTGTCACATCACCACGGTGGTCATTGGAGCGTTACTCTTGTACTAAATTACTAGTTATATGCTTTTGAAATTATTCATAATGAATAATTCTTCATCAGTACTCGTACAACGCTAGCAATAAGCATCATTAATTTTTCCTTATTACAAGAATCAAATTAATCATTTTAAAAAAATTCTAAATGTAATCTCTATTTTTTTATTGGTGATGAATCTTGCTTTTCAAGGATGATTTATGCACAAGAACAAGGAATTAACAGACACGAAAGTAAATGACACAAGGGATTTACGTGGTTCGATCTATTGTGATAGATCTACGTCCACGGAGCGAAAGTGTGTATGGATTTTATTGAGAGTATGCGTGTAGCTTGTACAAAGATTCTCCCCCCTTCTCAATCTATTTTAAACCCCTATTTATAGGTATTTACATGTGGAATTCGATTAGGATTACAAGTCTTTTCCTATTAGGACTCTTTGGCTTGATCTCCTCCTTCATTGGATAAACACCGAACTTTTATATCTCTTGGAGCTTGAATTGTAGTCGATGTAGGAGTCGCCTTGGTATAAAAGTCTCTTTGAAGTGGGTTAGAGGCCGAGCTTAACTGTCGGGGTCCAACTATATTGGGCCCGGTGCTTGGGCCTAGCAGGTGGGCCATATCCTATCACATCCCCCCCCAAAAGATGTAGAAGGGAGGGTGTGATTTGGGGTAGATAAATTGAAGAAGAAGTTGCTTAAAGTGCATTACCCCGTCAAAACTTGATTTTGACAAAGTCGAAGTTATAATGCCATGATGAAGAACAAGGAGAAAGCGAATACCGCCTCGTTAAGACAAAGTCGGTAAGAACTTTGCAGTGCCCCATCGGAAACTGGATTTCGACGAAGTTAGAATGCTCGCCACCTCGTTAAGACGAGGTGGGTATAAAATTTGCATTGCCCCTTCAGAAATTGGATTTCGACGAAGTCGGAATGCTTGCCACCTCGTTAAGACGAGGTGGGTATAAAATTTGCATTGCCCCTTCGGAAATTGGATTCGACGAAGTTAGAATGCTTGTCACCTTGTTAAGACGAGGTGAGTATAAAATTTGCAGTGCCCCATCGGAAACTGGATTTCGACGAAGTTAGAATGCTTGCCACCCCGTTAAGACGAGGTGGGTATAAAATTTGCATTGCCCCTTTGGAAATTGGATTTCGACGAAGTCGGAATGCTTGCCACCTCGTTAAGACGAGGTGGGTATAAAATTTGCATTGCCCCTTCGAAAATTGGATTTCGATGAAGTCGGAATGCTTGCCACCTCGTTAAGATGAGGTGGGTAAGTAAGCGAAGCTGAGAACGGAACGACAGTTGGAGTCCCGAGTGAGTGGGACACGTGTCACGTTGCGGTGGTGGGAGTTGAAAAGGGCGGAAGTTTTTTGAATAAAACTTCCACTGTACGCCACTCTCCCTCACTTTACCCTAATTTCTGAAATTGAGAGTGAGAGAAACTTGCCGCCGCTCGTCTGCATTATCGTCGTTCTTCCGTTCGATTTCGCACAGTTTTCAACCGGACGTTCCTCTATTGGCCACCGTCATTCGATATCGACAAGTAAGTTATTCGACCATGTCTGCTAATTCTTCTCCTAGTGCTAGTGAAGATAGGTCCTTAGGGTTTTCCGACTCGCCGCCGGCGACTTCCAATCGGGGTGGGGAGACGGAAGTAGATATTTTTTCTGTGAAGTCTCCTTGTCCGGTTAAGCATAGGGTAGTTTTTCCACCGCCATTGAAGTCGAAAGACAGGGCGTTTAGCTTTCCGTCGGTCCTTAAGGGCCCAAAGATTCTTAGTTTAGCCCAAAATTATTTATTTCCCGATTATGTGGAGTGGATGGTTCCTCGGGCTGAGGATAGGGCTTCGGAGCCCCCTCATGGCTTTTTTACTGTTTATGAGGACTGTTTGCACCACGGTCTTCGTCTTCCCTTACCTTCTGTATTTGCCGGACTTTTAAGAAAGTGCGAGCTTCCTTTGGGTCAACTTTTTCCGAACTCTTTTTGTCAGTTGCGCGCTCTCGGTGTGATGGCCAAGCGACATGGGTACAACCTTAGTGTAGATATGATTCTTAAGTTTTTTCAGCTTAGGGCGTCCGGTGGTTGGTTTTATCTTTCACCTCATCTTGGTTTCAAAGTTGAGACGAAGTCGAAGGTAACGAACTGGCAATCAAAATTTTTCTTCTGTCGGTTCGGTGAAGTCCCTGAGTTCATATGGAAGGTGGGGAAGTTAGGGAAACAAAAGACGGAGTTGTGTTTTAGTAAGCTAGAAGAAAAACTCCATGGCCACGTTGGGGAAGTGTTTTCCGAGACCGATCTGACTCTTGCTGGGCTGAGCCCTTATGATCCCGCTTCGATGGAAGAGCCGGTGAAGGGTGAGGCTACACTTATTTTTTTTATTGTGTTTTTAATATGAATATCATCTGAGTAGCTTTGTCTCTTTTATAGTGAAGCTAGTAAAAGATAGGAAAAGGCCTAGGTCCGAGGAACCCGCAATATTGGAGAAGGGGGGTTCCGAGGCATCTTCGGAACGAATTGCAAGTGTACCGGGATCCTCTCCTCTGAGGTCGCCCTCTCCCGTATCCTTAGTTCGTCGGGTGAAGGTGCCGAAGCCGAACAAGAAAACTTCGGCAACTGGCGACAAGATTCTTACCATAGGCCAGTCCTCGGTTAGTGCAGCCGGCCCGGTGATTGAGTTGGAAGAGCAGTGCAGGGCCTATCCTTATATGTTTGAATCTATCGCATGCCGGTGCTGATCTTGTATGGCATTTGACAGGATGCCAATCTGGTCGTAGCAAGCTTTCAAAATTGGGTGGACGGGTTGGTGAAAAGTGCATCCACCCTTACCAGCTTTATAAACGACGGGGTCTCGAAGTTCAACGAGACAAATCGGATCCGTCGTCAACTGGAAGAAGAGAAGGCCAGCTTAACTGGCGAGCTTGTTGCTGCTACGCGGGAGGCCAGGGAGGCCAAAAGGAGAGAAGATGCCGCTGTTGCCGAAGCTGAGGCGGCTCGGAAGGAAGTTGCCTCGCTGAAAGCAAAATTGGATGCGGCCGAGGCCGACTCTGTGGCTCGCCAAGGGCCAATTCTCTGAGCTTATACTGAGAGGCTCTTCCTATCCAAGTTCTTCTCGGGTTTGTGCGGCGACGTGGCGGAGTTGATGACAGCCCGAAGTGTCACCGAGACCGTGGAGGCTGTCGCCGAGGACATTCCAGACCTCGATAAGGCGAAGTATGGGTACAAAGAGGTGTCCGAGGAAGAAGTGAACCGCGCCTTCGCGGAAATCATCCTGAAGAATCTAAAGGCGGTTCCTCTACTTGAGAGCCTGGCGGCCTCTACCGACCTGCTTACTGCCGAGGTGATTCGAGACAGTTCGGTGGTTTGCGATCCAGAAATGGATGCGATTGTTGCCAATCTGAATGCCGCCCCGAAAGAAACTGAGACTGAGGCCGAGGCTGATGGCGATGCCGGGTTTGAGGTCGATGTATCTCAAAACGAGGAGGAGGTCAGTAGATTACCTCCTCCTGTTTTTTTTTTTAGCATGTACTTCGTCATCAGTAGGATGGCACATTTTGCTGTAGTAATGAAAACTTTATTTCTTATTAGAAATTTGTTTTCCTTTTTTTAGTCTTCTTCTTCTCCGAAACTTTTCGATGTTTCTCCGTATATAGCACAAATCAATAACTTACTGCGAGCTCTTGAAGCCAAGAATGGCGAAGTTCTTCATTGGAAAGACCAAGTCGGCCATATTCAGAATGAGGCAGACGTGAAACTTAGAGCCGCTCAAATAAAAAATGACGAGCTTCGAGCTCAGCTTTTGGAGCTTGGAGATAAGTATGAGGCTGTGAAGGAAGAAGCCGATAAGATCGCCGAGGAGCATGCTGAGTACGAGGCAATTGTCCGCCGAAACAACGGGAAAACCATTGCTGAAGTGGATGCAAAGGTAACAGAGGTCGCAGCCCGGTGCAAGGATTACCAAGAAAGATACGGGGCAGACTCCTGGCAACTCCAAGATCAGATGGTCGAGCTGAAGCGAGTAGCTGGTATGTACGATGTGATCTTAGCTTGGCGCCCGAAGTTGGCTGCCCGATTGGGAAAGGACGCTTGTCCTTCAAGTTCGTCCACTACCACCGGTCCCTCGAGGTCGTCGACTCCCGCGGGTCGATCGGATATGAGATTCATGCGCCACTCTAAGGAGTTTTATTAAAAAGAACGGCAATCGTTGGCTCGACGAGGTCGAGGTCGGAGTCTTCAATCGGGTAGGGGTAGGAGTCGAGGACGAGGTCGAGGCACCTTCAATATAGATGAAGTTTTAAAGTTTAACCCCGACGGTGATTTTCCCACAAGATGGCTTAGTTTTAGCAAACCTAAGCCTTCGAGTTCGTCTTGATTACCATGTAATTATACTTTTCCATTTTTAAAATAAAACGGAATTTTGTATGCTTGTATAAGCCTTTTAAAGACCATAAATAGAACTACTTCGCCATGAGGCGAGATTAAGGCTTTAGTTGGCTCACCTCGTCATAAGACAAAGTTTGGCCTGGGTTGGCTCACTTCGTCAAAAGACGAAGTTTGACCGTAGTTGGCTCACTTCGTCATAAAACGAAGTTTGGATTGGGTTGGCTCACTTCGTCATAAGACGAAGTTTGGCCGTAGTTGGCTCACTTCGTCAAAAGACGAAGTTTGGCCTTAGTTGGCTCACTTCGTCATAAGATGAAGTTTGGCCTTGTACGACCCATCCTCGTCGAAAAGCGAGGTTAAGGTTTTATAGTTCCTTATTTGTCGAATTTATCGATAGGGGTGGTCCCCTTACGCGCGTTTAAGTGTTACTCCATAGCTGGAGTTTAGTTTTATCCTTAAAAGGATATTAATTTACCCTCGTCAGGGTTTTTAAGAATAAAGGAGTGAGATAATATGCATGAGTGGAAAGGAGATATGCATGATGAAATATGCAAGACCAAAGTTAAGGAAAAAATAATTTCATTAAAAAAGAAAACCAAATGAAAAATAAAATAACATGATGACCTGACCCATGACCTATATGAGCTAAACAACTCTAAACTCAATTCTTTCCACCTATGCGAAGTATCTTTTTAAATGGGAAATATGCCATGTTCGGGGTATTGGCTCACCAGATAAATGGGCAAGCTTGTATGATCCTTTGCCGAGGACTTCTTCAACTCGGTAAGGTCCTTCCCATGTGGCTTCCAACTAGCCGAGCCTTTCTGCTTTACTGACCTCCTTATTCCGAAGTACGAGGTCGCCTACTTGGAACTGTTGATACTTCACTCTTTGGTTATAATACCGAGCTACTTGTTGTTTGTATTTAGCCTCCCTTATGTATGCTAGCTCTCGCTTCTCTTTCAGCAAATCTAGATCGGTTCGAAGTTCTTCGTCGTTGGCTTCGGCTGAGAAGTTAAGCGTGCGATGGCTCGGCAAGCCGATCTCTACCGGGATCACTGCCTCGGTTCCATACACCAAACTATAAGGTGTTTCTCCGTTCGAGGTCCTGGGAGTTGTTCTGTATGACCATAGGACTTGGGGTAAATTTGCTGCCCAATCTCCCTTGGCTTTGTCGAGGCGAGTTTTGAGCCCCTTGATGATTGTTCGGTTCGTAACTTCGGTCTGGCCATTCGCTTGAGGGTGAGCAACCGAAGTGAACTTTTGTTGAATATGAAGCCCTTCACACCATTCTCTGAATGCTCGGTCCGTGAACTGCGTTCCGTTGTCCGAGACAAGGATGTGAGGTACGCCAAAGCGACAAACTACGTTCTTCCAGACGAAGTTTAGGGCATTCTGGCTTGTGATTTTTGCCAAGGGTTCAGCCTCGACCTACTTAGTAAAGTAGTCGATGGCTACGATGAGGAACTGGAGCTATCCAGGAGCTTTGTCGAATGGTCCGACGATGTCTACCCCCCATTGCACGAACGGCCAGGGGCTTTGCATGCTCACAAGGTCTGTCTGTGGTAACCTCGGCACCGTGACATGGATTTGGCACTTTTGGCATTTTCTGACAATGTCGATTGCATCTTGGAACATTGTAGGCTAGTAGTATCCCCACCTCATAACCTTTTTTGCTAGTGCTCGAGCTCCGATGTGACTCCCACATGCTCCTTCATGCACTTCTCTCAGTGCATAATTTGCTTCATTCGGCCCTGTGCATCTTAAGAGGGGTTGGAGATATGACCTTCGATACAACACTCCTTGGTCCAGGGTGTACTTCGGGACTTTGCTTAGGAGTTTCCTAGCTTCGAGCTTGTCGTGGGGCAATTCCCCCTTCTCTAAGTAAGCTCGGTAGGGAGACGTCCAGTTCGGTTCGTCTTCCTGTACGAGGTTTAGTTCGGCTTCTTCAATGCTTCGAAGCTTGACTTCTTCTACAGGCGAGTTTGTTGAGGACGAGGCCAGTTTGCTTAAGGCGTCAGCTCGATTATTTTCCCCTCTAGGAATCCGCCGCAGCTCGAAGTATTCAAAGCCTTCTTGCAAACCTTTTGCCTTTTGCAGATATTTCTTCATTCTTTCTCCTTTTGCCTCGTATCTGCCTAACATGTGGCTCACTATGACTTGGGAATCACTATGAACATGAACGGCTCGGATATGCAAAATATAGGGACAGACAAAGTCGGGAGAGGATTTCATCCCGAACTAGTACAACACTTATAGCTTCATCCGAGGCTGCAAGATATAGGGAAAGGATTTCTCCATCTTTCGGGACAGACAAAGTCGGGAGCTTGGCTAGGTACTTCTTCAGCTCTTCGAACGCCGATTTGTGTTCGTCCTTCCATTCGAAGTCAGGTGCCTTCTTGAGAATTTTGAAGAATGGAAGCTGCTTTTCGGCGGCTTTAGATAAGAAATGACTTAGTGCTGCCAAACAGCCCGTCAGTTGATGGACATCGTGAATGGTTTTCGGGACCTTCATTTCTTGAACAACTCGGACTTTTAAGGGGTTGGCCTTCAAACCTTCTTGCGAAACCCAACACCCCAAGAATTTTCCTGATCGGACCATAAAGGTACATTTTTCGGGGTTGAGCTTCAGATTCACTTTCCGAAGTAGGCCGAAAACGATCTTGAGGTCGTCGACGGAGGTCGCCGGTTCTCTGCTTTTGACGACGATGTCATCGACGTAGACTTCAACAATCTTCCCAATGTGATGTTCGAATATCTTGTCGACCATCCTTTGATAAGTCGCTCCCGCATTTTTAAGCCCAAATGGCATCTTCTTGTAGGCAAAGACGCCGAAGTCTGTGATGAAAGCTGTCTTTGGCGCATCCTCATCACTCATTAGGACTTGATGATACCCTTTGTATAGATCTGGAAAGCTGAAAACCTTGTGACCGACCAGGGCTTCTACTTTCTTGTCAATGTTGGGCAAGGGGTAACAGTCCTTTGGGCAGTGTTTGTTGAGGTCGGTATAGTCAATGCACATACGCCAACCTCTTTGTTGTTTTTTGACCATGACCGGGTTAGCTATCCACGTCGGATATTTGACCTCGAACAAAATGTCGGCTTTTCGAAGCTGCTGCACCTCGTCATAAATGACTTGACTTTGTTCTGCAGCGAAGACTCGTTTTACTGCTTAACTGGCTTTACTCCGGGGTCTATATTCAGCCGATGAGTGATGATGCTAGGTGCTACTCCGGTCATGTCAAGGGGTGTCCAGGCAAAGATATCTCTGTAATCCCGAAGAAGTTGGACGATCTGCCTGTGGAGTTCGGCTCCTCCTGCGAAGCCTACTTTGACGACCTTGAATGGGTCATCTTTGTAGAGTACTATGTTTTTCACCGGCTTGTCTGAGGCAGATTCTTGTTTCTGTTCCAACTCTTCGGGCAACTGTAATTGCTATGCTTGGGAGTGCTGAGGTGCCCCGGCACCTCGTAATGTGATCTGCATGCACTCCTTTGCTCGCTTTTGATCACCTCAAACTACGATCACCCCGTTTTTTGACGGGATTTTGATCGTTAAGTGATATGGGGAACAGATCGCCTTAACCGCCACCAGCCAATCCCTTCCAAGTATAACATTGTATGGAGAATTCGCTTTAACGACGAAGAGGTTGATGACCTTAGTGGTTGATAACGGATGAATCCCCGCTGTAACGGGCAGTTGTACAACCCCATCTGTTTGCGTAAGGGACTGGTGCTGGTGCGAGCTGCGCATTCTCCACTCCTAGCTGGTTCAAGCAGTTCTTAAAAAGGATAATGACCAAGGCTCCAGTATCAACGAAAACCCGTCGTACGAATTTATTAGCCACTCCTGCTTCAATCAAAATCGCATCCTGGTGGGGCATGGTAGGTGGCACTGGGTCTTGGTCCGAGAAAGTAATTGCCTCGTCCCTTTTGAACCTTTTTTGAGAAGGTTCTTCATGTTGCGGGCTTCGAGCTTCGGCCTTCAATGACGACTTCGTAGCTCCCTGTGGGAGCCCAGTAATAGCCTGTACGACTCCATCATACTGAGGCTGGTCCTCATCTTCGTCGTCTTCTAGCTTTGGCCTCTTGTCGGCCTGAGGGCAACACTTGTTTCCTCCTCTATTCTGCTTTCTTTTCTATTTCCCTGAGGTCGGGCTTCATTTTGGCTACGACTTTGGTACCTTTTAAGCGTACCGTCGCTCACCAAATTCTCAATATTTTCAGCTAAATTCCAGCAATCTTCTGTATCATGGCCATAATCCTCATGGAATCGGTAATACTTATCCCTGGATCGACGTTTCGACCCTGATCTTGACATTGGCTGAGGCTTCTCGAACAGATTGGTATGGACCTCGTAAATTTCCATCCTCGGCTTTGTCAGTGGAGTGAATTGGCCCTTTTCTTGGTTCTGCCGAGGTCCAAGTCTAGATTCAATTGGGCCGCACTGACGTATGTCGAGGGCACTTCGCCGACCTTGACCTAAGTCACTGCGATCTTCTTTCTTCCGATCTGACGGTTCAACCCTATCAGTTTTGCGCTTGCGCCTGTCGGCTTCGTCAGCTTTAGCGAACTGATCAGCTATGCTCCATAGTTACCTCGCAGTACGGGGCTCATTTCTTACGAGCTC
The DNA here is from genome assembly GCA_001642375.2 of Mentha longifolia. Lineage (NCBI taxonomy): Eukaryota > Viridiplantae > Streptophyta > Magnoliopsida > Lamiales > Lamiaceae > Mentha > Mentha longifolia. The sequence continues at coordinate 24,614,248 of CM038119.1, forward strand.
CCTAAATAGGGCGCCAGACTGGATAACATTTTGGAAAGCGGAGATAAGGACCTCGTCCGTCAGACGATCGACCTTTAGACTTTCTTCATTGAATCTGGTCATGAAGTCGCTAATAGACTCGCCTCGTCTTTGTTTAATGGTGAGAAGATGTGCCATGGTAGTTTTTGCTTCGGCTTTCTGGAAAAACCTCCTCTCGAAAGCCTCTATCAGCTCGTCATAGGACCCGATACTACGAGATGGTAGGCTATCGAACCACGTTCGCGCGTTGTCTACCAGCAATTCAGGGAAGACTTTGTACATGTAAATATCATCGCCAAGTCCCTGGTTGACCATATTGTACTGGAATTGAAATAAGAAATTCCTTGGATCACACGACCCATTGTAAGGCTTCACCGGCGGAACTTTATACGAAGTAGGGAGAGGTGTGTAGAGGATTCGGTTGGTGAAGGGCGTAGAGATTCTCCCATATACGCCAAACCTTCCACCGTAATAATTGGCCTCGTCTCTATGAGGCGAGAGTACGTCGTGCCGAGGTGAGTCTGCCTGGCGACGAGGTGAGTCTACACGGCGACGAGATGAGTCACGATCTTGGTTCCTTTGGCGATCATCAGCAAATCGCCTGGGAGGGAATCTGGCGTCTCGTGCGCCTAGGATTCTGATACTTGGAGACTTTTCCCGGTGTTTCGACCTAGACGTCGCCTCGCGCTCTCGATGATTGCCATGTGGAGGTTGGCCTCCTTCACCATTGCGATCTCTTTGCTGCTTAGCAAAATCTAGGAAATCCTGCCGATTCTTTGCCAGATACGCTTTTACTGCATCATCAAATTCTTGTTGGAAGTTGTAAAGGTCATCCTCTTTGCTGCTGTCACGACCTTCCTTTTCACGGCCGAACTTATCCACCGGGATATGAACGACATGACCCTCTAGGGTTTTGTCTTTCACAGGCTCTTTCCCCGGTCGTCTGTCCACCGGTGGATTCGGTGGATTCTGCATCTGGCTTGTTTCAGCCGCTGGAATGTCTTGACCGGTGTGCTGAGTCTCCTTTTCTTTGTTGGCAGCGGCAGTCGATCGTGTCTGTCTTGTCATCGTGACTTGTTTACCTTGAAAACCTTTGATCGAAATTCACAAATTCAAGAGGTTCCCACAGACGGCGCCAGTGATGAATCTTGCTTTTCAAGGATGATTTATGCACGAGAACAAGGAATTAACAGACACGAAAGTAAATGACACAAGGGATTTACGTTGTTCGATCTATTGTGATAGATCTACGTCCACGGAGCGAAAGTGTGTATGGATTTTATTGAGAGTATGCGTGTAGCTTGTACAAAGATTCTTCCCCCTTTCTCAATCTATTCTAAACCCCTATTTATAGGTATTTACATGTGAAATTCGACTAGGATTACAAGTCTTTTCCTATTAGGACTCTTTGGCTTGATCTCCTCATTTATTGGATAAACACCGAACTTCTATATCTCTTGGAGCTTGAATTGTAGTCGATGTAGGAGTCGCCTTGGTATAGAAGTCTCTTTGAAGTGGGTTAGAGGCCGAGCTGCGTTGGCCGAGCTTAACTGTCGGGACCCAACTATATTGGGTCCGATGCTTGGGCCTAACAGGTGGGCCATATCCTATCAATCGGAAAGAAAGAAAGAAGAAAAGAATTTGTATCAATAGAAAAAGAATTGAGTACGCAAAGTGCCTTGCATCAACAGTACGAGAATATGGTAATGAACAGTTAATTTTACTTAAATTTCAATGGAACGAGCATTTACAAGGTTATTTTTGACGCTTTAGGCTATCTTTAAGGGACTAAATTGTCATTTTAGCTCGAAATGAAGAAAAACGGCCTAAAACAAGTAGAAGATGAAGCCATAGTTCATCAAATTTGCAGAACATAGTCAAATTCAGGTAACAAACGGACCTTAATTAAGATGCAATACAAAATATACCCAAAAAAAAACGTTGATCCAAAAATCCAACCAAAGAAACCCAAAAAAAGAAAAGGGACAGTTAGCAATGATTGGAGAAGATTGATATATTAGATACCATAAATAAAAAACATTAGTATAACATTATGAAAATAGAAAACATAAAATAAGATAACATCATGTATGTGTACTTTGTTTGGGAAAGAAGCAAAGCAAAACATGAGGCAAAACTGGGACAAGAACTGACACACACACAGCCCCTAGATTTCTTTTCCTAACCATGGAATACCCCAAACCGTCCTTTTCACTCAGATTCCAATTCGTTTCTTGATTTCAGTTCCATCCCCCAATTTTGTTTTTTGTTTTTTGTTTTTTTTTGTTTTGGTTTTTTTTTTTTTACCCTTTCCTTCTTTTTTTTTTTTATATTAAAAAAAATAAATATTGAATTTGGGGGGAGGGGTGGGTGTTTTTTTTTTTTTGGGGGGGGGGGGGGGGGGGGGTGGTTAAGTACCCGGGTTTTTCTCACAGATCCAACTTCCTCGTATTAGAAGAGAACTCTTATCCTACACGACCATTCTTTCTTTCCTTTTTAGTTATCCTTTTTTCTTCTTTTTTTTTGCCCTTTTTCCTTCTTCTAAATAAAACTTAGTTTGCTGAATATTCAAGATTATAATACTTTGGGCTATTTTTGTATTTGCTTACAACATAAATATAAAATATATATATATATATAGTATAGAAACAAAATTGGCTCCGAGGTGGAAGTCTCTAGCTGTCGTTGGGTAATCTTGGGCTTTCACTTTTCATCATATTACAGAACTGAATATTTAATAATTTCATGAAAAATTAGAAATAAAAAAAAATGTTACCTTTTTGGTTTATATTTTTCCGTCAAGATATGGAGAACCAATTTTCTCCACGATATCTCTAGATTAATATAAGGTTTTCCATCTCTGTGTTTTGGACCCCTCCCCCCTTTTCACTTCCAATAAATTAATTCTGTTTTCAGGTTTTGATTCTTTACCCTTCTCTGTTGCAGTAAACAATTTATTCATACTGCAATTGCTTGGAAATTGCCTGCACTTTGAATGAGTAAATTTCATTGTTTACTCCCTTTTCTGTTTATTTGATTTGTTTCTTGAAATTTCTTGGTGCATTCAATGCGAAATTGGAAATTTGATTAATCTTATTTCTATCAGAACGTATTAGGTTGAATTTCTGCGTTTACATATTCATGAATTGTATTCGAAGTTCTTTTAGGATTGGATGGAATCTGCGTTTATTTCTTGAGTTGAAGGTCTCATCATTCTGTATAATTTCATTAATTTGTGAAATTTCATGTGAATTAAATTTTCAAGAATACAATTTTCTGCTCTAATTTGTTATCTTAATTTCTCTAGGTTTAGTATTCTTGAATCTTTGCCATAGTTTGTACGGATCTGAATATCTTTCTAGAGATTGCCATTCATGATATTTTATCGAATTTTCATTGTATTTATAGCTTTACAATCGCCTGCAACTCAATGAATTGCAGAAATTCTTGAGTTTTAGGTATAATACATATTAAAGAATATATGTGATGATGTTAATAAATTATGTTGCTTGCTACTCATGAATATGTAGTCATAAACTTGTGAATTTGGGGAGATTAGATTCTGATGATTTCATTTTCTGCATCAGGATTTCGTCTGCTGCTTTTTGAAAGGTTCAAAAACTGATCAGAATCTAATCAAGCCACAAATATATGCTGCACTTCGTTATCCGATAGTCATGAGACTGAAGGTTTGCATATATATATGATATATCCAATTTGCTCAATTTCGTAATGATATGTCGATTCTCGATGTTTTTTCCACTGTCTTATTGCCACAATTTATATGTACAATCCAGTGAATCTTATGGCTGTCATAATCTACTACTTATCATATTTATTACCAAGTGAATCAGTAATAGGTTTCCTCATTTTGTCTTGTTATAATATTCATTTAATCAGATTGAGAATATGTCAACTAACATACAAGTTGTTCTGTGGCAGGATCATCCTTCTAGAAACATCCAGAAGAATGACGAGAGCCATGAGTCTCCAGGCAGTCCCCGACACCGTAAGGTAAGATATGACATACGAACTATGTTGAAATTGCTTCGAGTTTGCTATCTTTGCTAGTTTATACTTCAAAAAGCTTTTTTTTTTCCTCCTCATTTTGGCTTATAAATTATGCTTCATTTGAACCATTTTGATTATTTATAAATCTTCTATGTTTCGTTGCATGTGTTTTGGAGCAGGTATTGGCAAGATGGGATCCAGATGAAGCCTGCAGGCCCGTCATTGATGATGCTCCCATCTTTTATCCAACTGAGGAGGTATGTACATTTTTAGCTTTGAAATACTACCTCCATCTCATTTATTTAGTCCCATTTGCTTTATGCACGTATTTCCACCGAAACCTAGTACGAGTTTTAAAATATAATTTTGTAGTATTATTTTTTTTACGGGATACTATGAGTGTCATAGTATCCTGTAAAAAAACGATATTATAAAATTATATTTTAAAACCCGTACTAGGTTTCGGTGGAAATACGTGTCAAATAGTAAATGGGACTAAATAAATGAGATGGAGGTAGTAGAATTCTAATTTTCAATCATTTTGGTTCGATACGAGTTTAATGAAAAATTCTACTTCAGGAGTTTCAAGATACTCTTGGTTATATTGCAAGCATACGTCCGAGAGCCGAGGCTTATGGTATTTGTAAAATCGTGCCTCCTCCATCGTGGAAGCCACCATGTCCGCTCAAAGAAAAGGAAGTGTGGGAAAGAGAGAAATTTTCAACACGGATCCAACAAGTAGACCTCCTTCAAAACAGGGAGCCAATGAGGAAAAAATCACAAAAAAAGAGGAAAAGGCGAAGGCAGTTCAATTCTAGACCAAGGAGACGTGCTCGTTCTGAAAGTTCCGAGGCTAATGTATCTGGTGAAAGTGAAGAAAAGTTTGGTTTCCAGTCGGGATCCGACTTTACACTCGAAGAATTCGAAAGATATGCAGAAGAATTTAAAGAATCCTACTTCAGAGTAAAGGACAGAGCTGAAGATTCCTCCGCTGAGATTAGGCAAGATAAGAAGTGGCTGCCTTCGGTTAATGATATCGAAGGAGAGTATTGGCGGATTATCGAGCAGCCTACAGATGAGGTTGAGGTGAGAGAATCGAGATCTTAACCATTTCCTCTCTCTCTCTCTCTCTGATATTCATGCAGAGTCAAGTTTTATTCTAATATATATGTGAATATAGGTGTACTATGGAGCTGATTTGGAAACTGGAATGCTTGGGAGTGGATTTCCTAAAGACTCATTGTTATTGGAAGACTCGAAGATTAGTCACTACGTGACTTCGGGCTGGAATTTGAATAACTTACCTCGACTCCCTGGTTCTGTTTTGAGTTTCGAAGAATGCAACATATCCGGTGTAGTTGTACCATGGCTTTACATAGGAATGTGCTTCTCGTCGTTCTGTTGGGTGAGTGAAACCTATATTTACTATTTATTTTTGTACAGTATATATGTGGGACACTACTTCACCATCGTCGTGTTTCATAAAAATTGCTGAAGACCCTTTCTGCTAAGACGGCATCCAAGATCCAAATAGCAATCTTTCTTCATATATTCTGATTTTAATTTAACGTGACAATAGATGCAGAGTGCTTTTCTTGCTTTTGAGATAAATCTCTTACCTGCTTAGTAAAAAATTAAACTAATTTGTATGATTGTTATGTTTATAAAAGCATGTCGAGGACCACCATCTCTACTCGTTGAACTATCTGCATTGGGGAGATCCAAAGATGTGGTATGGAGTACCAGGAAATCGTGCTTCTTCGTTGGAGGATGCTATGAGGAAGCACTTACCCGACTTATTCGAAGAACAACCTGATTTGCTGAACGCATTGGTAAGTGAAGTTGCGATTCAAGCTAAACATTAGCATGAAAATCTTTCTTTTGTCCTTTTTTTGTTAATTTTTAGCAAGTGTAAATAGCCTGTGATGCTACACTCCATATGATATTCTTTGCCCTCATCATCTTCATACTTTGTTTACATGTTTTGCAAATCCAAGTATGAATCGAGGACTTTATTTATGACAGGTAACTCAGCTGTCACCATCAGTTCTAAAATCAGAAGGTGTGGCAGTGTATCGAGTAGTCCAGAATTCTGGGGAGTTTGTTCTTACCTTCCCAAGGGCTTACCACGCGGGTTTCAACTGCGGCTTTAATTGTGCCGAGGCAGTAAATGTAGCCCCTGTAGATTGGTTACGGCATGGTCAAAATGCAGTCGAGCTCTATAGCACACAGCTTCACAAAACATCAATATCGCATGATAAGTTGCTTTTCGCTGCAGCTAAGAAGGCTGTCGAGGCACTGTGGGAAATCTCTGTGTTAAAAAAAGAAAATCCTGACAATTTGAGATGGAAAAGCTTCTGTGGGAAGGATGGCTTGCTCACTCAAGCAATCAAGGTAATGTGTATATAATTAAACTATTTTATCGGTTTTTATTTTGCGTAGATCATTACTCATCGTTTCTCTTATATCTCAGATGAGGGTTCGTTTAGAGGAGAAAAGAGTCGAACGTCTCCCAGGGGGAACACAATTTCAAAAGATGGAAAGGGATTTTGATGTGAATACAGAAAGAGAATGCTGTTCTTGTTTTTACGACTTGCATTTCTCTGCTGCTCGTTGCAATTGTTCCCTGGATAAATTTACATGCCTCAAACATGCAAATCTCGTCACTTGCTGTGACCCCGAGAACAGAATAGTGCTTCTACGCTACACCATTGATGAGTTGAAGACATTAGTCGATGCACTAGAGGAGAACCCACAAGCTCTAAAAGTATGGGCAACCGAGGATCATGGTGGTGAATTAGGTCCGAAGAATCTGAGTGACAGCATTCTTGAAGCTCATAATAAGTTGTTTGGGGTCGATCTTTTATACCCGAATGTTCCGTCTATTTCCTCAATGAAAAACGAATGGGTAGAAGACTCGGTATGTAAAGTTTCGTGGGCTGATTCAGATCCTGAACGAAGGGCCAACTTTTGTGTTGAAGTCGTAAATCTTGGATCTATTGTTCACGGGAAATTGTGGAGCAACAAGGATGCCATATTTCCCAAAGGTATGTATGTGCATGCAAGATTTTCTTACAAAAATAATCTTTCACGTATAATATGTTTAGAAGCTAATCACGTTGAATTGTTTTATAGGTTATAAAAGCCGAGTAATGTTCTTTAATATCTGCAATCCACTGATCAAAAGTAGCTATACATCAGAAGTCATGGATGGTGGGCTACTAGGCCCCTTATTCAAGGTATTTGCTCTTTCTTCGCGTACAAAATATACAGATTAACGGCTTCTTGTTATTACTTTTATTTCACATTTTATCCTTGTTTATGTTATATGAGAAGAAGCTTGTGTATACTTCAAGCCTTTATTTTTCCGATTGGTAGGACGTTTATACTTAATGATTAACTCATTATGCATGCAATGAAGTGTTGAAGGGCATTCCTGAAATCTTCATAATGAAACGTTAAATAACTGATATTGATCGAAATCTTTATATGTTATGCACTTATGCTCATGTATTTCTGTTGTACATACTTTGATGGAACGAGTAATTTTGAGCTTTTCTGATCGTCTGCTCCTATTTTAACTCAAAGTATCGATGCATCAGGTTAGTCTCGAACAGCTCCCACAAGAGAGTTTCATGCACGTCTCAGCCCAAGAATGCTGGTTAATGGTGTGTCGTAAACTAAATCAAGAAATACGCAAACAACAAAGTTTGGGGAAGAAGCAAGAACTGCCTCCCTTGCAGCCTCTGGGCAGCATCAATGGGCTCGAAATGTTCGGTTTTCTCACTCCATCCATCGTTCAGGTAAAACCCCGACTCCTCATTTACATGCATGGTTATATGCTCTACCTTAATACAGTAAAAGCTAACTACACAGCCTGTGATTCTCAGGCGATTGAGGGGCTCGATCCTCATCAGAAGAGCGCAGAATACTGGGAAAACAAGGTCCTTACGAATAAGTCGTTGTCAAGTACAGGTGATAGTTTAGCAGCTGAGAAGAATTCTTTGGAAAGTAGGTCCGATGCTGGAGAAATAACAGATAGTTTTGAGACTGATATATTAGGAAGTGGAAATTCTTTAGGCGGAGATGAGGAGATACGATCGGTTTTCGGAAGTCTGTTGAGGAAAGCTAACCCAGAGGAGATGGAAATGATGCACAAGATATTATGCAAAGGGTCGACCAGTTCTTTGTGGAGAGTAGCTTTAGAGACGCTGACAGAGGAGATTCAAAGAAACCCCAAATAATATTTTAATGATTTTTTTTATTTTTTTATTTCTAGACTTAGGTGACCAATTTTTGTTAGTTGCTATTAATTTAACTCATTCTTTTTAGAAAATTTGCATAAAATGGGAGAAGTCCTGGTGTTGCACAGTGCTAGCATTTCTGATGCAAATAATCGTGTCGAATTGTTTCACTGTTGCAAGTGTAGTTTGTATAGATTATTGGATCACATTTCATTTTGTCCCCTACTATAATATCTCTCTCGATTTGCATGGAGTATCAGAATTCAAGAAAATGTGAAATGGGCGATCTATTTACTAAAAGTATGAAATATTACAAAATCAAGATCATCAATTCAACTATCATCTAAAATTATCTTCAGCCCTTCAAAAAATTAATTAGTAGCCCTTCATATATAAAGAGGGAGTTTACAAATCAATTGCAATTGATTTGAATGACAATTTTGTGATTAAAATTAAATAGGAGGGTTTTTTAGCGCAGTGTTTTGTAACGGTTGAAATGCAGTTTCTAATAATTTTCCATTTCCTTCGGTAACGCACGACGTTGGATTATTGAATTATTTTCTTCAAACCAGCTATTTTTTTCTCGCTGATGTCTCATAGAAGGATGGTGAAATCTTTGTGGAAGATTGGTTTGAGTCAAAAGGTTGGAAATTTTAAGCGCTTTTGTTTTTACTAGCAGAGATCACGTGCGTTGTCTGTGGACACATCTGTCTTTTTATTAATTTTTACATACGATAGAAAAAAAAAACAATAAATAATTTACAAACTTAATAAAAATATTAAGTGTAATTAAAAGTAATAAAGTATAGTCAGTATTCTATTGTTTATTTATTAAAAAACATATAACTATTTTCATTGTCTAAAAGATTTAATGTATTCACATTAGATATTTTCTTGTTTGATTTTGATAGACGGATAGCACATTTTATTCCTTTTGCTTTTTGACACAAGTTTATCCAACGTGTTGTCATCGTCGCTTAAAACATCAATGCAATCTTCGAACTTCTTTTTTGTTATCCTTCCTTTTCTCTTTCCTTGCAATTCATCAAGCTGCAACTCCATGTTTGACTTTTTTCTTCTTTTTTTTTTCTTCATTTAAGTTGGCTTAATATTTTTCTTTGCCCTTTTATTTTCTTCTGGGTTTTACTCTCTTAACCTTGTTTTTCTTTCCTTCAATTTGATTTGTTTCCGCTTCTGTTTGTTTTATTCTCTTGATTGGTATTCTTTCTTTCCTTCAACTTGATTTGTTTGGAGTTCCTTGAACTGTTGATTCTCCATCAATGTTGTTGCGGTTAACCTTTTATATTGCGTGCTATGATAGTTAGGTTCCCTCTGTTATCAATCTTCGCAGACTTGATTGTAGTCATGATACTCATCTATGTTGAAGTTTATAAGCTCAAACCTCTATATTGATTCATTTTCACACTAAAAAAATGCACTTAAAATTAAGAATCTTTACAAAAAATTGTAAAATTGTAAAGTAAATTTCATAAAAATTAAATTGTTTATAGAATGCACTAACTTGGTTTATTGAAGAAATATATTCATCCATGAAGCACACTACATATATTGCCATAATATCTGATATGTGCATTACAATCCCTTTATATAACATTTAGAGTTATTTTGCATATGAGGTGTATTAGATACTCCGTAATTATTATAACATAAATATTTTAGAAACTATATTTATTCATAAATATTTGCATCTTTGCTTTGGTGTCGTCCCATAAACTTTCATATTACATTTTTGCAAATTGTAATTTTATGATTGTTGGGACATGATGTTGAATACTTTTTACAAGAATCATACCATATTAATGATTTATTTTGAACTCTGTCAATGATTCCCATAAAACAATATTAAGATTCATGTAGTATAAAAATAAAAAATTATTATAAATGAAATTAGTAATTATTTAAATAAAAATTATTGAAGTCATATATAATAACCTCCGATAAATATGACTCCTCAAATAAATCCATCAAAAGGTAACAACTCTTCTAAAAAAGTTTAAGCCAAAAATCGAAGATTCAATTCAATCTCTCTAGGGCTTAAAATGAACAAAACATAAATGAACCATATAATTTAATTTTCTAACCTGCGATTCGGAAGAACATAAAATGCACAAAGAAATTAAGCAGCACATCAATCAGCTAATAATAATCCATCACTAATTGAGGGCACATTATATTTTAATCATTACTCTGTTTTCTCCTTTTTTATTTTTTTTTCCTTCCTGAAAGTCTGGCTATTTGGATTGCAATAAGCCAATAATAGCATAGCAATGTCAAATGAGATTTTTATATCTTCTGTTATAATTGTATCGAAGTGTTTTATTTTTGAGGCAGAATGTCAAATAGCCATTTATGTTAGTGGAAATTAAATACTAGCCACAAATATAAAAACATATAAATTCTAGCCACTTTCGACCTGATTGGACAAAAATACCCTTAATGAGCCCGTTATATAGGAGGCTTGATCGAGCTCGAAAGGCTCGATCAAGCCCGTTCGAACCCCATTCACGTCCAACACAAAGAGGCTCGATCAAGCACGAAAGGCTTGTTCGAGCATGAAAGGCTTGATCGATCCCGACACAAAGATGCTCGATCGAGCTCAAGAGGCTCATTCGATCCCCATTCAAGCTCATTTCGCTCCCGACATAATGAGACTCGACACAGGCTATGGTGAGGGTGACGATGGGTGATGGGTCTCCAGCGTTAATGGAGGGTGGTAGCGACGGCGTGGCTGTCGACGATGGTGCCGTTAATGGTGGGGCGGCGTCACTAGCGTAGGGAGGCTGGGAGGGAGGGTATGATAATGCGAAAAAAAAGAAAAAAAAAAGAAAGAAAAAGAACGAAGAAATAGCATAGTCGAGAGGAGGAAGAAAGGGGGATGGGGGATGGAGGAAAGAGAGAGAAGAGAGGATGGGGGTAGCTAGCAGCAGGAAAAAAAAAATTAAAAAAAAAAAAGAAAAAAAAAAGAAGTTGCAGAGAGCACAATCGCAAGGAAGAAGGTGCAGAGAAAGAGAGAGAGTGGGTCCGTGGGGGATTATGGGTTTGGGTAGTTTTAATTTATTTTATTTTTTAATTATTTTATTAAGGGTATTTTTATCTTATTACATTGAAAATGACTAGAATTTATATATTTTTAAGTTGATGGCTAGAATTTAATTTTTATTAAGTTTAGTGGCTAGTTTTCACCATTAGCACTTTATTTTTTTGGTTTTCAAACTATTTATCTTATTTTTCATTCTTGGAAGAGAGCAACAAAAGTAAATATCATACTATTAGAGGTTACTAAAATTTTAAAAGTTATAACTTCCGTCCCAAATTATTTGTCCAGTATATTTAATTAGGTCGTTCCATATTACTTGTCCAGTTTTTAAAAAATGAAACAGTTAGCTTATTAAATGTACACTAATTATCCCATCATACATTTATCTTTCCGCACGTATCCTAATTTAATTTAAATTGTAAAATTTTAAATTATCATAACTTGCTTGTTTGTTTTCAGATTTTTACCGGTCTTTATACCGAATTAAGGGTTTTCATACGATCTTTTATTTAAGATCAAACATCAATATGTTTTAATGCATATCATCTATGATGCTCTAGTTTTAAAACAATAAAATTTGCATTAAAATATTAAATACTACACTTTATCTCTAAACATACTCTTCTTAAAACTCGTACCGAAAAGGAATTGGACAAGTAGTGTGGAACGGAGTGAGTAATAATTTAGCTTTTTAAAAACTCATATTGGTTGTAGTGATGACGTTTTACATGCAGATAATTTTTCTACAAGTAGTATCAATGTTTTATTGAAATAGTCGCTAGCACCATAATATTTCAATTAGACACCTTTTTTAATGCATCTAGCATTGAACCTAAAAAGATAAATAATATAATATAATTACTTTCAAATAAAGTGTATATTGATACATCTATAAATTTACATTTATCATAAGATATTATATAATTGAACTTATTATATAAGACTTGTTGGGAAACAAACGATGTATATCTTGTATAGAGCATCCACCAACTTGTTAGGAAAACATTCGGGGCATGAAAATTGGAGATCATAATTGCTATAGAAGACAAAAGAGACAAATAAACACATAAAATTATATGGCCTTAATTGATGGTTTCAGGAACATGATAACATCTTAATACTACCTCCATCCCATATTGTTGGGAACCCTGTTTAGTTTAGTTTTGATGATGTTATTAGAAACCACACTTAGTTATAGGACTTAGTTATAGGTTTGATAGGAACAGACTGATCTCCATGTAAAGATCAAGGTTGGTAGTGCAACCTTGTACCTAGTTAGATCAATCTGTCAACCTGCTCGTGTAACCTGCATAGTCCAACCTGCATAGGCCAACCTGCGGATGCCAACCTGCATGCTGAGGAACCTGTATGCTGAGCAACCTGCATGCTGAGGAACCTGCATGCTAAGCAACCTGCATGCTGAGGAACCTGCTTAGGCCAACCTCCTGAGTGCAACCTGCATGTTGTGGAACCTGCATGCTGAGGAACCTGCTTAGGCCAACCTTCTGAGGAACCTGCTGAAGCCAATATGCTTAGTCAAGCTGCTGTGAGTCAAGCTGCTATTAGTCAACAGCTTCTCAAGATGAAGATTCTAATACAAAGATCAAGCTTGAAGACCACAGAAAACAAAGACAGCTTGAGGTACAAAAGGTCGACCTTCCCAGTCTGACCTAAGCTGTGCCTTGCCAACCTTGATGGTTCAAGCTGTATAGAAAACCTCAACGGCTAGAAGTCCAGTCAGCAGTACGGTTCTGACACCTCTGCAACTCCAACGGCTCTAATTCAAATTGGAGTCATATAAATACTTCAAGCCATCACAGAATCGAAAGGTGGGAAAAAAAGGGAAAATAGACGGGGAAGAGAGAAAAATAGAGAGAGAAAACCAGAGCTTCAAAGCTAAATCTATCCAGAAATCTTTACGCTTCAAAGCCAAACTCAACACTCGAATCCAAGCCATTTCCCAAGTGTTGAGACCTTCAAGATTTCTGAGTCTGGAACCTCACAGAACACTCTTCACAAGCTTACTACACATTCGTTCAAGTAAAGAAGAATCTGTTAGTTTAGCTGCAAGGTTGTATGTATGTTTGTATGAAAGGTTGTAAGGGTCACAACCCATAACTCGTGCTCGGCCTAAGTCTAAAGATTGACGAAGGTTGAGGCTGGTACTCAGCCAGTATAAATAAGAGAGAAGTAAGGAATTTCAGATACGACGGTATCTGACGTGGATGTAGGGACGTTTCCCGAACCACGCTAAATCGACTGTCTCGATCTCTCTCTCTATCTTTTATTTACAGTCGACCTTACAATGTTCAACTAACCTTCATTACATTGCACTTCATTGATATAATCAACCTGCACAAAGCAAGAATTTTCTAAGAGATAGCCAACCTGTCCACCAAACTTCCGCACACAGTTCGGTTTAGCAAGCTCACCAGTTTACTGACTGAGCTGGATAAACCGAGCTGCACTGATAAGCTGAGCTGACAACTCAGTAAGATCGACTTTGTTTTTAAAGTCAAAACTGTTGGCTAATTGGTGTATTCCCCCCCCCCCCCATACACCAATATCTATTTATCGGGACCTACACATATATTTAGACTCTTTTGCTTTATTGACTTTTTTGGCACGTATTTCCACCGAAATCTAGTACGGGTTTTAAAATATAATTTTGTAGTATCGTTTTTTTACGGGATACAATGACACTCTCATTGTATCCCGTAAAAAAACGATACTACAAAATTATATTTTAAAACCCGTACTAAGTTTCGGTGGAAACGCGTGCCGAAAAAGTCAATAAAGCAAAAGAATCTAACTATATGGGATGGAGGTAGTAGCACACACACACACACATATATATATATATATATATATATATATATATATATATATATATATAGGGTGAAGATCAAATACAAAATGAGTTTTGGGTACAAAATAGGAAATAATCCCATCCATTCACATATTCAGATCGGTGGCTCATATTATTTCGCTATTTCTGAATATAATAATTAATAATATGATAATTAAGGGTTATTATTGTACATTCACATCATTAATTTGATTACGGTAGTTATATTCATTAGAGTAACTTGCGGATTTTGTGCTGATGCAATATGTAAGCATATTTCTCCATCAACAACTGAAGAATTAACCTCAATCTATTACATTTTTCAATTCGATTCGCCGATTCATATCTTTTCTATTCAATTTTCTGCATTTTCTGATTCGCCGAAGCGGCTTAATTATTCATCACCGCTGCTCAAAGTTCGTCATCAAAGTTTTTGGTTGTTTGTGCATTATAAGATCATTATCAATGCATTACATTATATTATTTTATGCTTTATTATTTGGATTAAGTGTTTGTTTTACAACCAAACCAGTAGAATAATATTGCTTGGGAGGAAATAGCGAAAATCTGAAAATTAAATATTACACAAGAAAAATTTAATAAATAAAAAAAACAATGCAATGCTTATTAGTTTATAATGCATTCAAATGTTTAAGAATACGCACTTCGGGATATACAAAACTAAAGTTTGCATATGATGATATTTGTTGAAAAATAACTTTTAAGAAAATAATACATGTAATTCGAATAATGCATTAACAATTTGGTGCAACTTTATTTTTTAACGAAAAAATCATTTTAGTAAATATATAAATGTTTAGATAATGCACAGAATATATTTGTATAATGCATAATCCATCTATAATTGTGCACAATGCACAATGCATTAGATAATGCACAAAATATATTTGTATAATGCATAACCCATCTATAATTGTGCATAATGCACAATGCATTCAGTAAATATATTTTGTGCACAATGCATCTATTTGGCGTAATAATGCACTTGTATCTTTTCAATAATAATAATGCACATGTATAAATTTAATAATGCATTATAATATATTAGAAAATATTTTATAAATGAGATTGACGTATAAAGAAATATATTTTGTAATGCACGTAAACACTATACGAAGAAACATTTAAAATTAGTTTAGGATAGATCTAAATTTGGTGGGTTTGGTTGGCCAAATCCCATAATATCTGCCACTTTCTAAATGATTATTTCTTTTGTTCACATTTTTGCCCTTAAGAAGTCGTCCCTTCATTCAAATAATAAATAAGTATAGTTATTTGCATAAATTTTGGAACGTTAGATCACTAGCAATCAATGGTTGATAGTATTTCTTATTTCTTACTTTAAGAGTTATTTTCACCAGAACTCAACCCTATATATATATATTCTTGAGTAATATGATTCTACTGGCAAAGTCCAATGAGGTTGATTCTTTAAACCACGCATGAATTTGTTAGGCTCTTTAAACCACACATGATTCTTTAAACCACACATGAATCACAAAGGTAATTAATTCATGAAAAGGGGCAATCAATCTTTTTTAACTACAGTGAAAATTGATCATCTTCATAGCAGAGAAGAAACCAATCTCCGTTGTCAATGTTTGGTTCGGTACCCACTTTAACCAAGACCTAGACAGAGCCACCTAAAGCGTCATCCTTAAAATGCAAAAGGTAGTATATTTAATTAGGCTGTCCCATATTACTTGTCCAGTTTCTAAAAAATGAAACAGTTAGCTTATTAAATGTACACTAATTATCCCACCATAATTTACCTTTCCGCACGTATCCCAATATAATTTAAATTGTAAAAATTTAAATTATCATAACTTGCTTGTTTATTTTTAAATTTTTACCAGTTTTATACCGAATTAAAGGTTCTCATACGATCTTTTATTTATGATCAATCATCAATATGTTTTAATACATATCATCTATGATGCTCTAGTTTTAAAATAATAAAATTTGCATTAAAATATTAAACACTATACTTTATCTCTAAACATACTCTTCTTAAAACTCGTACCGAAAAGGAATTGGACAAGTAGTGTGGAACGGAGTGAGTAATAATTTAGCTTTTTCAAAACTCATATTGGTTGTAGTGATGACGTTTTGCCTGTAGGTAATTTTTCTACAAGTAGTATCGATGTTTTATTGAAATTGTCGATAGCACCATAATATTTCAATTAGACACCTTTTTTAATGCATCTAGCATTGAACCTAAAAAGATAAATAATTGAAATAAAAAGTAAGCATAAATATTTATCATGTTATTTATAGATCAAACTCATGCATCGCGGGTATACAATTCTAGTTTTAGTAGATACTGGAGTTTTTCCACGGAGATTCAGTATTTATTATGTACGCACGCGCATGAGAGAAGAAGGAGAGAGAATGTGGTTATTTAACTTCATATTTGGAGATTTTTGTAACCAACTCAAGGAGCTCATAACTGACATTCCCGCTTAATTTCAGATCCAATTTCTGAATTTGAATTTAGATTTTTTTTAATGAAGATTTCTTAAGTTTATTTATTCTTTTTTGAAGAAAAATTGTATCTGTTCTACAATTCGCCAAAATCATCTTTATCATAGCTCGTTAATACACATTTGCAGCGCTTCGTAAGGTTTCTTCTGAAAACATTATAATATAGTTAAAGGTAAACTAATCAAGAGAACAATAATATATATAATCAAGTGTTATCTAGTTCTAGTTCAAGGTAAAATCGAGTATAAACAATAGAATCTGCAAAACTATTACTCAAACTTTAGGCTTTCAACGGAGATCATCCAAGTATGTTTGCAAAGATATTGATTAATCATGGATAATTTCATCAATTATCATACTATCATCCAAAAAAACAAAATTACTCCTTCATAGCTAAAAAGGGGTGACAAAAGCCAAAACAAAATTAGGTACCAGCCCCCCCCCCCCCCCCCCCCCCCCCCCAAACAAAATTAGGTACCAGGGGGGGGCAATGGCTCAGGGCCCTCGATATTTTGAGGCCCAAAAATCATTTTTTACTTTAGTATATTAAACATTTGAAAAAAAATCAAAATTAATAGTAATTTGGTGCAGTGGGTGGACCCTTACACTAGATTTTCCTCTTTATATTTTGGGGTCTTGTGTTCAAATCTTCAATCAAATCTTTTTTGTCCAATTTTTCTATTTTAGTTTCTACATTTGCTAATTTTTTATTGGAAAATTTCAAATACATTAATATTACAAGTCTCATCTCATTTTTTAATGTAGTACTTTTTTAAATTAAAGATTGAAAAAAAAAAATCTATATATAGTGTCAATCCCTTAAAATAGCCATTATGAATAAGTAAAAATTTAAAATAGCCACTAATAAGTAAATGGTATAATAATAGCCATATTTTTCATCTACTACCCCATTTACCCTTTATTATTGTATTCATTAATTAATTAAAAATAATAAGGAGATTCAGTTTCCATAAAAAGGAGCTCTTGTTAAAATTTAATTTTTTTTATGACAAATCTTTTTAAAATTAATATTTTTTTCCAATTAATACTACTATTCAATATAGCCTATAAACTTTGATATCAAACTTTATAAAACAATTAATAATTCAAATAAGAATTTAAAACATTAGTGACACCACTATGATTGTCATTGTCATAAAGTGACAATAAAAGTGATATTAGAATTTGACACTTTTACGAAAAATATGATAAAAATAATTATTTTACCCTGTCAAGTGCGAGAATATACTTTGCTCACTCGTAAGGTGTTGCATAAATAGCCAATGACAAATTACGATAATAAAAAAATGACAATTTCGAAATTACTAAAATTCACCTTCATTCACGTAGATTGATACTTTTATTTATATAAATTGACACTTGTATTCATGTACTAGATTGATACTTTTACGAAAATATGATAAAAAAATAATTATTTAATCATTTCAAATGCATGATTATAATTTGCTCACTCGTAAGGTGTCGCATAAATAGTCGGTGAAAAATTACAATAATAAAATTTTGACAATTTCGGAAATTCAAAAGATTGACATTTTTTTTTTCAAATAGATTGACACTTTTGTTCATATAAATCGGCACTTTTACGAAAATTATGATAAAAAAATAATTATTTTATCACTTCAAGTGCATGATTATGCTTTGCTTACTTGTAAATTGTCGCGTATATAACATAAATAGCTGCTAGAAAATTATGATAATAAAAATTTGACGATTTTGAGAATTCAAAGGATTGACACTTTTTTTCAAATAGATTGACACTTTTGTTCATATAAATTGACGTTTTTACAAAAGATACGATAAAAAATATTTATTTTATCGCTTCAAGTGTATGATTATGTTTTGTTCCCTTGTAAGGTGTCGCATAAATAGCCATTAGAAAATTACGATAATAAAAATTTGACGATTTCGGGAATTCAAAAGATTAGCACTTTTTTTAAAAAAAGATTGACATTGTTGTTCATATAGATTGACACTTTTACGAAAAATACGATAAAAAAGACTAGTAAGTGCATATTATTATTAGAACAATCTCTTTAGTGCATGATTCCACATAAATTGTATGGATAAGAACAATATTATTATTATTTTTTTAATTTTCTTTTCATTTATTAAAAACATGTTTACGGTGACCAACGCATGCATTTATTACCTTGATAAATCATATGTTGGCAGCCGTAGCCCTCCTTATTTTCTGGGCCCTTCTATCAGCAAATTGTTCTGGGTTTGGGTTGTGGGCCTGTAATGTGGGGGTCCTGGTCAGTTGGCCGCACTATGTGGTTGGCCGCACAGGAGTTTTTGCCAAGATTTTATAACTGATTCTTTTTTATAAAAATAAATATTTTTTTTTAGTATAAGATACATATATATGGTAGGGGAGCATTTATATATATATATATATATATAATATTAATATAGTTCTGTAAGATATTCAAATATTTCATATTATTTATAATTAACAATTTAATCATAATAATATATTAAATTTTCTAGTATGAAAGAACAAGGCAATTCATCAAAAGGGAATCGATCTTTTTACTATAGTGAAGAAAGATTACAAAATCAAAGATCACCAATTCCCACCTTCTGTCTAAATCTCTCCAAAAATCTTGAATGCGAAGAACATGAGAATGAAAAAACTTGAAAGAAACCCAGAAACGGCAGTGCAAGAAGGCGGCGCACCAGAAGAAGTTCCATTGACGATAATCTTCGGATGCCTTCTTTTCTTTCGGAGGAGGGCGGCGACTTCCGATAGGGGGGAGAGAGGGCCGCCGCCGCCGCCGAAGACGGAGTAATTGAGGACCTTGTCGACGCCGTGCAGAGCGAAGGCGGCGTTGAGGAAGATATCAGGCTGCATGATTCGGGAATCGTCGACGGCGAAGTTTCCCGGAGAGTTGTTGGTGACGACGATGAATTTGGAGGCGAGCAGAGTAGGGAGGCGAGTGTGAACGGTCAAAGATCGGAGGTCGGCGAAGGAGAGGCGCTGGGGGACGATGTGGTAGGGGATGAGAGGAGAGCCGATCTGTACGCCGGCGGTGAGGAGGCGGGAGATGGCGCCGTTGCTGGGGACGAAGAGGGTGGCGGTGAGCGGGAGGGAAGAGGGGTTGGCGGAGGAGAGGAGGTTGGCCCAGCTGCCGTAGTCGCCGGTGCCAACCAGTGCGTCGAGGATGTTTCTGAACTGCTTTTCTTTAATCGCCGGCCGCGGCGGCGGAGCCTGTGGGGTGGCGGGTGAGGGTGATGCTGATGGGCGGATCTCAGGCGGAGAGGGTGGTGCGGCGGTTTCTGAGGCGGAGGTGAGGAGGAGGAGGGTGGCGGCGGCGGTGAGAACCACCATGAATACGGTTACAGAGAAGGAAATTGCCATAGGAGAGTTTCAGAGTTGGTTTCGAGAACTTGAGTAAGATACGATTCAACTTTACATAATTGAATGTGAGTTATATACGCGTGCCGCATGAGAAAGAAAAGGGGAAAGAGAGAAGGTAGTTACTTGGACATTTTAGTAACCAACTACATTCCCGCTTAATTTCAGATCCAATTTTAATTGAGTTTTTTTTTTTTTTAGTTAAAGGTAAACTAATAAAAAAAACACAATAATATGTATATAATTAAGCATTATCTAGTTCTAGTTCAAGGTAAAATCAAGTAAAACAATAGCATATGCATTATTTCTTGTAATTTTTGTTTGTTTTGTTGTAAACGACCTTTGAAACGTGTTTCTATTTATCTTTATTTACCTAAAAAAATAGCATATGCAAAACTATTGCTCAAACTTTAGGTTTTCAACGTAGATCATCCAAGTATTTTTGCGCAGTAGTAATTGATTAATCATGGATAATTTCATCAATTATCATACTATCATCCAAAAAAACAAAATTACTCCATGTTGATGTAGCTAAAAAGAGGGGTGAAAAGCCAGTACGAAATTAGGTACCATCACTGTACAAACGAAGGAAACATATATCTTTGCAGAAGTATATGCCTTGTAAATGCAACTCATAAGCATTTCAAAACATCCATTCTCCAACTGAAACAGCAAATGGGCAACTATAATACAGCTTTTTATTCGAAACAATTATTGCCATCCTATTTGTTGAGCTGAAGGTCCTTCACATTTCTTTGCCAGTATGCTTGAAATCTTTGTCTTGCATACTCTAAGTAGTCGAAATCAATTTCGTTGACATGCTCCTGTGATCGTAAGAAGAAAACATTAAACAGTTACTGTAAATCTTAAAAGTTAATTTTATTCGATTTTATAACTGACCCCCTGGGAAGGTCAGTAACTCATCATGGTCATTTGTTCTATCTGGTACACTTTGAGAAAATTGATATGAAATTAGGTAGCATACCGAGATAATTCCCCATAAGGCCCAATGAATATGGCTAACAAGAGTGAACTTCTCCACTTCATCAAGTAATTGATTCACCTCTGAGTCACTAGGTGTTCCTGCAGCAAAGTTCTGGCACTTCAAGGATATGCATAGACAAAGGAATGATATTCTCTATCCTATAAACAAAAACTACTAAAAGAAGATGCAATAACATAATAATAACACCTCTCGAGACAGCTAAGAACTCATCATCAATAGTGAGGAACTAACACAAGCAACTACCATCAGTAAGTTTTATGGAAGTTGGATAAAATAACAACCTGAAGAAGCCAGATAGGTACGCAAGAATCTTTCACGCTCCTGCAAATCTGGGTAAGAAGACGAACTCAATTTCAAAATGCGGCAGGGAAAGGGAAAAAAATGAAAAAATGATTATAAGGAAGGAGCACGTCCAATACCTGGATATTTACTATAATCCAAGACATGAGGGGTTTCAGTATGGTAGTCAGCAGCCATCTCACAAAAATGATTGGCAATGTCAAAGGCAATATAGTTGTAGCTAGCATATTCATAATCCTGTGGACCAACCAAGATAGCCATGATCAGAAGAAAATACATATGACGCAGAAGTCCAATGATTATTTACACAAATTGATTATTCAGGTAATCATTAGTTTTGATAGAACAGCAGGTATATGAATGTACTCTAAGCTTGAGATGAGACATGTAAATAATACCACGTCCTATCTGATTTAAGTTTATTGTAGCTTTTAATAGTTAAGAGGATTCATAAGCGACTCAAAGAACTATCTTGACTTCATTGAGTTGATCACAAAGTCATATCCTATCTCACTTCTCCATTTCAGTAAAAGGTAAAAGCATGACCTCCAGTCAGATAACTACCTTAGAAACCATAAATATTGCTAAATGCTAAATCACAATCCCAAGATATGTGGGTACAAACAATGACTATCTTCAGGTTTGCTGGAGCCAGGCTACCAGTAAATGTAGTTAAGGACCACATAGCTTCTACATTGCTGTTGGTGAAATGACAGATGTAAGCTACTACATCTGTACTAGTGGAGTAAAACAATAGCCACCTAAGAACAGATTTTACCTGATGAAAACATCATCATTAACAACCTAAATCAAATAAAGCCCACTAGGATATCAGTCAGCCCATCAACTGTCTTATATAATTCACTCAACCAAGATAGTCATGTACATGAGAAGAGCACAAATCACAATCATATCAGAAAGAACCTACAGCTAATAGAAGCAATATACTTGTCTTACGAGTTCCATTACTTCAATATCTTCCAATAACAACTCTGTTTCCATTAAAAATAATCTCCATGAAACGCATACGAACATAAAGAGCATAGCATAATACTTACAATTATGGTTATTGATCTGGTTACTTCATCCATCATGATGTTACCATATTGCAAATCATTGTGACAGAACCCTATACGTTGACCATTTGCGGAAAGATTCTTTTCCAGAGCCGAGATTTCAGAATCCAATACATCTAAACGAAATTCTTCGGCTTCTTTTGGCGAAGAAACACGTTTGGCTTCATTAAGCCATTTGCTGAAACATTATGGCACAAGACCTCATGTAAGCACACACAATCACAGTTAGAAAATGGGAATTTACATGAAAAGAAATTATTGGAGAGAAAAGAGAGCAACCTCACTCTATCCCAGAGGGCAATTTTCTTAGACCCAGGCATATCTAGGTGGTGAAATTCCCTCATTTTAGACGCTATTATACCAGATATCTCAGGATCACGCAAATCAGCAGCTGAAAGTGTCTGAAAAATCGTTTTTTGTTAAAAAAACTGAAACAATATCTTCCGAAGTGAAAGTAACTATACAAATTAAACATATAAAGAGGTTATTTCTTTGCTTCCACGCTTCGCGTAAACTATAAAGACACGACCAACAGCATGAAATTCGACAAGCTTCATCAGGCACTAGTATAAAATTCTACTGAATTCCAATATCGCTAACGTGATTCGTCACTACTGCTCTGATTTCAGTGAACCTCCACCAACAAAACATTTTAATTTGAAAAAGAAAAAAATAATAATACCCGAGCATGAATGAACTCTTCGACGCGGCCATTAGCGAACCGTCCGAGCAGGCGCGGCCCCTGCCCTTGCTTCGACATGAACTCAAAAGTACGAATCTCATTCTCGCGGTCAAAGAACACATCCACTCCCGCACCATAAATCCTGACCAACACCTTCTTCGATTTCGGCAGCGGCTCCTCGGCGCTGGAATTCCGAATCCATTTGATCTGGTAAACCTCGTTGGTCATGGCTCCTTTGAGCGGCACCACCTGCAGCGCCTCCGGATCGACGATGTCGCGCCACTCCGCGGCGAGGCGGACGAGAATCTTCCTGGCGTCATCGGGAATGCGGGGTTCCTTGGAGGATTTTTCGGGGGATCCCATGGGAGATTGAATCGGAGAAGAAATGGATAAATTTGGAGGGATTTCAACAGTTGGAAGGAATCGCGGATTTCGCCTCTCAAGGGGGTGGGGGAAAGAGGAGAGGCAGGCCTTCGGGATCGCGATGAATGCTGCCGTTGCCAGTTGGCAGTGATTAACCGGGAAACGGTTCGGCCACGTGGACGGCACGTGACGTAGCAATCTGCAGCGTTGCATACTTCCACTCTGCTTGTGATATTTGATATTTCCTCCTCTTTGTGTAGTAGAATATCTCAATTAAATTTTTGTATGCACAAGTTTTTACTTTTTAGTGTACGGTGCATATATTCACTTACCTACATTATATTTTTGGAAAAATGTGGTTCGAGCCTTAATTTAAGTAAGTGGATATATTCTCTAATTAATAAATTTAGCCCACATTAAGATATAAGAATATTTATACGACATGACATGGCTTTAATTTTTGTGATTTACATGTTTTGGTTGATTTATAAAAAGTCAAACTTAAGTAATATGCTATGGAGTAGTATCTTTATCTTTATATATAAGCTTATAAAATCCGACCTAGCCCAAAAAATGGGGGGTTGGCTATGTTTAGTAAAATGAGTAATTCTCAACGTAGCTCCCGTATTAAAAGAAATTAATGAAATTATTAATGAGATTAACTATTACACCGTTATGATAATGAACCGAATGCTCATCTACCTAATGTGGTCATACGTAATGTGCTGATATGGCCGTCAATAGTTTTTTTAAGTAAGATTTAATTTTTTTTTATAAATATTATTTTTATAAGGTATATTTATAACAATTTTCTTTAATTATAACATGCTACGTCAGCAATGGACACATTAAGTATACATTAGCAAAGCATTACTTGTGAACTATATAGCCCCAAATATTAAGAACGCTAATGTCAGAAATCTCAAGAAACAAGGAAGCGGTAGAAGCCTAGATCACTAGTATATGAAATAGAGTTATCTCCGATGTATATGTAATGATAGGATATGGCCTAGCTACTAGGCCCAAACATCGAGCCCAATATAATTGGGCCCCGACAGTTAAGCTCGGCCAACGCAGCTCGGCCCAACTAAAGCCCTATGCAGCTCGGCCCAGTCAGCTACAACCTACTTCCAAGAGACTTCTACACCAAGGCAACTCCTACATCGACTACAATTCAAGCTCCAAGAGATATAGAAGCTCGGTGTTTATCCAGTAAAGGAGGAGATCAAGCCAAAGAGTCTTAATAGGAAAAGACTTGTAAACCTAGTCAAATTCCATGTGTAGATACTTATAAATAGGGGGTTTAGAATAGATTGAGAGGGGGAGAACAATCTTGTAATCACTACTCATACTAGCAATAAAGATTTATACTCTTTCCGCCCGTGGACGTAGATCTATTCCAATAGATCGAACCACGTAAATCCCTTTGTGTTCCGTTTACTTTTGTGTTCGTTAATTCCTTGTCTACATGCATTAATTACCTTACGAAAATAAGTTCGATCATGTAATATATATTTTATTTTATTCTGAGACGTCCCGTTGAATATATGTTATTTCCTAAAATAGACATGATAGGTGAATAGTGTTGCATTGCATATAACTATTACTCTTGTAAAATTAATATTGTTAAATTCTGTATTGAAAAACATTGCTTGTATTTTGAAAGTTTATTTGGATCTTTAATAGTTTTTGTCTCTGTGTCTTTTTTCTTTTCTTTTTTTAAGGAAGTTTTTCTCTCTGGGTGAAATCTTTGAGAAAGTGGATAATTCACATGACGGTTCTTGAAATACTACCTACATTAATGTGACAAGAGCACTATTTTACCTAATTATCCTTCCAATCAATCAATATATATATATATATATATATATATATATATATATATATATAGGGTACAGATCCTATGTTAAAGAATTCTCCCATGTTAAATAGGAATGAATCCCAGTCATCCATCTAATAAAAACCAATGGCTAAGATTTGATATCCAAATTAATTATACAAGTATTAATTCATTATTTTAAATTATTTGAGGGTTAATTGTGGTACAATAAGTATTTTAGGTTCCACCAAATCTTTAACTTCCTAAATTAATGGCCGCCACTTTGCACAATTAATATGCAATCACACTTATTTCACAAATTAAGAAGTAGATTTCGATCAACAATTTATTTTGAGAATGCATAACTTTTTTTTTTTTTTAGTTTGTCAACGTGAAAATTTTATGCTTAATACTAAATAAATTATGTTTAATTTTATGAATTTGTATGCTTAAAATCATGCTTAATATTACGAATTTGTATGCTTAAAACTATATAAAATCATGCTTAACATTACGAATTTGTATTCTTAATACTAGTAAATCATGCTTAACTTTGTGAATTTGTATGCTTAAAACTGGATAAAATCATGCTTAACATTACGAATTTGTATCTTAAACTAGATAAAATCATGCTTAATATTACAAATTTGTATGCTTAATACTCAGATAAAATCATGCTTAATATTACGAATTTTATGCTTACTAGATAAAATTATGCTTAGCATTATAAATTCGTATGCTTAATACTACATAAAATCATGCTTAATATTACGAATTTTATGCTTAGTAGATAAAATTATGCTTAACATTATAAATTTGTATGCTTAATTACTACATAAAATCATGCTTAATATATTTATATATATATATATAATAATCATAACTCATATATATTACTTTGACGATATGTATATATTTTGAAAGAAATTATTGAAGAATGACAAGAAATAAGAATAAATCCCTTAATTATATATATAAAGAATCTTATCGGCATGATGAATTGATCATCTCTTTAAAAATTGAATGCAATCCCTTAATTTTAGGGACGTTAGATATTAGGAGTATTTTCATTAGACAATATTACCCTTAAACTAATTAAGTTAATGTAATTCTAGTTATTTAGTCTATATTTTCAACATTCATTTATAACCACAAATCTGAAAAAATGGATGGACATGATTCATTCCTATTTAGCATATGGGGATCTATTAATATATGATCCAACCTCTATATATATATATAATACGAAAACAGATCTTCATCCTACGTGGAATTATGTAGAATTTTTGTGATTATTTTCCTAAATTCTCGTGGCTTTGGCTATATTATGCAATACTTTAATCAATATAAATACTATATAATAATATCTCCATATATATGCATATTATATAATATTTTCCTAAATTTTCATAAATTTTCATCATCAATCAATTAATATAAAAAAAATATGATATTCATACAAGATATGCATCATTAATAAATATATATATATTTTTAACTAAATAAGTATTATACATACCACGAGTTAAATTTATTCATCATTAAATTCATTTATCATTAAATTTATTCATCATTAATAATTTCATCAATCAATATTTTTTTATTTGACATAAAGTGATTATTGTCGAAAAATATTCATCATTAATCTATTACACATATAACGGGTGCATTGACATAACAAAAAATTGAACATGTTTGATTAGTCAAGAAATGTTACCCTCATTAATCTATGTGTTTTTTTTATTATTATTGTGAATAACGAGTGAGTTGATATTCAAAATTTAATGGGCGGCTAGACATTTTATCATTCGATATTTATATCAAACAACGGGCAGGTTTATACCCGAAAAATATTATATCTCCGATCGGTAATCCAAACAACGGGCAGTTTCATATTCAAAATGAATATAACTATATGCAACTCAATAAATGTTATCCCTCAAAATAGTTGACCCGTATCTCCAATGGATAATCCAAACAACGGGCGGCTTCATATTCAAAATGAACATAATTACTCGACTTAAGAAATGCAACCCAACAAATGTTATCGCTCAAAACCGTTGATCCAAACAACGGGCAACGTAGTTTTCAAAAAATATTACATTAAAAATGATTACAACTGCCAACAAATGTTACTCTCAAATGGTTTGACCAAATAACGGGCGGCTTGACATTCAAAATGTATATAATTACCCGAGAAATATTATATCTCCAATGAATAATCTAAACAATGAGTGACTTCATATTCAAAATGAATATAATAACCCGAACAAATGTTACCCTCAAATGGTTGAACCAAACAATGAGGGGTTTGATATTCAATATGAATACAATTACCCGATAAATATTATATCTTCGGAGGATAATCCAAACAACTTAACGGGCGACTTCAAGATAATCCAAACAACGGGGGGCTCGATATTCAATATGTATACAATTACCCAATAAATATTATATCTTCGACGGATAATCCAAACAACAGGTGGCTTCAGGTTAATCTAAACAACGGACGGCTTCATATTCAAAATGAATATAGCCACTCGACGTGAGAAATGCAATAGAACAAATGTTATCCATCAAAACAGTTGGCTCAAACAACGGGAGACTTTTGAAATAAATATAACAACTCAAAAAATATTACTTAAAAATGCATACAACTTTCGACAAATGTTAACTTCAAATGGTTGAACCAAACAACGGGCGGCTATGCATCAAACAAAAATGCCTAAAAAATAATATCACTATTAAATCTATTTTTCTATTACATGTATGACGAACATTTTTAAAAAATAAAATTTGAATAAATAGGACTACTCGAAAACTTTTATTAATATAATTTTCTATTACCGTGAAATGAACGGCTTGATATTGCAAATATGTAATGCTAAATGCAAAATATTGTCTCTCATTTACTTTTTTTTTCTTTTGATATAATTTCATATTAATATTTTAGAATGAACTTTTGCTTTTTTATCAATTTAAAATAAATAATTGGATTATCTTTTAAATTTTACTTTAAAATTACAATATAAAATGATCACGTCGAATTTCGACGGACGGTACACTAGTTTCTCTATATTGCGAAAATGAGGTGAATTCTTCCACTTGCTTTTAAGTAATAAAAGGTAGACATCCTTTTCAAAAAAAAATAAAAGGTAGACATCGAACCCACTTCTCTTTCATTTAAGTAGATCTTCACATTCCTTTTAACAGTTCAAGTATAACTTTCACAGCATTATTTCAAGTTGTTAAACTACAAAAGTGAGCACAAATTAAGAGCACATATATATTTCAAATCTGTGATTATGAACTCAGAAATGGACTCAGGTGGATGCAAAATCGTTCAGGAGCCGTTCGATGGTCCTCCTAGAGGTGACTTTGTCGATTTCAAACACTCTCATCTCACCTTGTAAACCTGCAAAGACAAACAATTTTTTCGCTCGATTTTTTTGCAGAAATGATATTGTTAGCGAGGCTCGAGTGTTCAAAACCTGACCTGATTGACTTAGAGCTCTGAGTGGAAGTTGGGAAGCACTTGAATTCAAGAACATCATCATATTCTTCATCAGTTGGGAAGATTCAGCAGATACCAGAATTTCCCTCTGATTTTACAGCCATCGAGAAAAAGATTAAGATACGTAGATATGCAGTCTTTAGAACACTAAAGGTAGTATCTAAATGCAATAATGATCAAGAGATTGGTCCAACCTTGAATCTCTTCTGAGAATCATAATAGCCAGAGACAACCAATAGTATGCCGAGTTTCTCCAATTCTGCGTTTCAGAACAAAAGAGTGCGAGAAATAAAGAGTCTTAACAAAAGAATACAATTTTGATGTTTTGGTGGAAGAATGCAAACTGCAAAGACAGTTTAATATTTGAAAACGATGAAAAAGAAGTTATAATACGTAAAGGTAGAGCAAAATTGCACAATATGATAACCATGTCTACAGCCGTAAATCAAGAATTCAAGCAAATCAACGTAATCATTACTTTGAAAATGCATGATTTCCTGAGTTGAAGCAGAACCATGAGACAGCAGCTGGGCTACTGACATCCCAATTGAGCTCATCCCGATATTCGGTCCCAGCCTTGAACTTGTAGTATTTGGTTTACCTATTTCAACAGATTTCAAGACCAAAGCAATGAATCAGGCTAATTTCCTTTCCAGTTTCAAGTTCAAATTTGTAAGGAAAAAAAAAATGGTCACGCACAATTCATCTAGAAAGTAAATAGATTGCATTAGCTAAAGATGAGATTAAACCATCACCAAGCAGTTTTCCGAAAGAAAAAAGCTACACAAAGATAATGGAATTTAGACGTCGAATTGAAACTGCCATGTTGAAGGGACAGCATGCAAAACCTGATATGGTCCACTTCTTGAATTCCTTCAGTAAAATATCCTCTACTTTGAGATTATATGAACCATTAGTTGTGTATTTCACTGAAACAGAGGGGAACCAAAAAAAATAAAAATTGAGCTGATAATGATGAACTGATTCAGAATACAATAGTTAGGTCAGGTAATATTATTTCTCTCACGTATTTGGTAAAGCCCGTTGAATCCAAATCGACCAGCTCCATTAATTAACAAGGTAGCCATGTATTTATCTTTCGAGGTACAATTTGGACTTGATAGATTTCCAGTATCCACAAGGATGCCTGCTAACTGCAAATGGGAAAAAAAAAGAAATAACATGCAGAAAAACATAGATGAAACTAATAAATCCAGAACACAACCTATACTGTATATATAATGTTAGAAGATGCAAATGGACTGTGATTCTACATAGACAACTTCAAGCTTGAAACTTGTGGATAGCCTTTTGTTGCTAGATTTACAGAAACATGACTTCAAAGCTCATAAATAGAAGCTGTAGAAGGCTTAAAAAAATCGGTTTGCTTAAATCATAGCATGGACCATTGTGTCACTTATTTTTTGTTGCGAAATACCTCTTCATATATATTAAAGAAAAGGCAAATTAGAGGCCTATGCTCCCAAGCTTTGGATGATTATGCCAGCGCCAAAAAAAATTGCAAAAAGAAGATAAAATTGTTACCAGAAGTCTACTGAATCCTTGCCCAGCCAATATCTCAGGGGTAGTCATTGCAAAACTTTCAGCAATTACAGTACAGCACGATACATCCTGAAACGAAGAAACAGATTACTTTTGCTGTTATTTTTTTCACGTTTCAAAAACAGGAAATTAAGTAGGCAATCAAGATATAAAATGAGAAAACATTATAAGTTATATCTTATTAGAAAAGCAAGGATAGGGGGACAAATGTTAACCAAGATCAAATTGTTACTCCAACTCTAACTTATGAAAATCAAGGCAAAGAATGTTTTTTACCCACAAGGGAAAGTTCCCTTCCATAAGCCTAGCACGTAAAGTGTGTGATTTTTAGTAGAGAAAAGTCATTAAATCTTTTACATGCTGTCAAAGACAGGGTCTCAATGCTTTATTTTTTCGGTTGATTTGGAAAATCTATTACTGAATCTAAAATAGATTCTATGAACACTAACTTGGAGTCCTTTTCCTCCATTTCTAAGGGAGTGTCATGATGACCAATTTAAAGAATGGAAGCGAAAGTCTAGTTTGTACTGTAAAGAGATATTACCTCTCGCTCAGTGACTGTATGAACCCAAGAATATGCATCAGACTGCAAAAGGTTGAATAATATCAGAATATGTTTTATATAGTTGTTAAGCATGTTAACACTGAAACAAACAAAGTCATGATCAACCTTTGTGCAGTGGAACATTTCAACTATTGCCTCTCTCAGTGCCTGCTCCAATAAGCAAGAAATGAGTATCATTTGATGAGGCTGATAGCAAAACTAGCAACTTGGAATAAAAAATTTCTACCTCTTGTTCAGATGGAATCTTATCACAATTGACCAAAACCAGTTTGAGACTCCCAAAAAGGTCGTAATAGGTCAAGTCAATCTGGTCAAAGGGATAATCAAGCAGTAAGTGACAAAGAAACTATTCGCAACATAGTGTTATAGCATCACATTTTTATGTTATAGGTACTTATTTTTCTCCTGGCGTCGTATACTTGCCAAAATCTCAACTTTCAAACAAAGTATTTAAATTGGATAGCATCCACAATAGACCAAGTTGGATTAAGATGCCAACAAATACGAGAAAATAATTCGTATATAGTTTTGGAATACGAAAGTCGTAAATTACCTCATCAATAAAGATCAAGGATGAGTGATCAATATGGCATGAATCAAGGAGCCATCGGACATTAACATGTGTATCTAAATCAGCTCTCTTCATGTTAATTACAGGAACTGTGCAAAACTGCTTGCTCTTGATGGTCTCGTCTACATAAAAAGCATACATGATGGCAGAAGCCACTGATCCTACATCTGCACCAACACTATGTCAGGTAATCAAAATGCATCACAATAATCAGTCTAACTAACATTACTTTTTAATAGTTCGCAAAAGAAAATAGAGCCAGGACCCTTCTAAATTTATTTTACTACTCCTTGAACACATGTCAATACAAGTAAAATACGTATCTACTTTTCCAATTTACTGTGGTTCGTTCGTTGTAGATTGTAATTGTATAATGCAGTAAGAACCTGCACCAAAGGATACCAGCCTAGGATTTGAAACTTATGGTTTCTTCTCCAGTTTCTTAGTCCTATATGTCATTTCCTTATTTAGTTACTCTTCTGCTCAAACTCTTTTACTTAATCCATTACAAGTAGAACACCAAACACTAATGAGTGACATTTAACAAAGACAAAACATCAACCTATAGACAAGAGGTTATATTAGAACAAAGAAACTTTCATATACTGTACAATTTATTTATTAAAAAAAAAATCTTTAAAATCTTTAAAATCTTTAACATTAAACAACATGCATTCCCATTTCATCTCAATCCTTTTGTTCTGAGACAGATTTCTATACACTTGGTATGCTGTCATTAGTGATTTTTTCATGCAAACAAAAGGCAAGTGCCAAAATTCAAGATTATAAGACTTTAGAAAACATTTAATATCTAGAACCTTCATGAGTAGAATCTGGAAAACATTTCTTTGATGATGCAACTTCTATAGTGAGAACTAGGAAATACTTCATGCATCAGTTTTAAAAAATGATCTAGCAATATATCAGAGTAATAAAGCAGTTGAACACTAGTCACTCTGGTCCCTTTTCATCAGCCAGTAACTTGTCTATGTAATTAACTCTGAAATTTTCTAACTCCTCGATCTCTGCCATGTACACATCTAGGCCATCATAGTTATAGCATTTGCAATGCGATAAATCAGCAAACAAAAAAGAGAGTAGTTTCAAGATTTTGCTAGCAAATATAGTTGGAATAACCTGCACCATCTGGCCCAATCACAGCATGCAGGAATCTTCCAGGGACACCACAATTGACATCATCCCTCCTAGCCTTGAGATACATGTTTAACTTGTTAACACTTGCACTCGACTCACTAACTTCCATTAGCATTGAAGACCCTTGATAAAACAATGCTGCAGAAGGAGGAAGAGGAGCACTAGAAATATCAGTTTGCCTCTTTCTCACATGATATGATGTTTCGAGTCTTTCGACTAACTCCATCCCTTCCGTAGAATCTGGACTAGAAACTATCAATGTCTCATTCACGTCATGGATGCTCATATTCAAATCTGACTGAGTAACTAATAGGGGTGAGGCAGTCTTTGACCACCTCCCAGATGATGACCTGCCAATAGGTTCGAGAACAATGTCCAAAGGCGAATTTTTAGGAATATCAAATGCTTCTTCAGTTATATTATCAATAACATTACTTGATCCACGATTTCCAACATCTGAGGCTGATCTATAACTATTTCTCTTTGCCAAATTTCCTTGAAAGTCAATGGCACTGCCCTTCCTCACAATTGTTGCTTCGCCTCTTCGCATCCCATCAAAGAATGGGTCATCACGAGCACGAATATATGCCTCCTGCAGTATGGGGGAAAACAGATTATCAGAAACCAACTATGGCTAATCACATTAAACTTTTGCTTGCGCTTACATTTAAAGTTCTTATTAGTTCAGAGTAAAGTAGAAGACTTCAAAAATTGAGCATTCTGTATTGCATTAGCCCCTCTTTGTTTAGATTATGACTCGTTTATGAGTTAATAACCATAATTCCATAAAATTACAATAGTAAAAATCACGATACAGCAAAACCAAATAATAATGATAATAACAATGCGTCTTTCAGGCATCAATCTTTCCATACAGGGAATATAGAATCCTAATCAGAAAGCTGAAAATAGCATCATCGATACCCTGGCATCTTTCTCTTTAAGACGGCAGAAATAGGCATATTCACCTGTAATTCCAGTAGCTAGAGATCATCCACATACATCACATAATAGCCACTTTTCCATTATTCATATACGAATCGAAAAATACTCTATTACGTAAACGTTATGGTCTCTTTTTTGTCAGCATCCCTCAGAATCCCCTTTAAGTGCCCATTTTTATCAACCTCATCACATCCCATATACTTTATATCACTTCAAACTTTCCATCACACACTCGAATTCGTTCATTTTTCTTCATAAACCGTACATTCACAATAATCTCCCTAGCAATATCATTCGGTAATTACATAA
The DNA here is from genome assembly GCA_001642375.2 of Mentha longifolia. NCBI lineage: Eukaryota > Viridiplantae > Streptophyta > Magnoliopsida > Lamiales > Lamiaceae > Mentha > Mentha longifolia. The sequence goes on from CM038119.1 coordinate 24,648,179, forward strand.
TCATGAGATGAAATGGGAGTTTAGAGGTGATTTACCCTTTGATTTGAGTCCACTGCATTAGAGGCGGCGGTGGACTTCATCTTTGCAACAATCACAGGCCTCAAGAATCAGCCTCAAAATGTGTGTGCAGTGTGTGAAAAGCGGCGGATGATTTGAGAAAGACAAAAGGGGAAAGAAAAGGAACGCAAAGACCGAAGCTTTGAACTGTAAACATAGTGAAATCCGCCATTGGAGCACATTCTTGGACTTATTGCAAAACCATTCGGCAGAAAAGTTCAAGTACACAAAAACAGGTAATTAAATTACAAATTCCCTATTCCCAAAGTGCATGCCAGAAAAACTCTACGGCATTCTTGCTCCACAAACAATGCTAATCTCAACTTTAAATACAAGAAATTGCAGGACGGGAAAAAGGGCGGAAGGGAAACCTGTAAACCGGAACTGCTGTGCAGCTGCTGCGGCGCGGACTCTGACGGCGGAGCACCACCGCCGGTGGCTTAGACGGTTGTAAGTTCTCCGTCAGCATTACTTCTTTCCTTTTGTGTTTTCTTGAGTTCATCATCAGTAACAGTAGTTTTTCGTAAACAAAAGAAAATGTGGGCGAAATCTTTAAATTGCACATACAATGTAATATTTCTAATATTAAATGTTCATCGCACTCGTCTTTGCAAATAATAACTTGGAAATAAGTATTTATTAATATTTTAAATTACTCAAAAACCGTTTATAAAACATTGCCATTTGCCAGTACGTAAAATTTCTTCGACTACAATATTTGGAGATAAATAACAATACGTTTGAAAATGTATGTAATTCGAGAATTAAGAGTAGTATGTTGCATTTACCATGTAACTTTTTAAAAAAAAAAAAAATCATTTAGGTATGTCATAAATATATAAATAACAATCTATGAAATATAAATATACTCGTTGTTACAAAAATTATTTATTTTTGTGGAACGAAAGATATAAGAACGTTTTGCAATGTAATTATTAGGTAAGTACTAACTAGTACGTATACCCGTGCGATGCACGGCAACTATCATCAATAGAAATTGAAATTTAACGCAAGTATAAATTTTATCTTTTTTTTATGAAATTTACTACTATTATTATTATGTTCATAATATTTTGAAAATTTCAAGATCTAAACTTCTGAATAATTATTAAATAGGTTGTTCCTTAATTACAATCTTAGTTGCAAGACAATATTTGTTTTTTCATGGCAAATCATTGATCAAACTAAAAAAATGAGTGATATTTCAGCTATTTTATTTTGTATGAAACGGTGATATATGCATATATTCTAACTATCCTTGAACTTATTTATAAAGTTGTCAAAATTGAATTTGGCAATGAACACAAAATTTTGAAAAGTTTGAATTGTTATAATTGTTTTTGCCTTTTACTTGCTAGTAATTTGTCCTTTTTTAAAAAGAAAATTAGACTTGTAAATTAATGTGCAGAGTGATTAGTATATGCTTTAGTGGCTAAGAATAACTACTACTATTAAAAAAATAATTATTACTTATATGTAAACTTTAATTATATTTAAATCTAGTGTTGTGGGATAATTGAATTTAAGTATTCGATGAAGTGAACTAAATGTGATTAATAGATTTTTTGAAATATTAATTATAGAATAAAATATTTGTGTTGTGTATATAATGCATCAATGCATGTCTCGGACTCTCGGTAACCGCCCACGTTGGTTATGGTAGAAAATTTGAATATTTTGTTAAGTAATAGTATAATTTATTAGTGTAATAACTGTTTTTTTAAAAATAACTTCCCATAATTAAAATGACTAATTTACCCTATTTTTGGTGGGAAAAAAAACTGCTTTTTTTGTTTTGTTTATATATATATAGATGATAATTGCATATGCAGTCGGTGTGCATTAATAAATATTCATTGTTGCTACATGTATCGAACACATTTTGATTTTTTTTTATTTTTTTTTTGTCATCTTACGATATTTTGTACGTGTGTTTTTATTAATTTTATTTAATTTGGAGAATCATCTTATGGTTTTGTTGTTGATACAAGCTTTTATTGTAATGTTCATCGATCTGCATTGAACCTATCTTAGTTTTCTATTTCTTCAACAAAAGAATAGTTTTTCTATAAAAAGTAAATCCTCGAACCTTTGAAGCAAATATGTTTAAAAAAAATAAAATAAAGGGTCATCGTCTTCTCCTTATATAAAGACTTGCCAAAATGTAAGGAAAGCTATGAACTGCTTCAGTTTTTTTTTTAATTTTTATCTGCAATTATTGTCTCCTGAGTATGTACAAGCCACAAGGTGATTGAATTTATGATCATATATTTTTTTAAAAAAATATCAAATTTCAAAACACCAAAATCGTCCTCATATTTCGTAATATTAGGATGACTCATTTGGAAAATATTAATCTTGATTCAGGCAATCCCTCTACAATTAATGTCATAATATTATAATCCTTACCATTTTGAGCAATACTCCCTCCGTTTGTTTTTAAGTGTCCTAATTATTATTTTTATTGTTTGTTTTTAAATGTTCCATTTCAAAATTTGATAACATAATGTTACATTTTTTTCAATTTTACCGATATAATTAATGTTATATATAAGTTGGTGCGCAGAAAAAAATAATCTTCATCCCCAAAATCTATACCTCGATTTGACCGTCATGAGATTTAAAACGAAATGTAATTGTGTTATTTATTGTGAGTGAAGATTTAGCCTCTCATATTGTGAGTGAAATTGAGTCTCGTGAGTAGTAAAATTGGCAAATATGTATGTGTATGTTGATGTAGCGATAGGGGGTAATGTTCGGGGCCAAAGGTCCCGAGTTCGAGTCCCCCCGTGGTGCGGCCTTTAAATTGGTTCATTTTCATAAATGGAAGGTGCATGAATTTAGGAGATAGGACCGAAACGAAATTATCAAATTAAATAAATTTTTAGATTTTAATTTGAATACGAAATAATCTCGAAGTTTATCAGATTTTCAAGGTGAAAACAAAACTCAAAAAGCGTTGAATACGGTGTATAATTTAAAGTTGGCAATTTGTACAATGTATGGTGCGAAAATATAACTTATTCAAGTATTCAATATTTTATGTCATGAAAATGTATCATAATATGTTTGTACGAAGATGATGTCAAAATTATATATATTGAATAAATTAAAATACAATTAAATAAAACTGGAAAATAATAATAATAATAATAATAATAATAATAATAATAAGAAGAAGAAGAAGAAGAAGAAGAAGAAGAAGAAGAAGAGGGGTAGAAGGAGTAGTAGGTGGATTGCATTTATTGTGGGAATTTGTTTTTGTTTGATTTGCTAAATAATAAATTTTCATAACAACAAACATATATAGTCACGAGTTGTTCATAGAAGGTGAGTGCATCAATAATAATTAAGTACTTAACGCCTATAAATTACCTACCCTTCCACCACTATTTTCCTCACTAATCACGCTCACTGCACTCCCTTCTTGTACATATATATGTGACTGTAGTTTTCACACACATACACGCACTTGAAAGTTGAATCCACATGCATATACGCATACGTTTATTTATTTTTCACGCACATACACGCACTGGCATCCATTCACGTATGATTATTTTCTCTCGTTTTAGTGTTCGATAAGCAATGGTGCATGTCATGCAAAATTCCGAACCTTTTCTCACTATTTTCTTTTCGTAGAAGTTATTTTTCATTATATTCTATTAATATAAATGATTGAAGAATTATATTAGATCACGAATGTGTCTGTTGAGTATGATTCTTCATTTGTAGTATATATATATAATTATATATATATCTTGGGCTAAAATTAATTGTGCATGTTGTTTTTCCAACTCTTTGTAAAAAGTAAAAACCAAATTCCAGGTATATATTCGAAGTAATACTTTTACTCATGTTGATTTGTAACTAATTATAAAATTAATTAAGAGATACATGTATATATATGTATAATTTGTAAATTTAACAGTGTTTTCTTATAGGCAATAAGGGATGGAAAAAAGAGTAATTGCACGTGCCTGGCTCCCTGTATGCCACCCGGTGATACTAATTCCATCGACGGATTTGTTGAATCGAGTGGCGTACAAGGAGTCAAGCACGTCTCAAAGCGTTACCTCTTTTAACTCCTTTAATTAATCTGATTGACTGGATATATAATTGTACAGATTGTGCAAATCTTGAAGCGTGAAATATATATTTTCTCTCATTTTCTACCAATGTGAAATTGATGTCGATCGTGTATTTCTTTTAGCAGTTTTACACTAATATTTACAAATGAATACTCATAGTATGATTTAAATCATTTACTATAATTGTAATAGATGCATTCAGAACAAACTGTATTTGTTTGATGTGATTTGGGGTTTACGATTTGAAAATTATGATTCGATTAATTTTTACACTATCCCTACTATAAACTATCAATTTTTCTTAAATTTCTCCAGAGATCGAATTTTGGTCAAATCGAATTTGATGTAACTTCTAAATTGGAAACATAACAAATTAAATAGTCAAAACAATGTCATTTTGATCTTTAGTATTTTTCTTAAGAGAATTAAACAAATTTAAAAGTAATTTTCAGCAATCAAAATGACATTGTTTTGACTATTGATCTTATCACATCCTCAAATATTGATATTACATCAAATTCAGTTTGCCAAGACTTTGGTCTCGATGATTATTTTGATATACTTTTAATGATTAAAAATAATGCCTCCAATTTTGGCATTTCGTTAGATTTAATTTGACCAGAGATTCATTTTTTAAAAATAAATTAGGGTTAATATTGTTAAATGAAATTAAACCTTATTTATTTGAGGGTTCCCTTTCGCCCCATTATTTTGAAGATTCAGTTTCTTTAATTTGATTGTGTGGGAATTGAAACTGCCTTTTCTTTTTGAATTTAAAGATTCTTTCACATACTCTAATTTTCCTATGTGATCTTATTCTAATCTCCACACAAAATTGATTATAATCATTTACAAGTCTTATATATAATGACATGTTGGCATGTTCTTGAAAGAAAAAGGAAAAATTAAATCGAGAATTTTCTTTTATTTTTGTTAAATTAAGCAAGTTGGCAGACACAAATTAAGGCAGGAGCAATGGCGGCCTCCATCGTGCAGCTTTGCACAACCAAAATCCATGTTGCTATTACACAAAATTAAACTACACTATTATTATACTCACTGCATAAAACATTTAATGATGTTGTCCAACGCTGATTTAATTTAGTTTCGATGAAATTAACATTAATTTGCTTCTTTTTATATCTTCCATTTTTTTTTTATTTGGATATTTATAATTTATAACATAAACTTTGAGTTTTTATGATCTGAACTTTACAATTTTTTTTATTCATGTCCTGCATCCCAAAATTAATTCTTGGTGTCGAAAGGGTGACTTTGTTCACTGTTCTAGAGAAAAAACATACTGTATTATGTTGAAGTTTGACATTAATATCACAACTCGTACCGAAATTTGGAATATGACGGCCGCGAGTTGAGTCACATTTTCGGCAACAAAATCTGAGATGCAAGTCATATATCAAAAAATTGCAAATTTCAAAGATTAAAAGAAAAATCAAATTCATATCACTAAACAAAAAAATGTTTAAATAAGACCTTGGTTTTCTGGGACTTCATTAAAATCCACTTAAAGGGGCTTGGGATCTCGAAATGAATATTAATCCCCAAAATAATGGCAAAAAGCACTCATTTTATTGCCAATGGAAGTAAAGTTGTCATTTCATATTTGTTAATTCATACGCAACTGGCAAACCTGCTACAGAATCCTAGGGACTATCCTTTAATTATTTTTATTATTCCTTTTTCCATTTCGTTTTTCTTGTGTGCGTGACATGAAAAAATTTCGCGATCAGATCGTTTTTATGCAATAATCCACATATATATATAAAAAAATATTATTTGAAAATTGAAAACACCGGTCAGGTTTAGAATGGATTTTTATTATATGAAACTTAATTACTCATTCCTCCAAACCATACCATTTAAGTCAGCCTTGAAATTTATTTTACTTCATAAAAAGACTATCACTATATTTTTAATCACTTCATTCATACTTAATTAATTTATTGGTCCTTATCTTCTCGAGGTGATCGACATGTAGGTTATAATATATCTCGCCTTCAACCACCTCGCAAAATTATTAAGTAACCCTCCATAAATTAATCACAATGCAGAAATCAAGCATAATCAAATTAGTGTCATTTCTCCTATTAAAAAAGTCTAGAGTTTTCCAACAAAATTCTAATTTTATTTCAAAATCAATTAGACAAAAAAATTGACTTATTTCACCTACCTATATAATATTATTGTTGTGTGCTAAAAAATTAATAATTTTTTTTGTTATTATGTTTTGAGTCAAAAATATTATCAATATAATTACTATTATCATGAGTTGATCTATTCTACTCCTTCCATCCACGAAAATTGGACATAGTTTGTTTTCTATGATGTTGAATTTTAAAATTGATTTTTTGAGTATATTTTTTTTCATAATGTACAACCATACTCGCAATATTATGTCCAATTAAAGCGTCAAAACCAACTAGAAAACATATTATGTCCAATTTTCGTAGACGGGATCTTCTTTTCACCTAAGACATATAGGGGGCTGGTGGCCGATCAATCTGGGCCGTCCACCTGCACAAGACGAACGATGAAGATCAACCGTGATCGCACGGTGGCGGTGACGTTAGATGGGGCTGCCGGTGGGGCAAGTGTCCCGCGTGCGGATCGATCAACACCAAAACAAGACTTTTGACGACCCATTATTAACAATTAATTTAACACGACTTTAATCACTAATCTCTAATTTAATCAAATAATATCAGTCGTAAGCATCGAGGGGGAATTGTCATTATTAGGGGGTGAGTCACAGCCTGAATTGATATTTTTTTTAAAAGAACAATTAATCAACAAATATGATTAAATAATGATTATGGATCACATGGAAGGATGCTTCTACTTCGGCTTTTAATTAGGTTTGGGGAAAAAAATAATTAAGAGGACAAATTCTGTGTCAGAGAATCCCAGTCTTAATTTTGTTTTTTTATGGGTATTTTGTTTCATGCACGAACATGGGTTATGTGTTGTCTCTACCCAAATTACACGATGATTCCAAAACACTCTAACAACTAGGGTTTTATGGGGATGGACCACCCCAAATCTTTCAAATAACACCCCGCCCCTCTCTCTATATATATATTGTTTTATTTTATTTATTTATTCAAATTAATGACTTATTGAATATGGGAGTTTGTGATTTACTATCATTTATGAGTTGCTAAAAGGGCAAACACCATAAGTGCCCATCAACACCTTGAAAATAGTACAATGTTTTTATTGGATTCTTGATTTATTTGTTCGAATTTTCAAGGTTGTAAGTGAATTGCAGGTTGACAAAGTGTTATTCTGCTATGAAATATTAGAATAGATACAAACCAATTCATCTTATTATTTTCGGTTGATCATGTTGAAGTGAGAATAGGTGTGGTACACAATAACCATGATAATACTTAAGCATCAAATTATATAAAAATAAGCATGATTACATATATATATATATATATAGAGAGAGAGAGAGAGTTTGGTTCATATAGATTTAATTCCTAATGTGAGAAGTGCGAATTATGCTTAAAGCTATACAAAATCATGTTTAAAGCTATACAGAATCATGCTTATGGTGCATTTTGTGCTTATAAGCATAAAATAAGCCATAAGCATAATTTTGTACCATAAGCATGATTCTGTATAGCTGTAAACATGATTTTATATAGCTTTAAGCATAATTCGCACTTCTCACACTAGTATTATTTGCATGTGAACTCTTCCCTATATATATATATATAAACATAATTATGTATAAATATAAGATTTTTTTACACGTTCTCGCACTAGAATTTATTTCTGTTTGAACCGGTCTTACCTAAATACTACAATATATATGGATAGATCTTATGAGAAAGAAAAAAAAAATGCCAAATTGCTGGTTACAAGCTGGTATTCCGAAAATGATGAATTGCACACCTCTATTTAGAATTAAATTGTTAGATTAAAAATACAATTTACCCACCATTTAATTTGCAGCACTCTTAAATTCTCCACTCCATGTGCCGCTAATTAATATTCGTATCATTATCTTCACTTCCACATGACTTTGTACGATCTACTCTGTACGATCTTGCTATTAATAACAATTCACCATTTGTTCCCAAAAAAAAAAAAAAAATCCCATTAAAGCATTCATAAACTAAAGAATCATTCTCTTCGTCTACCAATTCATTGTTTATACTCGAGGCAAATTTAACTCACATTTACGTAAATATTTATTCCACTCATAATATAATCAAATATCGTATTAAAATGCATACTCTATAAACAATGAATTTGTGGACAAAATAAGTATTAAATAATCAAATATAATTAATCATTGATAATACGTAGTACTCCACAAAATAGCGCCAAATTTAGAATTTGAATAGATTTGTGCAGCTTAAATAGAGATTAGGTCGATTTAGACATATCACTTATTTGGATCAAGACCATAATCAAATATAAACACAATGTATGATTACGTTATACTGCAACATTTGTTAGTATGAAACCAAACCAAGTAGCTAAGTTATGTGTGAAAAGTGAATTCTAATAACGTCCCATCAAAAATAAAGAGGTCGGTGACGTGCTCGATGGCTATTGGCTGATACAAAAACTTCCAATTTTTTCAAGAATACTGTTGGAAATTTGGTGTTTTGACCAAATAAATAATAATTAATATTTAATTTATTAATTAAATTAAATATTATATTATTGTTCTACCCGTGGAGTAGATAAACGTGGTGTATTTATATGCTCAAAACCGATTTCCGGTGAGTGAGATATAAATGTTAAAAGGTTGTTGGAGAGTTACTTCTGTCTTGAAAGAAGTGTAAGTTAAGTGGTTGTGGATGAGGTCGGCTTCGGCCTCGGGTCTTAGTCTTTGACTTTGGCTTCGGCTTAGGTCTGCGACTTCGGCCTCGGCCTCGGTCTTGGTCTTCGACTTCGGCTTCGGCTTTGGTCCTCGATCTTAGACGTCGGCCTCGGTCCCGGCTTCGGCTTCGGGCTCGGGCTTTGGTTCTCGGACTTCGGCTTCGGCCTCGGTCTTTGACTTCGGCATCGGCCTCTGCCACTTCGGCTTCGGCTTCGGCCTGTGCCACTTCGGCTTCGGCTTATGCCAGGCCTGTGCCACTGCGGCTTCGGCCTATGCCACTTCGGCTTTGGCACCTCGGATGACTGCCTAGCTCAGCTGCATCCGGAAGAGGTTCTGGAAGGTGACTCTTCAGCTGAACAGTCAGGTGACTCTTCAACTGAACAGTCAACCTTTTCACCTTTCGACTCCACCACTACCTCAAATAGCCTTTATGGCTGATTAATGCATTTAATGCATTAAATTCTCCTACATAGTGAGCAGCTTATAAATAGAGGGATTGTAGGCATTTGAAGTACGGAAAAAATAAGCATAAGATATAAAATCGCATCTTGCTGCATTTTTCTCCTTTGTTCATTGTTCGAGCTCAGTTTTCACCTATATCCAATTCGCCGGAGCTCTTGAGTTTTGCGGTGCTGCTACTCACGAGACGAAAGTCGTTTTATCTTTGGGGACGATACGTTATTACCGAGAGCACTACCGGGGCGTATTTCGTCTTGCGGAAAGAGGGTTTTCCTCGACTCGACTTTTATTATTTTATATATATATTTTTTGTTCGTTGTAATCTTCATTTACGTTTGTACGCCCGGCAAGTTTGTACTCAATTTTCCAACAATCGCAAGACGAAATACGTACTTGCCTTCCAACGTAACTGAGGATGACGAGCGCTACTGCTTCCACCGATTCTACCACCTCGGCTTCCATCACTCCGTCCATCGTGTCCTCGATGATGCCATCCACCATATCGTCGACTGCTGCTCCCTCGACCATGCCGTTGCCGACCTTCACTACTACTTCGGCAATGTCCAACACTGACGGTTCCACCTCGGCCTCGGCTAGGCCTTCAAGTTCATGGGTTTGGAATAATCCATTCATATCAAGCGGAGGTTCCGGTACGACCGGCTTTGTTGGTGCCACCTTCGGTGGGACTGTTGGTTCCACGTTTAGTGGAACTGTTGGAGCGTCTTTCGTGGGCTCGACTATGGGTGCCTTCGGGCTTAACCCAAGTGGCTCCCTTATGGGAGTGAACTCGGCACCTAGGGTGATGCCACCCGCCAAGAAGCCACCGAAGTTCGGAGGAGCCGACTTCAAAAGATGGCAACAAAAGATGTTGTTTTATTTAACAACATTGGGGGTGGCGAACTTCCTAACGGAAGATGAACCACCGGTTCCAAGTGCGGAGGAGGCGAACTTCATGTTCGAGCCTTCTACGACAATTGGCGAAATGGAGATTACTTGTGCAAGAATTTCATCCTAAATGCCTTGGATGATAGCTTGTACAATGTGTACTCCGGTGTCAACACCTCCAAAAAATTTGGGAGGCGTTAGACAAGAAGTACCGTAGCGATGACGCGGGTACGAAAAAGTTCATGGTAGCACGATACTTGGACTACAAGATGGTCGATACTCGACCGATGATGGAGCAAGTACAAGAGTTTCAACTCATTGTACATGACGTCCATGCTGAGGGGATGGCTCTTCCGGACGCGTTCATGGTTGCAACGTTGATCGAGAAGTTGCCCCCGAATTGGAAGGACTTCAAGAGCTACCTTAAGCACAAGCGAAAGGAAATGACTCTTGAAGACTTGATTGTGAAGCTTCGCATCGAGTCCGATGTGCGCAATCAAGATAAACTGAAGGCATCGGCTGATGCAAAGGTGAACTTGATGGAGAAGGGCGGTCCCTCCAATAAGCGTGATCGCCCAAATGCTAAAGATAAAGGCAAGGCGAAGGGACCATCGAAGAAATTTGATGGTGATTGCTACAATTGTGGCAAGCATGAGCATACTGCGAAGGAATGCAAGAAGCCCAAGAACAAAAAGAAGAAGAAGCATGCTGCCAACGTCGCCGAAAGAGACGGCGAGTGGGTGAAAGAAGATTTTTCGGCTGTGGTCACCGAGGAGGTCAACCAAGTCAAAAATCGAGGAGGCTGGTTCATCGACACTGGCGCTACTGCGCACGTGTGTGCCGATAGGAACAAGTTTGTTACCTATCAAGTTGTTGAGGGGAGGAAGCTCAACATGGGGAATCAAGCTTCGTCCGTGGTTGTCGGAGTTGGAGATGTGGTGTTAAAGCTTATATCGGGAAATTCTCTAACTTTGAAAAACGTGCTGCATGTTCCCGACATCCGAAAGAACTTGGTCTCGGGCTCTATTCTAGTTAATAAGGGGTTTAGACTAGTTTTTGAGTCTGACAAGTTTATTTTGTCAAAGAGTGGTACTTTCCTTGGAAAGGGTTACCTCTCTGATGGTCTTTTTAGATTGAATGTATTGACTATACGCCATGTACCAAAATCTATTGAGAGTAATGAAAATGTTACTACTTCCTCTTATATGCTTGAGTGCTCTGATTTATGGCATTGTAGATTAGGACATGTTAATCTAAATGCTATAAAACGATTAGTAAATTTAGATTTACTAAAGTTAAATGAAGTTAACACTCAAAACAAATGTGAAATTTTTGTTGAGGCGAAAATGACAAAACAACCATTTCATTCGGTTGAGAGGAGCACAAAACCCCTTGATTTAATTCACACCGATGTGTGTGATTTAAAGTATGTGCAAACTCGTGGTGGTAAGAAGTATTTTATCACGTTCATCAATGATTGCACGAGATATTGTTATCTTTATCTTTTAAGAGGTAAAGATGAGGCTATTGAAGCGTTTAAACACTTCAAGAATGAAGCCGAAAATCAACTAAGTGGTCGTATTAAGAGTGTTCGAAGTGATAGAGATGGCGAATATGTTGCTCCGTTTGAGGAATTATGCAACGAAAGTGGTATAATTCATCAAACGACGGCTCCTTACTCACCTCAATCAAATGGCGTTGCTGAACGTAAAAATCGAACTCTTAAGGAGATGATGAACGCTTTGTTGATTAGTTCAGGGTTGCCCCAAAACATGTGGGGGGAAGCTGTCTTGACGGCTAACTACATACTGAACAAGATTCCACTCAAAGGTAAAGATGTTACACCTTATGAGTTATGGAAAGGTTGGAAACCATCGTACAAATACCTTAAAGTGTGGGGGTGTTTGGCGAAGGTTGAAGTGCCTCTACCTAAACAAGTTACAATTGGCCCTAAAACGGTTGATTGCATCTTTATTGGGTATGCGCATAACAGCAGCGCCTATCGCTTTGTTATCCATAAGTCGGAAGTACCCGACATGACTGTGGGAACAACGATCGAGTCAAGGAATGCGATATTCTTTGAACACATTTATCCTTGTAAAGACAAGGGTAATGTTGAATCCAATTCTAGCAATAGAATTGAAGGTAAAGCCACGAGTTCTAAATCCGAGGATGAAGAACCTAAGTCACGTAAACGACAAAGGTCTAATCCGGAAGATAGTGAACCGAGACGTGGTAGTAGAGTTCGGAAACCAAAGCAATTTGGTCCGGATTATGTAGTGTTAATGTTGGATCAAGAACCAACGACGATCAAAGAAGCTTTTTCTAGATCGGATAGTCCGCTTTGGAGAGAAGCGGTACAAAGTGAAATTGATTCCATAAGGCAAAACCACACTTGGGTGTTGGTTGATTTGCCCGAAGGGTGCAAACCCTTAGGATGCAAATGGATCCTTAAAAGGAAATACAAAGCCGATGGATCAATTGACAAATACAAAGCCCGTTTGGTTGTCAAAGGGTTTAAGCAGAAAGAAGGGTACGATTATTTCGATATCTATGCTCCTGTAACAAGGATTACATCTATTAGGGTGCTTCTGGCGATTGCTGCTTTGCACAATCTCGAGATACATCAAATGGATGTGAAAACTGCTTTCCTCTATGGAGATTTAGAGGAGGAAATCTATATGGAACAACCAGAAGGATTTGTAGAACCGGGTCTAGGAAAGAAGGTTTGCAAACTGGTTAAGTCCCTCTATGGATTGAAGCAAGCGCCACTTCAATGGCACTTGAAATTTGATAGTGTGATGCTTTCAAATGGTTTTAAAATAAACGAATGTGACAAATGTGTTTACATTAAGAACACAAATAACGGATATGTTATTGTGTATCTTTATGTAGATGACATGTTAATTATGGGTAGCAATATCCGTGTAATTAACGAAACAAAAAGCATGTTAAAGAGGAACTTTGACATGAAAGACTTGGGTTTAGCGGATGTTATTCTTGGTATGAAGATACTAAGGAAATCCGATGGGATTGTCTTGTCACAATCTCACTATGTTGAGAAAGTGCTCAAGAAGTTTAACGCTTTTGATAGCGTGCCCGCTAAAACTCCTATTGAACTTAATGTTCATTTGAGCAAGAACCGAGGTGAGTCGGTTGCTCAAGAAGACTATGCTCGTGTCATAGGGTGTTTAATATATCTTACAAATTGCACTAGACCCGACATAGCATGTGCCGTTAACAAATTGAGTCATTACACGAGCAATCCAAGCAAAGAGCATTGAAGAGCTCTTGTACGAGTTTTGAGATACTTGAAGTATACTCAAAGTCATGGGCTATATTTTTTGAGATACCCCCCGGTACTTGAAGGGTACTGTGATGCGAATTGGATTTCGGACACGAAAGACTCGCTTTCCACAAGTGAGTATGTGTTTACTATTAGGGGTGGAGCTGTTACGTGGAGATCCACAAAACAGACGTGTATAGCCCGATCCACCATGGAGTCTGAGTTCATAGCTTTGGATATAGCTGGTGAACAAGCCGAATGGTTGAGAAACTTTCTTGAGGACATTCCATGTTGGGATAAACCATTGCCTCCGGTGATGATTCACTGCGATAGCCAAGTGGCTATTGGTAGGGCGAAAAGTGGTTTGCATAACGGTAAGTCTCGACATATTCGTCGACGACATAATACCGTGAAACATTTGATCACAACTGGGATTATCTCAGTTGACTATGTAAAGTCGTTGGATAATCTAGCGGATCCACTAACCAAAGGGCTAAACTGTGATCAAATGAATAAGTTGCTAGAGGGAATGAGAGTAAAATCCACAAATTAAGAATTATCATAGTGGTAACCCAACCATGATGATTGGAAACCCCAAGAACTTGATTCAATGGGAAAACTAAGCTATGAAAGTTCGTGTGAAAACACTCACATTTATCTATTCCCTAGAAAGCGTTTGAGTGTTGAAAGCTTGCCTAGTGGTGAGGTTAAGTCTATGACTTTTAATGATTCCTAAATACCTCGAGGAGGTTGAGTATGGCAAGATACTCGGTAAAGAATCACCTATGTAAGTGTGAAGTGAGGCCGCTTCGTTAAAGAAACACTTATGAAACCAAAGGGGTGTCCAAGGCCGAAATGGATACAAAACGTGAGAACGGATGAGGTTGAGGTGTTTAAGAGTTAACATCGTTGTCTCGGTGCACGCCGTGGATGAATAGTTCAAAGCATTGTGCTACTATGCCGCCTGTGTACTCGATGGTGTTGACTATGGAAGGTTCAAAGCCACAAACTACCTATCCTAATACTTTTATACCTCGTGAGGACTGAGCTTTTGCATTTGCATACATTTGCATATGGCTATCTCACTCATGTGGGGGATTGTTGGAAATTTGGTGTTTTGACCAAATAAATAATAATTAATATTTAATTTATTAATTAAATTAAATATTATATTATTGTTCTACTCGCGGAGTAGATAAACGTGGTGTATTTATATGCTCAAAATCGATTTCCGGTGAGTGAGATATAAATGTTAAAAGGTTGTTGGAGAGTTACTTCTGTCTTGAAAGAAGTGTAAGTTAAGTGGTTGTGGATGAGGTCGGCTTCGGCCTCGGGTCTTAGTCTTTGACTTCGGCTTCGGCCTAGGTCTGCGACTTCGGCCTCGGCCTCGGTCTTGGTCTTCGACTTCGGCTTCGGCTTTGGTCCTCGATCTTAGACGTCGGCCTCGGTCCCGGCTTCGGCTTCGGGCTCGGGCTTTGGTTCTCGGACTTCGGCTTCGGCCTCGGTCTTTGACTTCGGCATCGGCCTCTGCCACTTCGGCTTCGGCTTATGCCAGGCCTGTGCCACTGCGGCTTCGGCCTATGCCACTTCGGCTTCGGCACCTCGGATGACTGCCTAGCTCAGCTGCATCCGGAAGAGGTTCTGGAAGGTGACTCTTCAGCTGAACAGTCAGGTGACTCTTCAACTGAACAGTCAACCTTTTCACCTTTCGACTCCACCACTACCTCAAATAGCCTTTATGGCTGATTAATGCATTAAATTCCCCTACATAGTGAGCAGCTTATAAATAGAGGGATTGTAGGCATTTGAAGTACGGAAAAATAAGCATAAGATATAAAATCGCATCTTGCTGCATTTTTCTCCTTTGTTCATTGTTCGAGCTCAATTTTCACCTATATCCAATTCGCCGGAGCTCTTGAGTTTTGCGGTGCTGCTACTCACGAGACGAAAGTCGTTTTATCTTTGGGGACGATACGTTATTACCGAGAGCACTACCGGGGCGTATTTCGTCTTGCAGAAAGAGGGTTTTCCTCGACTCGACTTTTATTATTTTATATATATATTTTTTGTTCGTTGTAATCTTCATTTACGTTTGTACGCCCGGCAAGTTTGTACTCAATTTTCCAACAAATACTACTCAACAGCCACCCTCATCTTGCCCACTTTATTTTCATACTATATAAATATACACATACACACAGTGGGAGGTGTTAATGCGTGATGTATGATGTATGCGTATACGTATGCCTTTATTTTTTTTTTATTTTTTTTTTTTCTGTAGTCATTTTTAATTCTTTGGGATATTTTGGGACAATTGACGGGTGTTAAAAATACTCCAAAAATGTGAATGTCAGGCAATTATACTGCAATAATGCACAATTAATTAGGTCGATTATCTGAAAAAGAAACAACAAGTCAACCGACATTGACTTGATTGATTTTGGAAAAAGAGGTGAAATAAAATCACACTACATGTGTGTGAGTGACTGTGTTGTGTGATGTGTTAGAGTTTGGTACGTAATACGCTTCCTTTTAAAATAAAAGGTTGAGGATTTGAGTCACTTCGGGTACGTGTGTGTGCGTGTGTGAGTGTAGTGTGTTGTGTTAAAAAAAAAATCATGCTACATGTTTAATTCGACATACTATGTGTATTCTCTCTATGAAAACATAGACGGAGTCTTTCTGTAAGGTACAATATTTTACGTTTGTAATGATTGAATAATAATGTGATTTTTAAGATTTGACATAGAGTAGAGAATAAAAAAGTCAAATAAATATTACAATGGAATTTGGTTGATGTTTGAGTGTGACATTGATTTATAATATGGCATAAAGAGCTAAAAATAAAAAATTCTCACATTTTTTTACGGCCGAAAATGGCAAAATGTCTACGTTCATACGGAAGAGTAAAATAAACATTTTACATTGTAACAAAGCTTATGTGCATCATTGCATTATATGGCGATCGAACCTCTAGCTTCACCTGAATTTATTAAAAACAAGTCTTTCCGTCATCTTAAATTCGTTTTGAATTTCATTTGGGTAGTCTCAATAAAAATGTCTATTTTATCTTGAAAAAAGTACTAAGTCCGTCCATCATATTTATGCATTGAATCTTTCAGTACACATTTTGATATGCCGAAAAATGAATATTAAAATTTAATTCCACTCTTGATATAGTGATTATTCATCTTGATGTACCTAGTGTATAATACCATATACTCCATCAAGTTAACCTAAATTTTTATCTTAATATAGTAGATTTTTTGGCACATCAAAATGCGTGCGAAAAATATCTAGTGTATAAATATGATGGACAAAGGGAGTATCTCTTTAAAAAAATTAAGACCCTATATATCATTTTTTTAGAATTTATACATTCGTTTTAATTTTCATGTTTGAAAAAAAGGCAGATCAATAATGAGATAGATGGAATACTAAATCAAATCAATTAATGATTGTTGAAATCATAAATAAAACCGACATAAACTTTCTCATGTCTCCCACAACACAACTCAGACGACGGACGATTTAACATTCAAAATATAACATTCAAAATATGTACAACTACCCGAAAACTGCTACCACCCCACATTGTCATGTTTTAATTATTGCATTGAGCCAACGGGTACTATCCGAAAACTCACTTGGGAAATAATATGTCTCATTAATCTTCTTTTTTTTTGTTAGTACATTACAATTGATGTTTCGACATTCAAAATTTGAATGAATAAGACTATTCAAGAACTTTTATTAATTTATTTTCTTATCACTATGAACAACGAGCGTCATAGCATTTCAAACGTGTAAAATAAACTACATTGACTTTCTCAATATAAATCAATACTAATATTTTTCACAATGAATTTTCACTATACATTATTTTAAAATAAAATAATTATATTATCATTTTTTACTTTAATACAAAAATTGTAAAATCAAGTGATTCACATAAAATTTCGACGTTCGACGGTGGAATAATAGATTAGTTTGGTTTAAAGAAAACCCGAAGTGAGGTAGTACTTAGTAGTAGTATTTTCATTTGTGAGGGGCAACGGTCCCAGGCTGAAACGTTCTCCGAGAATTGCGGCTACTTGCCGCCTCCATACTTTTTCAATTGCTTGTTTTGAATAAAATGACATTTTCCACAACTCTTCTCACTCTCTTTTTATTTTATTTTATTTTATTATTTTAATCGAATTAAAAAGTAAATACCCTTTTACACTTTGCAAAACAACAAAAGGCATGGCCCAAGTTAAGTTAGGGAGATTAGACGGATAGCGATAGGCGAAGATCAAATGTGTTAATATATTACTCTTTTTAATTAACAGAAACAGTTGCACATATTTGACCCTTTTCATGTCTTAATTATTTTCCATTATTAAATTAATCCAAATCACCTTGAATTTAACCTCTAATTAGACTATTACTCCATTTATTACATTATCTCAACTTGCTCATGTACAGCTCTCTCTCTCTCTCTTCTCGGTTGCGTATGGAATAGTGCAGTTTTTATATATCACAAGTCAGCGACTTCCTTTCTCCCTCTCTCTCTCTCTCTAGAAGACCATTTCATTCTGTCTTGATCTCTCTTTGTAAACTAGGTTTTTTTTCATCAAGAACTCGAGACCCAGAAAAAAAACTGCATGTTCTTTGCTTCTGTTTACTGCAACAACTAAGAACTGAACCCCAAGTCAAATGAGATTGCGCTGCTGGCGTCGAGTATTATGTGCAGCCGCGACTTCTTGAAGGGGATGGAGAATTACCAGGGCGATTTAACCGACATACTCAGAGCCACCGGCGGCGGCTCTCCGCCAGCTCAAACCCCCATCGCCACCGCGCCCGCGCCGCCGGAGTGGCAGTTCCCCGCCAGCGCCATCACCTTCTCCGCGTGCGCGGCCGACGACGACTTCGGCGATCCGTTCGTCCACCTCGGAGATCCGATGATCCACGCTCCGCCACCACCACCGCTGCCGCTGCCGCTGCCCGGATTCTTCCACGGCTCTGACGTGATCAAAGCTGGCATCGCCGACGATGAGATAAAGAGACCTCCGAATATATTCTCGAGGATGCTGCAGATCTCTCCCACCGCGAAGCTGCCGCTGCCGATGCCACTGGCGGCGTGTGATTCACCGGCGGCTTCTCCGACGGGATTGAAGGGCGGGGCTCTGATGTTATTACCGAATGATCATACCTTAATTTCTCCGATGAGCTCGAAAGGCAATTGCTTGATGGAAAGCAGCCTGCAGATCTCATCCCCGCGAAATACGGGCATCAGAAGAAGGTGTGGGCATTTTTATTACTTATTTCTTGAAATATATAATTAATGCTTAATTAGAGAGAGTTTAATTGCGCAATTAATGAGAAAGTGCAGAACCATTGAAATGAGGGAGAGACTTTGATTTGTTTATTGAGCCTTAATTGGAGTCATTAGCTCTAGCTTCTTTTTTAACTCTGACTATCACATGTTATGTTGAGGATCTCAAAATATACTCATATTCATAGCTTCTCCTTCCTCTTCATCTCCTTCTCCTCATCACTAAATTAATACTAAACCTCTTCAACTTTTACTTAATAAAGTTAATAAATTTTATTCTGTCAAAATTCTCTCCACCACTTTAGGCTTTTTTCCCATGAAAAATAAGATATTGATAAAAAAAAAAAAAAAAAAGGGAAGTGATGATGAGAAAATCAGCTTTTTCACTAAATGAATAAGTGGAATTTGATGATCAGAAAAAGCCAGGCGAAGAAGGTGGTGTGCATACCAGCACCAGCACCTGCAAACAGCAGGCCCAGTGGGGAAATTGTTCCTTCAGATCTTTGGGCGTGGCGAAAATACGGCCAAAAACCTATTAAAGGCTCGCCTTATCCTAGGTGATTACTCCACTATTTAATTTATAACAAACAAACCCTTGTCTCAATTCTTCACATAGTAATTTTCATGTAATTAATCATTACATAATGATTTATGTAATTGTAGGGGTTACTATAGATGTAGCAGTTCCAAGGGATGTTCGGCGAGGAAGCAAGTGGAGCGGAGCCGAACCGACCCGAATATGCTAGTCATCACCTACACCTCGGAGCATAACCATCCATGGCCCACGCAGAGGAACGCCCTCGCCGGCTCCACCCGTGCTCAGCCGTCCAAGACCGCCGCCGGTAAAACCTCGCCTCCCAAAGACGCCGCTCCCACGCCTCCCGCCGCCGTGAAGGAGGAGGAGGCGGATCAGGTGGATATGGCCGACGACGGCGACTTCGACGATGGGTTCTCGCAGAGCTACAAGCCGGCGTTGCCGGAATCCAATCAATCGGAGGATCAGAGCTTCTTCGCCGGACTGGGCGAGATCGAGTCGGATTCTTTGGACATGCTGTTCACGCAAGGGTTCGACGGTCGCGACAGCAAGGGTTTGGACCCATTCGGGTTCTACGATTGGGGCGGGAGCAACGCCAACGCCAACGCCTCCGCCGCCGGAGAAGATGAGAGGGACTCGTGACGTGATCGCCGGAAGCCCCCACTCATGGTGCCATGCATGATTGTTAGTGCGATCGAGTCTTTCACGTGGGGAGGTTTGATGATTACATCTTCTTTTTTTTTTCTTTTTTTTTTTTAATTTTTAACTTTTTTACCATAGATTAAAGTGATCAGATTATATGAGGAAGAAAAGGGTTTTACAGTTTTACTCCTACTGTTAAAAAAAAGTAAAAGAGAGAGAGAGTGCTGGTTAAATGGAAGCAGTTTGAAATATTGGTGGATGGGACAGAAAGCTGAGGAACAGAAGGTTTTAAACAGTGGGAAAAAGTACATTTATGAGACATGACAGGATAGCTCAATGAAGGGGATTATGATTTATGATCGATGTGGGATGGGACTCCCAGTGGAATTAATTATTAGTATTATTTGATATATATACACATACATTTACATTATGGCCCTTTATCAATTAGAAAATGGGGGGAAAATGTGGTGTGAAAATTGTATTTTGGCATTTTATGTTGTAATTACCATGAGATAAGGGGATGCTGCTACACAACTTTGGGTTCCTCCGCTTTCTGTTCTTTTTGTATATCATCATTCTTGTACTAACTAGTTATGTTTCTTTTTTTTCATTTTATAGTAAAATTTGCTCACATCAGCCATGGTTAAAATGTTTATTACTGTAGTTCTTATCAATTGAAAATTAAAGAATTAATGTACGCAATGCAATTCATAGCTGGTTGATCAAGACAAAAATATAATGGACGATCGATCAATTGAAAATTAAAGAATTAATGTACGTTGTATATTATTATTAGTACTTTTTTTTTGTTTCTTTATGCGTAGAAGTTGATCGTATATTTTTCAAGATAACCACCATAATAGTGTTTTTTTTAAAATATATATATATATTTTTTAACGGAAGGAATAGTTTTGATACATACAAATAAGTGAGGAGTCAAATCCGGCCATCAATTAGTGATGAGAGAATTTATGTACCCATGGCAACTCAAGTCATTTCCAACAATGAAAAAGAAAAAAAAAGTCTAAAGTTCGTGGGATTCGATCTTAATTATTGTTACATTTATTTATTTATTTTTGTTAAAGCAAAGAGCACGTATAATGCTATGTGCGCAATTGGAGATGTATTGGGCAGACTGTTTCAGGTTGATGATTTCGATGTGAAATATCGCACTAAATATATTACTCCTCATAGAATGAGCATGCAATGATTTTACTTAAAGTCGTGCTTATAAAACATCTTTTCGCGCTTTTCTCCTAATTTCTAGTCAAATTTCCCATCATTAGCGTTCCACTTTTATAATTATTCGCACCCACTATTTCTCTTCATCTCAAATTTTAACGTTATTCACCGCCTAACTATGTTTGCTAACGATCACTTACGATATACTCTCTTCATTTTTGTTAATCAGACAAGCACCACACACTTACACACACACACCCGAGGCCGAGGCGATTCGAACTCTCGACTTATTGATTAAAGGGGAAGTGTCTTACCAACTGCGCTGTCACTGACGACTCCAGTATGGAGCAATGGGGGTACAATTGTGCCCCCAAAAAAAAAATTATTTTACTACTATTATGTATACATATATGTATGTATATTTATATTTATTCATTTTAATTAATTACAATAAATTTTAAAATATTATTAAGGTTAACAAAAAGACATGTGACTTATCCTCTAGTATTTTTGCTCATTAAGTTGGTATTGATTCTTCCGATTGCTAATGCAAGTGTCGAGATAATAATTTTCAGAATGACTTATGTCAAAAATAAATTGCGAAATAGCATGAAAAATCAATTTTTAAATGATTGTTTGGTCAATTTCACTGAGAGAGATGTGTTTTCCTACGAGTTTTTGATGACAATGTTGCCAATCGCTTTTCAGTAATGAAACATTGTCGAAAATTAAATTAGGTATATTTGTAATTTTATAATTTTCGTTCACATTATTATAAGATGGTACTATTAATGTTATATAATTATTTTTCGCACCCCCGAATTATAAATCCTGGAGTCGCCACTGTGCGCTGTGCTTTCTCCATTTTTTTAAGTATCTCAATCATCAAACTACACATACCAAGAAAATATGTTAATTTACATTTTAACCTCCTTTATTATTATTATTTTTTTTCTGAGCATCAACTTATATGTAACATTAATTATAGGGTTAAATTAGGAAAACTTTAACTATTTTACCATCAATTTTTGAAATAACACACTTAAAAACAAATAACAAAAATAGCAAGTATGACACTTTAAAAAAAATAGAGGAAGTATATATATATTTTTTAAAAATAAATAAATGAAAACACGGTGCATTTTATGCATAATTTATGTATTATATTTAGAGATAATATAGTGTTTTACTTATGTGGCTTAAGTTGTGCATTGATTATTGTGTGATCATATAATAGTATTGAGAATGAAGTATAACTAATGATTAGGTTATATGCTTATTGATACATGAATTTTTGTAAGCCTTTGATTTTTAACACGAGCTTAAATTTTTTAGCTTCACAATACATCAACTACATGTCGACTTGATTTTTGACATAAAATTGCAAAGGACAAAAATCTAAACTGAAGTAGAAATCAAAATTAATGGCGTGGAAAAACTTTCTGATCAATTATACGACACTGTTTCTAACTTAATCAAACGACTTAAATTAAAGAAAATGGGAATTAAGAAAAAATAATAATGATATTCGGCCATAATGTGGCCGGCCACACAGTAACATTTTCTTAATATGCATAGTTTAAAAAATAATAAATTAAAAGTTATAATCAATATTTAAATATTTATAATAAATTATTCTTAATTACTTTTAAATTTAAATAAAAAATATTTTTTCTCCCCAATAATTACATACTCTTAAATAAAAAAACAAAAAATTCTTTAAAGTAGTTACAATCATCAGATGAATTAAAGGGTTAATTTATTGACAAAAACTTGGGTGAGGTCGGCCACATAGTGTGGCCGGGTCAAAGTGCCGATCTTTATACAGAAAAATGTTAATCTATATGAATAAAAGTGTCAATCTTTAACATAATTATTTTACGAATAAAATGTCAATTTTTAAAAGTGTCAATCTTTATACAGAAAAGTGATAATCTACACGAATAAAAGTGCCAGTATTTTAGCCGTCCGCACGGTGCCTATGGCTGACCCAAGTGTGTCCCTAATTTATTAAATTAATTATACCACATTTTGAATTTTCTCATAAAATCTAATTTTTTGACATAAATACATAAACTATTACATTTTAATATTAATTATGGCCGAATAACATCACTTAATAAAAAAACATCTATCATCGTCTCCATATAAATTGATTTGAAATTAGAGAAACAAAATATCTATCATTTTCTACAACTTTCACTGTCGAACAAATTATGTCACAACTATAAAAATTATCCATGTAAGATTTAATTTCGCCGGAAATCATATAAAATATCAAACTGACGTTTAATTAGTTGGTGTATACTGTTGATAAAATTTAAATTAGTCTTGGGAATCAAACTCTCGTCAAAATTTAAGCATTTCCAGCTACATGCAAATAACTTAATGATCCTTTTTCATATAATTCTCTTGGCTATATGCATTCGAGAAGCATTTCATGTTCCAATCATATTTCATCTAACAGTTTCATAATGTATCAACCTTCTTCGTCGTTTATGAAATATAACTAAATGCTTGATTACATATGAACAGTAAACTTTCCGTGGCATAAAAGGTACTTATATGAAACGGAAACTAATTAAATATTGTGAAAAGAAGATTCGAACAGGTAACACTTATATCTTGGTGATATTAGTGATTAATCATAAGCTTAAACAACTAAATATTATTTAATTTCTTGAAACTATGTACATCAGATCTCACTCATTGCATATACAGTAGTATCTATCTGTCCTTTTCTCTTGTATATTTAATTTTTTTTTCCTCAGATCGGTGTAGGAAAATAATTGTTTGCTCCCCGTCTTAATCACTCACGTCGTCCTTAAATAATTATATTTATTTATTTGTGCCCCATATTATTTTATTCTTATTTGTAATGTCCCGGGTCCACGGTGTGGAATGTTAGATATATATATTTATATATATTTAATAATTGTGGGCAAATATATTTAAATGTAGATGCTATTATTATAATATGTATATACCATATGTGATATTTATTATTTGATGAGGGGCCAAATAATAAATATCAATAACTTCTTTATTAATTGGTCTGGTCCTCAAGAACCGTCTTTTTCTCTACGTGTTTTCTTCTCCCCGTCAAAGAACATACGATACAGAATAGAGAGAACGGATTCTTGGAAGGCCAAAACCAAGTTTCAAATCTTCAAGTTTAATTATGGCAAATTCAGGTTAGTACTTCCGATACGATTCAGTTATTTTCGGATTATCGTGATAGAGATTAAAGTATGAATTAATTGAATTTAATTTATATCAAGTGGTATCAGAGCCACTCTATTGATGATTCTCTGAGAATTGTGTTTAATTTGACAAAATGCGAATTCGTTATTGTTTTTGACGAAAGGCGAATTCTTTATTTTGTCATGAACTTCGGCTTTTATTGATTATTTTGGAGGCAATTTTTGTTCGATGTATTGGTAAATTTTTTTGTTGGAATTCTTCGTTGTACTTTAGCGATCATGCCTTGTTTTTATGTTTTCCAATGAGGGTTAGTCAATTACATTGTGCAAGAATTGATTATTCAGCCCTACACGCATATCGAGAAAGGGACTTCGTATAAGTGCTTGGAGTTAATTTGTTTCATTAATTGCTATTATGGTTATGATATAAATTGGCAATTTTTGATTATGATTTTTCGCAAATCAAAAGCATGTTTTTCAATTGTTTATCTGGGATCTGTATATTACTTTCGTTATTGAAATCTGGATCCCTCGATTATGTGCAATATGTTCGGTACATATAAATTCAGATTTTCTATATTATTCAGAATTTGTTTTTATTGCTATTCTATGCATTGTGGATTCGGAAGCATATGTTGGGATAGACGAAATTACCGTCTTAAGGATCTTCTCCCAACGGGTTATATGCTTTGGAATGTGTTATTTAAATAAATTAATTGAAACAAAATGTCGCCAAAGTGACCTCTTTTGTGTAGATTGGTTTATTTAAATTAATAAAGATGGTTGTGTGTTTGTAACTCATGCGTTTATTAATTGACCCAAAGGTTAAATAATATCTGGCAGAGTTATATACACATTTGTGGTGACAAATATGTGATGATTATAAATCATTCTATGTGAACAATACATTAATCCAAAGATTGATCTATTGTTTGACATAACTTATTGTCAATATTTAATTACTACAACAAGAGTACCGCTTGCAGTTAATATTACTATCCAAAGATTTGATATTAATGTTGTGCTTGGTATCTTGAGATGGGTTTAGTCATAATTTTGGATCTATAATTTAATTATACATATTGATGTGAGTTTTTATTTCCATTTTGTTCTACTTCAGCAAGTTCATCTTCCGCTGCCACAATATCTTCTAACATCAATAATGTTCCCATGCTTAATGGGACAAATTTTGAGGAATGGAAAAGGCACATAATGATTGTGTTGGGCTGTATGGATCTAGACCTTGCATTTAGGGTAGAACAACCCGCACCTCTCGCTGCGGAAAGCACCCCTGATGCTAAAAGGGATTTTGAGAGGTGGGATCGTTCTAATCGCATGAGTCTAATGATCATGAAGCACAGCATTCCGGGTGCCTTTAGTGGTCCTGATTCTGAGGAGATTACTACAGCCAAAGGTTTCCTTGACGAACTTGAGAAACGTTTTGCAAAACACGATAAAATTGAAATGACATCACTTCTGTCTTCTTTGATGTCAATGAGGTATAAGGGTCAAGGAAACGTAAGGGAGTACATTATGGAGATGTTCCATATTGCTTCGAAACTTAAGGCACTTAAGATCGAGTTTTCTGAGGATTTGCTCGTTCTTATGGTTTTGGTTTCACTTCCTCCACAGTTTAACCAATTTAAAATTAGTTATAACTGTCAAAAGGAGAAATGGACTCTTAATGAGCTCATTTCTCATTGTGTTCAAGAGGAAGAAAGGTTGAAGCATGAGAGAACGGAAAGTGCTCATTTGGCTAGTACTTCGAAGAATAAGGGCAAGAAAGGGTTCAAGAGAATGAAGCTGCTAAGGGTCCGGCACAAAAGAAACAACATAAGGAACAAGGTTGTTTCTTTTGTAAAAAGCCCGACCACATGAAGAAAGATTGTGCCAAATATCACGCATGGCGTGCAAAGAAAGGTACAATTCTTACTTTGGTCTGTTATGAGGTTAATTTAACTTCAGTACCTAGAAACACTTGGTGGATAGATTCTGGTGCTACTACTCACATAAGTGTTTCTATGCAGGGTTGCCTGAGCTACCGAAAGCCAAGTGATGGTGAAAGATACATCTTTGTGGGCGATGGAAAATCGGTAGAAGTGGAAGCGATTGGGCATTTTAGGTTGTTATTAGGAACTTGTTTCTATTTGGATTTGAAAGACACTTATGTTGTACCGTCATTTAGACGGAATTTAATTTCTGTTTGTTTGTTGGACAAATTCGGATATTGTTGTTCATTTGGAAATAATCAGTTTACTTTGTCTTTGAATTCAAATGTTGTTGGAACTGGTTATCTTAATGCTTATGACAACCTTTATTTGCTTGAAACACTTGCATCCTATAATGAAACCTTGCACGTGGAATCACGAGGTACTAAGAGAAAATTAGATAAGGAAAATTCGGCATCATTATGGCATAAGCGCTTAGGTCATATCTCAAAAGGTAGAGTTGAGCGCCTTGTGTCTACTGGCATTCTAGATTCTCTTGACTTCGCAGACTTTGATGTTTGCGTTGACTGTATCAAGGGAAAACAGACCAAACCTAAGAGATTAGGTGCCAACAGGTCTTCAGACGTCTTGGAATTGATTCATACTGATATTTGTGGGCCATTTCCTACGGCATCTTGGAATGGTCAACAATATTTCATTACATTCATACACGATTATTCACGTTATGGGTACCTATATCTCATTCATGAGAAATCTCAGTCTTTGGACGTGTTCAAAGCCTTTAAAGCTGAAGTTGAGAATCAACTCAGCAAAAGCATTAAGAAAGTCAGATCTGACCGTGGTGGTGAATACTACGGAAGATATGACGGTTCAGGTGAACAACGTCCAGGACCATTTGCTAAATTCCTAGAGGAATGTGGTATTGTCCCACAGTACACCATGCCGGGTTCACCTAGCATGAATGGTGTAGCTGAAAGGCGAAACAGGACTCTTAAGGATATGGTAAGAAGTATGATTGCTCATTCTACCTTACCCGAGTCCCTCTGGGAGAAGCATTAAAGACAACAGCTTACATTCTAAATAGAGTACCAACTAAAGCAGCAGCAAAAACACCTTATGAGCTTTGGACTGGTCAAAAGCCTAGTCTTAAACACTTTCACATTTGGGGATGTCCAGCTGAGGCAAGGCCTTATAGGCCTAATGAAAAGAAACTGGAACCCAAAACCGTGAGCAGCTACTTTATTGGTTACCTTGAGCGATCGAAGGGCTATAAGTTTTATGATCCCACAACTCGGAATATTTTTAAGACGGGAACTGCAACATTTTTTGAGGATGTTGAGTTTGGGGGGAGAAATCAAGTAAGGGACATTTCTTTTGAGGAGGAATTGGATTCAACTTCAATTCCTACTATCGCTTTTGACGATGTTCAGGTTTTGTCACCTGTCATTGATCAAGAAGTGAATCAAGAACCTCAACAAGAAAACGTTAACTCTCCCATTCTTGAAGAACAAATTCAACAACCTCAAAATGAAGTGTCAATAAGGAGATCTACGAGAGAAAGAAGAAATGCTATTTCGGATGATTACTTCATATATCTTCATGAACATGAAGATGATAATGGAATGATGGAAGATGATCCAATCAACTTCCGTCAGGCCATGAAAAGTTCTAACTCTCAAAAGTGGATCGATGCTATGCATGATGAGTATAAGTCAATGCAAGACAATAAAGTTTGGGAACTTGTCCCTTTACCAGAAGGTGCGGAACCAATTGGTTGTAAATGGATATTTAAAACCAAGAGGGATGCAAATGGTAATGTGGAGAGGTATAAGGCACGTCTTGTAGCTAAAGGTTATACTCAGAAAGAAGGAGTTGATTATTCCGAGACTTTCTCTCCGGTTTCATCGAAAGACTCTTTTAGAATAATCATGACACTTGTTGCTCATCTCGATCTTGAGTTACATCAGATGGATGTTAAGACTGCGTTTCTCAATGGAGACATTGAGAAACCGATATATATGGTGCAACCAGAAAACTTTGAGTTAGGAGACCCAAAGAATATGGTATGCAAATTAAAGAAATCCATCTATAGACTCAAACAAGCTTCTCGTCAATGGTACCATAAGTTTCATCAAGTGATTGTCTCATTTGGTTTCGAGATGAATCTTGTTGATGATTGTGTGTATCACAAGTTCAGTGGGAGTAAGTTTATATTTCTGGTTCTATATGTGGATGACATCTTGCTTGCCTCGAATGATATAGGCTTATTGCACGAAACCAAGAGATTTCTATCTAAACATTTCGAGATGAAAGATCTTGGTGACGCCTCTTTTGTCTTAGGAATTCAAATACATCGAGACCGATCTCGAGGTATTCTTGGATTATCGCAAAAGAGCTATATCAATAAAGTACTCAAGAGGTTTGGCATGCAAGATTGTAGACCAGGTGATACCCCTGTCGCTAAAGGAGATAAATTCAGTCTTAAGCAATGCCCGAAAAGTAACCTCGAAATTCAGGAAATGCAAAAGATTCCCTATGCTTCAGCTGTTGGAACTCTTATGTATGCTCAAGTATGTACGCGGATGTTAGGTAGATATGTAAGTAACCCTGGTATGAACCATTGGATAGCAGCCAAAAGGGTTATGAGGTATCTTCAGAGAACAAAAGATTATATGCTCACATACAGGAAATCAGATCATTTGGAGGTCGTTGGATATTCTGACTCTGATTTTGCTGGATGCCAAGATAGTTTAAAGTCTACATCAGGTTATGTTTTTCTATTGGCGGGAGGAGCTATATCATGGAAAAGTGTTAAACAAACACTTATGGCTTCTTCCACCATAGAAGCAGAGTTTGTAGCATGCTACGAGGCATCAAACCACGGAATATGGTTGCGGAATTTTGTCACGGGGCTACGTATTTTGGAGAATGTAGAAAGACCACTCAAGTTATATTGTGACAATAAGTCGGCAGTACTGTATTCCAACAACAATAGGAGCTCTTCTAAGTCAAAGCATATTGACATAAAGTTCCTAGTTGTGAAAGAAAAGGTGCAGAATAAACAAATATCTATAGAGCACATTGGGACAAACTCCATGATAGCGGATCCGTTTACTAAAGGTTTACCACCCAAGGTCTTTCATGAACATGTTGCTCGTATGGGTGTTGTATCATTAGATGATATCATGGTTTAGTGGGAGTTTGTATGTTTGTTGCTTATGGATAATTCATACACTTATGTATTAAGTTATTCTGATCAGAAATGAAGTATTTGGTGCTTTTACTCTGTTCTGTGACCTTACTTAAGTTTATAGAGGACCAGTCGAAAATAGATATTATATCTGATTTTCGTAATAACCATTGATCTATGTCATTTGATTATATAAGTATATGTGATTATTGATGGGTCCATTCACATATATAGTGATGAAGGCCTCTTTAGTCCTATGCTTGTATAGTTGATGGACGAGATTGTTAAGATATACATATTTTATAATAGCAAATTGTGAGCTCATTAAGTTCTATGTTTATCAGAAAATATATATTGCCCAAGTGGGAGATTGTTAGATATATATATTTATATATATTTAATAATTGTGGGCAAATATATTTAAATGTAGATGCTATTATTATAATATGTATATACCATATGTGATATTTATTATTTGATGAGGGGCCAAATAATAAATATCAATAACTTCTTTATTAATTGGTCTGGTCCCCAAGAACCGTCTTTTTCTCTACGTGTTTTCTTCTCCCCGTCAAAGAACATACGATACAGAATAGAGAGAACGGATTCTTGGAAGGCCAAAACCAAGTTTCAAATCTTCAAGTTTAATTATGGCAAATTCAGGTTAGTACTTCCGATACGATTCAGTTATTCTCGGATTATCGTGATAGAGATTAAAGTATGAATTAATTGAATTTAATTTATAACATGGAAGTCTCGTGCACCAACTTCTTGCTTGTTTGTTCAATAGTCATCGTTACGTTATGGTGGTACAATGAGCCCGCTAACAACTATTTGGCGTTCGTCCTCACTTTACCAAAATGGTTAACCCAAGTTGCTATAGATTTATTGAGCCATACTTATACTATATAGACATCCCTTACTTATTCGATGTGGGATGTCACAATCTCTTCACGTTTAATGCGCCTACGTCGCAAGTTTCATGCATGACTGCCCCAGGGCCCATGGAACTCGCTGGGGGTCGGCTGGGGTCGGCTCTGATACCATCTATAATGCCCTGGGCCCACAGAGGCAGGAGCTCGTTACGTTACGGTGGTACAATGGGCACACTAGCAATTACTCCGTACCTATACTCTGCTTGGTTTGTCCCCGAATGCCAAGTAATTGCTAGTGCGCTCATTGTGAAATAAAAACTTCACGTTAAAAAAAGCTTCATGTCAAATATTCGAAGTCTAGATTGAAAACTTCATGTTATACTTTTTATTTGCCGGAAAAAAGTTCATGTTATTCGTCGGAAAAAAAAATGTACAAAAGCAAACTGCAAGAGCTATGCGAAAGACGGAGCCGGGAGCTGCCGACGTACGCCACTGTAAAAAATGGTTCCAACCACATGGCGCAATTCACCGCCTCTGTCACTATCTGTGGCCATGTTTTTGAGACTCCAGCTCACTACAAGTCCTTCAAGGATGCTCAGAAACACTTCAGCCGTATCGCGTTAGATTACTTAATTGTTTCACCACTACAGGCCTCATATGATGGCACAATGGGCCCGTACTATCCCTCGAGCCATCTCCATCTGGTGTTGTATACGTGTCACCCAACTCACCTCAACTGTCATATAGCCTCCAAGCGCTATTGTTGTGAACGCTCGAACCCTGCCTGATACTCTGCCCTGCGCATCTGACTTTCCTCACTCTAGCAAAGGAACTCCTCCAGCTCGCGGTCTCTCTCCTGATCTCGGAGCCTCCGTGACTCCATCTGGCGCTCCCAGTCCTCGTCCCAACGTCTGATAATCGATAACTTATCAAAATAGTTATTTTCAAATTGGTTTCAAAGAACAACTCAGGTTATTTTCCAAAATCCTTGAGATTGTTAAAACGGGCAAGTCTACGTGTATAGCCCTAAGTGGCATTGCTTTTGGGCGGCAAGCTCATTCGGTACAATCAATGTAATGAAGCCCTGTACGTATTATCAAATGTGCAGGTTAACTAGAAGCGAATGAATGAAAGGGACGCAAGCCAAGGACTATGATATTATGGTTGTAGCCCGTGACATGTGTCTCTATACATGTGTTACACATATGTTTCCGCAAATGACTGAAATCAAAGTGAGACAAGTAGAGATCATAAGATAATGATGTAATAGAATTGATCATGTAAGTAAGTAAGATAAATATGTAGTGTATGATAAGATTGTAGCTCAAGTTGTTCCTAACTTTTCCTTCATTCGACATTCTTAACCCTTAAGGTAAAATACCTTCAAGGCATCGATTGTAAATAAAGTGTTGATCTCACCCCCCCCCCTCATTCCTTCCTTACTCTTTCGTACTTAGCCCTTGAGCATCCTTTCTAATAGTAAAGTTTTGTCTTCAAACACTTAATCCCTTTAGATATTCAATAGGTCAGTCAATGTTTGTCAGTTTCCTTAGTGTTCCACCATAGCACCTACTCCCGAGTGACATTTTTACATGCCCTGGGGCGGAGGGGCAGGGCGTTACATTCAATACTTGTGACTGCAACGACTATTTTACAAAGGTTTGAGATATTTTGGAACAATGAAAGAAACAAAATACTAATCTACTTAATCTTCATGAGCATAAGTGCTGCAATTTCTTGGTTCATTTTCAGGCGTCTCGTATAATCCTGCAACTGATGGCGATACACCTGGCCAAGCTTTAGCTGAAGAACTTGCTCACCGTATTGGGAAAGAAAGGTTTTAGACTATGATCTTCTCTCATCCAATGTTAAAAAAATTTCACTAATATTTATCTACTGAAATCAAAAAAGGCTCTTTCTACCGGTTTTTCTTTACTTTTGTTATTCGTTAGATGCTGGCTTGTACATTAGCCAGGGAAAGATGGCGTCAGCTTGTGTAAAGATGCAAATGATGTTTGATGAATAGTAGTATGCGATGATCAATTTCAATCCTCCCTTTTGGTGAGTAAATGTATTTTAGAGTCCCGTAGTTAGTAACGGTGGTTCTAAAGAGTCTGGGTGCAGATGCTCTAAAAGATGCAATTGACAAAGCAGAGTTATATCATTTACAAATTTAAAGTAGTCTCGTGGTTGATTTTACGAGGATAATACATAATATTCATTAATTTTATTTTCGGAGAACATTGTTGCTTTCCCCCCATCCTTCCGTCTCTTGATAGCATTACCATCAATTGTTTCTTTTTGTCAACAACAGTTTTTAAGAGAAAAAGTATGAATTTCCTAACTTCTTATTTTAGTTTCTTCTTTTTGAAATACTGTACGTTACTGAATTACTGATTCTTTCTCAATTCCTCTTGGTCTTGTGCATTCAAGGTTTTGCAGGACTAAAAGGCCACTGGGTAAAAAAAAAAGTTCGAAAACAAAGCAACCAACGAGAATAGTCACTGAGAAGAGTTGTGGACTAGAGCCTTGGGTAGTCAGGTAGTTATTATTACCCTCATCATCACTATCTTGATTTTTTTTTTTTTCCGTTAAATTATATTCTGATAATCATATATTTTTTTTTGTATATTAGGTTGTTTGGTTTGTATGGAGTTTAATTGACTTTTCTAAAAATGTTTAGTCTTTTGTGTATATGTAGCTAGGTGCATTATTTAGTAGATTAATACTCAGAAAATTTATCCCAAATATGTTTTTACACATTTTGTTTAACATGTTTGTTTGCCCTTGTAATAGGTTGGGACGTTGGGTGTGTAAGTTTGACTCTATTGAACCAATTAATTACATTAAAGCATTAAATAAAAGTACTATAACATTCAAAACACTGATGTATTGTGTTATGTGGGTTGAATTTGTTAGTACATTTGTGATATTCTTTTATGGAGCTAAGAACATAAGATTATATTGTTGAAAATGGACTCCCCCCCCCCTTGCTTTGTTAGCCAGGAAGGAAAATGAATGATGACTTTTATCTTAATATCTTAATATTGCCTTGTTCTTGTTGTTATTTTTTTAATTAATCATTTTGGGAATTTTGGAATGAGTTTTGTACTCATTTACAAAGTGTACCAATCTTTATTTTGAAATTGCCACATTTTTTGCAAATGGGATGAAGAGACTTACCGTGAACCTGAAGTCTGTGGAGTTTGAGGGCATTTGGGCCGTCACAAAATTTGCCATAGACGCGACACTTGTAAGATCCAAGCTTCGCCTTCTCTAGGAGTGACCGATCGCACCGAATTTGAACTCATGCTAGAGGACGAGGAGAGTTGGTAGTGATTCTTGGGAATGACAAATGAAGCTTGATCCAGGGAAACTGATTGGAGCCATTAGAGCAAGGAGCAAAACTAGAAAGAGGAGAGAAGAGAAGAGATAAACTAGCAAGGAGATGATGAAAATGAGTAAGTGTGCATGTGCTTATTTATACTTGTCTATACTCTACATTGTTATTACATCCTAGAGTAGTGATACAGATCTAAGTTAGAAGCGAACATGTATGGACAAAAGACTAGAGAATTTTAAACATATAAATGTCTCTGAAAAGAGTAATTTATGTGTGATTAAATATATTCCTCGTCAAATAAACTATGATTTGACTATTCAAGTTACAAAATTATATTGTCATCATCGATGTGAGATGTGTTGTATCATCATTTAGTATGTGAGAAGAGGTCTCAGATCAATAAGATGGCTGAAAAGAAAGGGTTGCATTGCATTGACCTTTTTTGTTTTGTTTGTTTTTGTTTTTCTAAACCACCATGTGATACAAGATTCTTCAATTTTCAAAGATAAAACAAACTTGTAAGATTCTAGATTCTTAAATTTTCACATATTGATACAAACTTGTAAGATTTAATTCCCCCCCCCCTCTGACTTATACTCTCTCTCTTGTTTTTTTTTTTTTTTTTGGGCAAGGAAGGAACATAATTAAATTTAAATTTCATATACTTTAATTTTCTTGAATCTAGTTGTAATCGACAAGAGCTTCAAAATGAGTGCCAACATTCTCAGCGAAAGCACCATCAATAGAGATGTAATTGTCATCATAAAGAGCAATCAACTTTCCGAGCCCCCAATGACCAGCAAATGAAGCAGCTTCTCATTCAAAGTAGCTTACATGCCATTGCAGAATATCAAGCGGAATTTGTGGGCTTGATGAAGATAGATGGGATGTCTGATGACTTACTCATCTCCATATACATTTCTGGGCTTCATAAGGATATTCAAAGAGTGTTGTTGATCTCACGACCTTCTCAATTGATAGAAGTCTTTGCTTTAGCTTGAAGGTTTGAGTCGAGGTTTGCCAACACGATGGGAGTGACTTGACCTTTCAATAAGTGACCTCAGAGAACTTCTCACGCCACGACTCTAACACATAAGGCTGTCGAGAAATTATTCATCAAGCATGACCTATCCTCAGGTCTAAACAAGAAACCAAAGGTGAATTTAGGAATACGTGGATGATCTCCCTGAGATGCATGATATGAGGCGAAGGGGATTGATGGTCACTTAACCACAAATGCTCTTATCAATTTTTGATCTTTGAGGGGCCAACAAAAGAACCATAGCCTGTAACATGTAATAAATGATGTCGAATGTGAAGATGATGAAGGAGAGGCAGTCATCATGATCAATGTATCTAGCTTACATGCCATGGCTGGGCCAGGTTTGCCGCGGATGTGGGGATATTATAAGAAACAATGGCTACATGTTCTCATTGAGAGTGAGAGCACCCACAACTTCATTA